>JAYESA010000420.1:0-155000 GCA_036927795.1 Iris macrosiphon | reverse complement strand
ACAATGTTTGCCTTGGACATGGAAGGTAAAATGGTAAGTTGGTAAGTCTCGCTGTATTTTCCTCTCATGTTGCACGGCGCACTGGCACACGAGTTAGGCTATTCAATCTTTGCATGAAACTGATCCTAAGGCAACTAGAAAGATAACTTAATAGTTGTGCACGGAACCTATCCTACGTGTTTGGATTTGTCGAGCGGGCGAGTAGCCTCCCCACCAGTGCATTCAATGTACTGATAACCCACCAGATCATTTGCAGGGTGCGGGAGAATCTCGTTCGGTACGGATGCCTCCTTCGTGCGTGCTAAGGCGTGAAGATCACTCCGAAGCAGCGGTGCGTCCGAAACTGAAGCACATATACAAGACATAATGTTGGAACTTGCCTGAACATTCGCATGTACAATCATTCCACAATTATAGCCACTTGGCACGCTTTTACTGTTTCAGAGAGAGAGAGGCTTGAGCGACTTATAATCTCGGCTAAGCGACGCCTGTAATACTTGTTTATATCAATAAAGAGTTACTTTACTACTACTTGTGTTATTCAATGCTTCCGCTATATTATCGACTCAGTGAACTTGTTACCGATCGCCTATGCGTTCATGACTCCGCTGTACTCGGACAATCTGTGTGACTCTGTGGCTTAGAATTCTTACCGCCAGCCAATGAACCATGGCCTTGTACGGGCGTGGCTCACGCTCGTGCGGCATCACGCCCGGATGGGTCAAAGCGATCGTTCCGCGGGAGCGCTGGCGCGATGATTCTCGCCAAGCGGGAACAGCCAATTTTGCCTGCGGGAGATCGGGGCGTGACATATCCTGCTCCCGGACTCACACCTGATGATATCCTGATCGTAAATCTATCTTGGAGAAGACTCTTGCTCCACTTAATTGGTCAAACAAATCATCAATCATTGGTAATGGGTACTTGTTCTTCACGGTCACTGTATTCAACCGCTTGTAATCTATACACAACTGCGTCGATCCATCCTTCTTCTTCACCAATACCGCTAGTGCTCCCCACGGTGATCCACTGGTCCGAATAAACTTCTTTACCTTCAGTTCTTCCACGTGTCGATATAACTGATCAAGCTCTGATGGTGACATAAGGTACACTTTCTGGGATACTGGTTCTGCTCCTGGCATCAACTCTATACAGAACTTTACTGCTCTAACTGGGGTAATCCAAAAAGATCGTAGGGAAAGACGTCCATAAAATCTTCAACTATCTTGGGCAGCGAGTCTTCTTCCCTTGCTACTGTTGCGACTCCTCCCTTATGCTGGTCACTTGCTATTCTGCTAAGGACAAACTCTTCTAGACCAAAAATTCTAAACAACACTCTACTCTCATGATACTCTATCATTGCATGACTGTCTCTCAACCAGTCCATGTCTAAGATAACGTCAAAGTTACCCATAGAAAACTCGATCAACTTTGCAGGTAATAAATGCCCACATATTACGACTGGACATGCTAGGTACACCCTACTAACTTCTACGATCCCATTGCCAGTGAGTATATTCAGCCTCTCTGGCAATGCCTCAAACTTTAATCCAATATATGCCGTATATTATGCAGATATAAATGAGTGCGAAGCTCCAGAATCAATTAAAGCTATGGCAGAAAATGTTGTAACAAAAATGTTATCTGCCACTACGTCGCCTGACGCCATAGCTTCCTCCAAAGACAAGGTGAGTTCCTGCCTTTGGCCTTGTTGAGCTCCCTGCTGCTGTCTTCCTTGCTGCCGTGGTTGCGGCCCCTGCCGATTCTGCTGTTGTTGTTGTCTATAATGTTGGGCCTGCGTCGACAAAGGATGCTGAGCTAAAGGTCGTAATGCTGCTGCTGGTCCTCCTTGCTGTAATGCCCTTGGAGCTGGCAATGCAGGAAACTATTACTTGCCTCCTGGCCTCTGTATCAATGGGCATGTGGCAATCTTATGATCAGGGCTCCCATATCTTAAGCAAAATATGTTAGCACCCGACAAATATCCTGGGTATGACCTCATTTGCCATAATATGTACAACATGTCGGCGCTCCCCGTCGTTGTTGTTGTTGTTGCTGCCTAGACTGCCGTTGTCGAGTTGGTGCCATTAATGTCGAGGTCACTGGCCTCCTCTGTGTCATGTCATGGATACGAATGCCAAGGGATGGTACTGATGTTCACGATACTGGTCCTCCCTCATTACTCTGTCCATGAGGCCTTTTTCGATCCACTATTCTTGATGCCATCCTATGAGAAGTAAGCTCAACCCTCTTGGCTGCTATCAATACCATCTCGAAGGTCTGGTAGTCGTGCACCTCTACCATGTGTAAGATCTTCAAGTGAAGTCCCTACTGGAACCTCATTGCTCTCTCCAACTCTGTTGCCACCATGGTTGGGATAAATCTATTTAGTCGGCAAAACTCTGCCGCATAGCCGTCTACTGTCCTTCCAGCTTGCTTGAGGTTAATGAACCTTTGTTGCAACTCACACTGAGCTACAATTTTAAAGTACTTTTCCTTGAATTGGGTCCTAAAATTATCCCATAAAATAGGATGCCTCAATCCTACCTCCATCGTGGCCCACCAATCTCCTGCAAGATCCTGTAGCTGTAAGCGAACCAGGTCAACATGTTCCTCGGCCGAAATTTTAGCTGATGTCAGAATGGTCTCAATATCCTGGAGCCAACCATCTGCCATGATAGTGTCCTCTGTGCTATCGAAATATCTGGGGTTTAGTCTGAAAAATCTAACAGATGCCTCATAATCTGTTCTTCCGCCTCGTTCTAGGGCCGTCTGCAACCCTTGGTTCAACAGAAAATTCTGTTCTTGCTGCTGAAGCTGTTATTATTGTTGCACCACATATTGTTGGGCAGCTAACAATCCATATATAATATTTATCAAGGCAGGGGTATCCAGTATTGTCGGCACTGCGGGAGGTACGGGAACACCTAGAGCCCGCTGCTCTGTCCCATTCATCATGGGCCCAACTCGGATCCTTGGCTGGGATTCCACAGGATCTTGTTCTACTGGCAACTCTGTCTCTCTTATTGCTGCATCATCATAGGAAGGAGAAGCGCTAAAGAAGAGCACAAGAAACATCAAGTACAAGACAAGAAGGAACAAGAAAGCAACCAATCTGGAAGAATTCAAACTGAGTATCGAAGAGGACGAATTCATAATTTCAAGAATGATCAAGTTTGATTGAGACTCCTATGACCATGACACCCCAAAAGTATGAAGAACAGACCTGTATGGACCACCACTTAAATCTTGTCACGTTCGAGTACCGGAATATGGAGACAGACAAGGATAGCTACCCCATACAAGGTGCTATACGTCGTACGACGGTCACGGCTGTATAAGACAAGGGGGTCCATGCTACAATCAAGTCTCCTAGGGTCAAGAGCTTCTATTTCTCAATCATTCAAAAAAGAAATAGTAAGCATAGAGCATATATGATAAATCAATAAGGCGTCCCAAACGCTTTCTTAAAATGTTATAAAGTCCAGCTGTGCAAAATAAGAATCTGGAAAAGTAATGAAAGTACATGACAATGATCAGCTGCAGTCTGATTTAATACAATCATGTAACAAAACTAATATCCAGACGAGCCGACTAACAAGTGCCGGTGGCTAAACATCCAAAATAAGTAAATATACAATGATGGACAGGGAAGATAAAAACTCACTCGCTATCCCCTGCGACCATGTTCCTAGTACGCGCCATGAGTAGGGGGAAGGTATGCTGGATCCTCGGGTGCTGGCTCGAAACCTGACCATGCAAAACCAGTGGGGTTAGACCCCAAATAGCAAGTACCACAAAGAAAGCACGAAATAGAGAAACAAAAATCCAAGAAAAAAATAACAGGTTTAGTATCGTAACTTAGGTCCATGGCATATCCTAGCGCAAATGCCCAACCCTACAACCAAATAAAGATAATGTTTGACCATCACACTATGATAGTCCGCTTTCCTAGGCTACTAACCAAATAATATAATCACAACCAAGTCCATTTTCTTATATCGGCCAATCACTTGTACGGCTTGCTAATTGTGGAGTCTGAGGTTATCTCAGAAATAATGGATAATAAGTATCCTTAGATCACGCCAGTACCGAACATGAGCTAACCGAACCAATAGATGAATAAAATAGTTATTCATGAGATGCACCAGTTTTTTGTTGGGCCATTGTGCTAAAAATACGGTATTATAGTTATAGTGTTCCTATAGTGAAACAGTGGCTCGACATAACAATAGCTCAGATAATGTACTCCACTAAGGCAGATGATATACAGTATCTGTGGTGGCCAGCCCACACCGCACTTAGAATGAATCTCTGTGGAAATGTTCGTTGGCATGATATCGGGATACTGTTCCCTCCAATGTTACTACCACTTTTAGTTACCTAATTAGCCCTATGTTGTGCTCGAAATCTCAAGGTGTGGTCATATGATAATTTTTCTTAAGATGTCGTACAAAGTACTGACACGCTAGATACGAATCCTTGGAAGTCAAATCTGGATTCACCCGAGCGTGTATGCAACATTCAGATAATTAATATCCTAGCCACGCTTTGGTAATTGACTCGCTTATTATGCCCATGTTGGGGAAACAATATATATTTATAATATCACGTATTCAGAAATTTGGAGGCATTCTCGATGCACAACCCAAATATAATCACTTAACACGTGACACGATGTGTCGCACCTCGATGCACATTAAATCATGGACAATTATCGGGCAATAGTGGTATCAGCATGGATATAGTATTCGAGTCCAGTTACCAATTATATATTGGGTCACGAAAGAATAATAAAACATTCAATAAAAACAAGCAAGGCCGCATGGGTCTCTAGGCCGCATGGGAAGTCCAGGCAGCATATAAAGTCTGGGCCGCATGACAAGTCCTGGCCGCATCTGAAGTCAGGGCCACATGAACCACTTGGCCGCATATGGAGTCTAGGCAGCATGCTCAGGGTTAAAGTCTACTCCTTGGGACAAGTTTTTGAAGTAATGGGCAATAAATGAAGTGTCAATGATGTGACAAGCCATAAAGTGTGTCAGGAAGAAAAGACAAAACCATAGAAAGATGTGCCAAAGTTTCAGAGTCATGCGTCCAAGGGAAAGTGGTCGCATGCTCTGCTTGTCGCATATGGGTTGGTGCCGCATGGAGTTTGATGCCGCATGGAGGTCTCTTGGACTAGCAAATTTCTCATTCGTTCAGCAAGTGAACACACAAGGAGTTTAAGGATAAGCTCCAGAACACTTGTGTGATGAAAGTTATGCGTCCAATAAGATGGACGCATGCTGGTAAGTATGCAGCGAAAGCTCAGGCCGTATAGCACTCCCGGCCGCATAACTCGCTGGCCACATGAAGACTTCGTCTTCTCCAAACATCAGGTTCGACCATGGCAAAAGCTCCAAAAACTGAATCTTGTTTTGTCCATAAAATTCTCATTTTAAGTCCAAATTGAGTGAACCAAATGCCAAAATGCTCTAAATTAAAACCTCTATCATGTAGCAAAAACTTGTTTTCAAAAATACATGTTTAATAGATCAAAACCAAGAAAAACTCATGAAACCCATAAAACCCTAAGTTAGAAATGTAGATCTACTCAAAACCACCCATCAAAATAGAAAACTCCAAGTTCTAAAAGTGCTAAGAAATACATAACAAACATAATAGAACAATAATATGTAGGATTTCTCTATTTCTCATGCAAGGTGTACTTGCCTATGAAAAGGGGAGAGAAAACACAAGAGAGAGAAAGGGAATGAAGTAATGAAGAGAGAGAAGGAAAATATTGGGTTATATATGGTAGGGTTGGGGGTTGAACCAAGGGTTCTCATGACTTGAACCAACCCACTAAATGAACCAGAAACATGTCAAAGCAAAGAATTACCATGCTAAAATAAAAATATGTTCCAAATACATATATCAGGAATGGAGAGTGACAATGACTCAGGGGTCTGAGGCAAAAAGCAAAAGATCCACTGTCCCGTCTATTTCTCCCCATGTGATGATAATTTAGATAGCATGGAGGACAACGTAGGCACCAGTAACCGCCAACTCGATGCTTTGGAAGCGATGATGCAAGCCATGAAAGCTTTGACCCAGACAATGATGAAAATCAAGAAAAACATGACCTCACAGCCACCTAGGACTCCGGTACAAGAAATCAGGATCCAAGGACCAACAAGGAGTCCAACGCACCAGCCCTCACTCCCCCAGCTGTTGGCCTCAATTTCTTGCCACAATCTTCTGCTCCTCTGCCATCCGATGACGTCCACGAGGCTATCAGGGAAATTTGTGCTCGCGTCAAGGCTAGAGACAACCAGAAGCTTGGGATACGAAAATCCGATCCTCCCGAGTGGAATAATGTGGTATATCCAACCAAGTTCAAGCCACTGTCCCTGGTCTCATTCAATGACAAGTCGTCGTCTCGCCAGTACATAAACTATTTCGGCTTTATCACGGGGCACTTGCCACGGGTGACATACTGCTTACCAATTTGTTTGTCAGAGCTTTGTCGGGGGTCGCTTATGAATGGTTCTGCAGTCTCCCAAACAATTGTATCTCATCCTTCGATGACCTTCGCCGCCTTTTTTCTTGGCCGATTCTATGACGGAGGTCTGGATATGAAAATGTCCTCCTTTATGGATATCAAGCAAAGGAAAAAAGAGTTTGTACGGGACTACATAGAACGCTTCTGACAGGCTGTACTGAGATTACCCTTGGGTACTCCTGAGACCGTGTTGATGGACACATGCCGAAAGAACCTACAACAGACGGTGAGGCCCTGGACAAGTCCTTGGCAGTTTGATGACTGGACATCTTTTATCATAAGCGTCGACACTGTAGAGAGCAAAGCAAATGACGCCCATGTGTTGGGAATACAAGTCCCAGCTGGTGATGATAGAGGAAAGCGTTCTAACAACAACAACGACAATGGTCGTGACGGTAAAGAAAAGCAGGCCCTGACCGCTAACTTGTCCAAATGTTCATATGTGCCAGCTCAGAAGACGACAGAGGCACCTAAGATGAAGGAGACTTACTCCTTCGATGAGGATGATATCATGGAGATCTTCAATGTACCGATGAAGGAAACAAGCTCCGGCTACCCGACATCATATGCCCTGACGAGGCAGACAAGGTTGATGACCCAAGTACTTCCACTTCCACAGATACATCCACCATCCATCACAAGACTGCTACGTATTGAAAAGACATATCCGACGACCTATCGATTCCAAATCTCTCACCTTAGACTTTGAGGATAAGACAGTCACTGCAAACATGGTATCCCTCTAATTTGATGACTTTTCAGTGACGGAGGTCTAATATGGTGTTGTCTCGATCCCAAAGGCAACGATAGAGGTTGTTAACCTCCCTCCATCTCGTTACGAAGAAGCCGGACTGGTCCCCCTTACCACGCCACGAGATAAGGTCATGTGGGTCCATCCCGATATCTACCATGACTTGACGAAACAAGCAGCGCCTTCCACGACCAAGTCTAAAGGGAAGAGGCCAAAATCATGCCATATGGTCTCTCCCTAAACCGATGAAGCCTTGGTATGAGCGACTAGGTCGAGTCACGCATACCTGTATGACTATGACCCGGTTCTCGAGGACAGTGCTCCTCTAACCTCTGAACCCACGGCTCTGGTGGCATCTGAGCCAGGTCCGTTCCAGCCTCCCATGATGGACAAGCAAAAACAGGAAGATCTTCGCTTTGACAAACCTCTGAGAAAGGATGCTACAACGGGGCTAGACAAGCCCTACAACTTTGATATATTGGCACAACTTGCCAATACTCTAGTAAAGTTTTTACTATTCGAGCTCCTTTGTCCCTCCAAAGAGACCCGCGACGCTCTAAGTGAGGAGTTGCAAAATACCGACTCCTACTTGGCCCAAGTCCAGCCACCGGTCGAGAATTCTGCTGCATGTCCCCACTACAACAATGTGATGGAGTCGATCTCGAATATCACATTCTCACAACAGGACATGTTGTTGAAGAATAACTGGCACGATCGTCCTCTTTACTATATGGGGTATATTGGGGCCATTAGGGTGGACCAGATGCTCATCGACCCGGGGTCATCTCTCAGTATCATCCCACAAAGTCTACTCAAGATCTTGGGAATCCCGATGCACCAGTTGGCAGCAACCAACACGACCATCAGTAGCTTCAATGTAGGAAGAAGTTACCCTCTGGGCAAAATTTGCTTGAAGTGTCAAATAGGCGATCTTCGAATAGAGGTGACCTCCTTTGTCATTTACGTGGATGTGTCCTACAATGTCCTGCTCGGTCATCCTTTGATGCACGAATACATGATCGTACCCTCAATCCTGTATCAATGTCTTAAATACGTCGACAGAAAAGGAGTTGTCAGGACAAAATTTGCCGACATAAATCATTTTAAAGGGATCGAGGCCTACTACTCTGACTCGATCTTGTACAAACAGACCTACATGGAGGAAATAGATAACGATGCTGACGATGAAGTAGAATCTGATGAAGCACCAAACGAACCCCTAAAGTTTTGTCTCAAAATTTGTGCCACTAACACGCATGCCCCTTCCATGGTCAAGCTCCGCAGAAAGGCTCAAGAAACCATTATGGTCAGCCTGGGAAGACCAAGACGGCCCCCAAGGGAGGAGCCGTCCGTTGCAAAGGTCTCCGAACCCCTGGTGGTAGCGAAGAGGCCTCCAAAACCATCACTGACACTGGAGGCGGATCCTAAAAGAGACAATCTGGAAGGATATGTGGCTGCCTGTTCTAATATCCCGTCCTTGGATGATGTACTCCCTGTGGAGAAGATACCTTATTTTCTTAATAAAGGACAATCTTTGAATTACTTCGATATTGCACATTTGAGTACAATGTATTCCTTAGAATACGGTATAGGGTTACAACTGCACACACAAGTGATTACCACTTATGCAGTGAATTGAATTCTCCCAAGTCAAGGCTTCTATTTCATAGCTCTAGAAAGGAAGAGAGGAGACAAACCCATCATCTTCAACAAAGTGGAAGGCCGTCGAGACTTTCTCCTGGACGAGCTGGAGCCCGAGCGTGGTATAGTATAAATCAACTATTATAGCTCGCAAGCTATACACATTATCCGAAAGATGGGTTACGATCTGAAGAGTGACCAAGGCCTAAACTATAGCAAGGGGCGACGCCAACCATTGCGTCACTTCGCTTCTAAAGGTGAGATGTACTACCAACAAACCGATCATGGTTTAGGGTAAATCATACCTCCTACAACGCCCGAGGGCTCGGAAGAAGCGAACGAGTTATAATCAGACTCTTCGTAGTCTTTCACTTAGGACTCCGACACAAGTATCGAGGATATGTTCAAGAAAGCGTTGTCTATCAATATGGTGTCAGCGTACCTTGAGGAGGAGGACGAATACCCTATCGAGCTCTACGAAATAAAAACATGGGCTCAACAGCTAGAATCATAGTAGGAATTATGCTTCCAATAGAGGATACCGCCTACTGAAGATGAGGTAGTGTGAGTAGATCTGGGCGACGACTCTGCTCCTAAGCCCATCTTCATCAACAAGAACCTCTCTACAGAAGACAATGAATCTCTTATCCAACTGGTAAGGGTGTATATAAACGTCTTTGCATAGACTTACGAAGATATACCGGGCTTGGACCCATAAATTGCAGTGCACAAGATCAACATATTGTCGAATGCTAAGCCGGTGAAGCAACATCAATGACGATTTTGTCCGGTTGTTATGAACGCCATCAAAGCTGAAGTGAATAAGCTGATAGCAAATAGTTTTATTCGCCAGGAGCAGCATCCCGATTGGGTAGCCAACATTGTTTATGTCATCAAGAAGAACGATAAAATTTGAGTCTGTATATACTTTTATAATTTAAATGCGGCTTGCCCAAAGGACAAATTTTCCCTCCCGATCACAGACATAATGGTCGAGAACACTTGTGGTTTCGAGCGTATGTCCTTCATGGACGGGTTTTTGGGCTACAATCAGATCAAGATATTTCCAGATGACAAGAAGCATACGATATTCCGACCACCAATAGGGATATACTGTTACACAATGATGCCCTTCGGACTGAAGAATGTAGGTACGACATACCAGCGACTATGAGCACCATCTTCCGTGAACATCTGTATAAGACAGTCAAGTTTTATGTTGATGACATCACTGTCGAGAGTTATTTCCAGGATGACCACCTCCTTGACCTGAAGGTAGTGTTTGACTTAATGCGAGCGCACCAAATGAAGATGAACCCTACAAAGTCTTTTATGGGAGTCTCTAGTGGCAAGTTCTTGGATTTTATCATAACCTTGAAGGGTATTCATATAGACCCCTAGAAGACCAAGGCTATCCTTGATATGCACCCTCCGAAGAACCTTCGAGAGCTTTATGGTCTATAAGGAAGACTGGCATACGTTTGGTGGTTCATATCCAACCTCTTTGGGTGATGCCAACCCTTTACTTAACTTATAAAGAAGGGAGTCTCCTTCGTCTGGACTAAAGAATGCCAGCGAGACTTCGACGATATCAAAAAAATACCTCATGAAGCCCCAGTGTTGGTGGCTCCGGTCATGAGAAAACCCTTCCTACTATATATATGAGTAATGGATCATTCTCTCGGTGCTCTACTAGACCAGAAGAGTAATCCAGGATATGAGCAGGCTATCTATTACTTTAGCAGAATAATGTCCGAGTGGAACACATATATAACCCCATCGAGAATGAGTGCCTCGCTTTGGTCTTCGCTATCCAAAAGACCCGTCATTACGTGGCTGGACAAACAATTCATGTGATTTCTTGAATTGACCCTCTCAGATTCCTCATGACTAAGCCTGGGTCACTTAACTCCCGCCTGTCCACATGGCAATACTGTTGTCACCGTACGACATGGTATTTGTCTGGCAGAAGGCGGTCAAGGGCCAAGAATTGGATGACTTCATGGTAGCTCATCCCGTGCCAGAGACATTAAAGCTCTATGATGACATTCTAGACGAGGTATTAGAGTCTAACACAACAACAAAAGAGTCCTGTAGAAGTATAAAAAATCTCTACTATGCGTCGCAGTGATCAAATATCATATGCCAAAGTAATCCAGATCCATTAACTACTCCCATGCGCCAAAATAATTCAGGTCCATGTGCCAGTGTTCCCATATGCCAGCAGTGCCATGCGCTACTACTTCTCAGTGTTTCCATGTGCTAGCAATGCCATGCGCCACTACTCCCTCAGTAATTTCCATGCGCCAAGTGGTAGTTGTCACGACCCAATTCTGTAGAATCAAATGAGGCGTCCCCCGAATCGTGACCGCCGTGCGGGCCTGGAGTTGCGCCCGCACAAGGCTTTAATGATTTGCATAGCAAGCACATATTCAGAGTATGCAGATAAATTGAAACACAGATTTGAAACATAGAAAAGTTCTCTTTATTGATAATGAACATCTATTACAAACTCTTGAACAAGTTAGCTAATATACCGAACGGCTTACAAAAGAGATGACTCAAAATGAGATAGCAGTCCTGTACATTACATCCCTTTATAAACTCAAAACGATAAAGACCTCCAGGCTGGAGGACGGCTTTGCCACGGAGCTACATTTGTGTATGAAGAGTTGCAGCTTCAGACTTCAAAAGGCTTCAGGGGCGCGGTGAAGATGCGCCAACAGCTGGACTGGATCGGGAAGACGACTTCGGCTCCTCGCTCGGTTCGCCTTAGTGCGGAGAACCTGTTTCAACGAGGGTCAGCATATCGAAACATGCTGGTGAAGGCGAGCTAGCCTGACTATACCAATCAACACGTTGTTTAGTGAAGCATACATATTTTGTGGGTTTCTATCTTGCCTTAGTTCATTTACAAGTAAGCAGCATATAGAATTTACTGAAATGAACGTGCCACCGTTCGGTGGATTTTACCTGCCCGTCTGAATGACCTGCACAATACTTACCTTGCCTTCCCTGCCATGGAGACACAAGTTAGTATGCAACAGGTTTAAATATACAGATGATCACTGGCATAATACCACGAAGGACGATTTATAGTCTCAAGACGGACGGATGTGCAACGCGGGTGCGAGCCCCCGCTGCACGCCTCATTTCCGACGATACAGACGACTATACAGATGTTCCGTCTGGATCGGATCGGTCCCAGTGCCCCGACGACCGTCCGCAGGAACCAGATTTCCTTGTGCACAAGTTGTCCGTGATCGCACGTTATATTAACTGATTTATAGCAGATTATACTGTTGAGACAACACGAATACAGACAAGCAGAATTTTATATTACAGAGCCTCACTGAATAATTAAGCACAATACAGGGTGTGTGTCATACTTAGCACGGTTCATAGAACATTTGTAAACGAACTAGCATAAAGGATGATAACCGTTCATAAGTTCGTTGACAAGCATAATAACCAAGTTATTCTCTTTTATCTTGGTTTCTTTTATTATTACTTGGTATCGTTTGATCGGGGCAAAGGAGTGAAGCTTGGAAGCAGGGCTAGCTAATCGGGTTGGTAGCCACTCACTTCGATGTTTGGAAGGGAGAAGGAAAGAGGCGCTTCACGACTCCGCTCGTAAGCCGCCTACTGCTCGTTCACCTGCACACGAACAGCTCGATTAATACTTCTTCCTCTCTTTCCAATCTCGTAATTGAAGTGCAGTTCAATGAACGAAAACAATGAAAACCATCGAAATCGTTCAAGGAAAACAAGCAAATCCCAAAACCAACTCAAAGTACGAAAGCAACAAGCGACATCAAAAACCGAGGCAATAAAAGATAGCAGCGGAGAGGTCCCTCCTGACTCTGTCGCTAAGCCGATCCTTGGGACGCAGTCCACTGAATATGGGAATCGATTTCGAAGAAACAAATCCATAACGAGGACGAGTTCTTAATTCAATCTATCCCGATCGAACGATACCGTTTGTGTTTCTTAGCCGCGCTCCCCGTACCGGGGGAACGGGGCACTACATCCTACCCAACCAATTGGAAGTTTCGTCCCGAAACTTAGGATAGGGCCTACCGTTAGGGATTATTCGGTTGGGGCAGAAGCTTAGAGGGGAGTGGACAATCCCGAGATACGTGGTCCCTTGCACCACAGTTGAAGCATAGACCCTTGCGGCGATAACAATTGTCAGTGGTGTGCCCCGACTTTTTGCAATATTCACAGAATGGTCTCGGGTTTCCCCTTTGGGGACCGCCGTGGTTAGGGCGCTTTGCAGCGGTATTTCCTCCATTGTTGCCTTGGCGTTTGTGATTGTAGGTATGCACAGCGCCGGTGGAAACGTGAGGATACAGTGGCTCGAGCGATAGGGCGTGATTCATGACTTCACGCATGGTTCCATACTGATTATTGGCCACGTGCGAATGGATGGCAGGGCGTAGTCCACCTTCAAACCTTCTGGCTCGACTCGCTGCATCAGGTAAATAGGCCCTAGCGAATTTGGAGAGTCGGTTGAATTCGACGGAGTACTGCTTAACTGTCATACTGCCCTGCCGAAGCTGCACGAAATCGTTTTCCATCTTACGTTGCACTGGAGGGGGTATAAACTCCTCTTCAAACGCGGCACGAAAGATCGTCCACGAGATCGCCTCCTCTCCGTGATCAAATTGGAGAGATCGTCGATGCACGTCCCACCAATCGTGTGCGTTGAGACGGAGCTGTAGTTGCGCGCAGGCGACGCGCTTATCTTCGGGGACCTCTAGCAGAGTGAAGTGATCTTCAATCTCGGCTAGCCAATCTAGAGCTACCACTGGGTCCTCAGTCCCGTTGAATGGGGTGTTGCAAACTTTCTTGAAATGGCCCAAGTTGAAGGCAGTCACGTCCCTCGGCCTTGGGATTTGAGGCGTCTCCACTTCAAGCACGGGCTGTTCCACCGGAGTCGTTGCTGTTGCGGCGGAATAGTTGGCAGCCAAAGTCTGAACGATCTGTTGCAGGGCATCTACCTGCTTTTGTTGGACTGAGAATCGGGTCTCTAGATTACTCTCGAGCTTGGCTTGGCGAGCATCGTCTCGTTGTCGTTGCGATTCTAACATTTGCATTACCCGCTCAAGCGGGTCGACTTGAGACATGCCTCGTTGGCTCCGAGAGCTTCCCGAAGTACCCGAACTGTTTTCTTGTGTTTCGTTCAGTGGTTGCGCTGCAGATTGCGCTGGATCCATTCCTTCAAAAGAAGGTAAATTACATTAGGATCATAATGTATTATGGACTTATTGCATGAACGTATCTCATTTTGGCCTAGCAAGTTCAAGAGTTCGCACAGGAATTGATCGTTAAAGGAACTTTTCCAGCACGAAGTCTAAGGAACTTTGAATCTGTGCTCTGATACCACTTTGTCACGACCCAATTCCGTAGAATCAAATGAGGCGTCCCCCGAATCGTGACCGCCGTGCGGGCCTGGAGTTGCGCCCGCACAAGGCTTTAATGATTTGCATAGCAAGCACATATTTAGAGTACGCAGATAAATTGAAACACAGATTTGAAACATAGAAAAGTTCTCTTTATTGATAATGAACATCTATTACAAACTCTTGAACGAGTTAGCTAATATGTCGAACGGCGTACAAAAGAGATGACTCAAAATGAGATAGTAGTCATGTACATTACATCCCTTTATAAACTCAAAACGATAAAGACCTCCAGGCTGGAGGACGGCTTTGCCACGGAGCTGCATTTGTGTATGAAGAGTTGCAGCTTCGGACTTCAAAAGGCTTCAGGGGCGCGGTGAAGATGCGCCAACAGCTGGACTGGATCGGAAAGACGACTTCGGCTCCTCGCTCGGTTCGCCTTAGTGCGGAGAACCTGTTTCAACGAGGGTCAGCATATCGAAACATGCTGGTGAAGGCGAGCTAGCCTGACTATACCAATCAACACGTTGTTTAGTGAAGCATGCATATTTTGTAGGTTTCTATCTTGCCTTAGTTTATTTACAAGTAAGCAGCATATAGAATTTACTGAAATGAACGTGCCACCGTTCGGTGGATTTTACCTACCCGTCTGAATGACCTGCACAATACTTACCTTGCCTTCCCTGCCATGGAGACACAAGTTAGTATGCAACAGGTTTAAATATACAGATGATCACTGGCATAATACCACGAAGGACGATTTATAGTCTCAAGACGGACGGATGTGCAACGCGGGTGCGAGCCCTGCTGCACGCCTCATTTTCGACGATACAGACGACTATACAGACGTTCCGTCCGGATCGGATCGGTCCCAGTGCCCCGGCGACCGTCCGCAGGAACCAGATTTCCTTGTGCACAAGTTGTCCGTGATCGCACGTTATATTAACTGATTTATAGCAGATTATACTGTTGAGGCAACACGAATACAGACAAGCAGAATTTTATATTGCAGAGCCTCACTGAATAATTAAGCACAATACAGGGTGTGTGTCATACTTAGCACGGTTCATAGAATATTTGTAAACGAACTAGCATACAGGATGATAACCGTTCATAAGTTTGTTGACAAGTTATTCTCTTTTATCTTGGTTTCTTTTATTATTACTTGGTATCGTTTGATCGGGGCAAAGGAGTAAAGCTTGGAAGCAGGGCTAGCTAATCGGGTTGGTAGCCACTCACTTCGATGTTTGGAAGGGAGAAGGAAAGAGGCGCTTCACGACTCCGCTCATAAGCCGCCTACTGCTCGTTCACCTGCACACGAACAGCTCGATTAATACTTCTTCCTCTCTTTCCAATCTCGGAATTGAAGTGCAGTTCAATGAACGAAAATAATAAAAACCATCGAAACCGTTCAAGGAAAACAAGCAAATCCCAAAACCAACTCAAAGCACGAAAGCAACAAGCGACATCGAAAACCGAGGCAATAAAAGATAGCAGCGGAGAGGTCCCTCCTGACTCTGCCGCTAAGCCGATCCTGGGACGCAGTCCACTGAATATGGGAATCGATTCCGAAGAAACAAATCCATAACGAGGACGAGTTCTTAATTCAATCTATCCCGATCGAACGATACCGTTTGTGTTTCTTAGCCGTGCTCCCCGCACCGGGGGAACGGGGCACTACAGTAGTGTTCCCAAGGTGCAATCACAGTCATTAAAATTAGGGTATGATACGTGTCATGAGTATTATGGGCATCAACAACCCCATATCTCGATTGGCCACATAGCAGCCATAACATAGCATGTGCCTGCAGGAGAACTTGCATCGCCATGCCATCCGTGCACATATGCGCCTACACAAAGCCTTCTTAAGGCTATAAATAATGGGTGTTTCCCACATGCAAAGAGACCATTACCCAGACCAAAAAGAGAAAGGAAAAGAAGATAGGAGCACCGCCTGAAGCCACGTCAACTTTCTTGGTCCCGGATTGTCAGCGGAGTAAAGGAGCCGCTGTAGTGCTCGATATCCACCGTCAAACTTTTTCAGATTTTTTTTATTGTACTTAGGTTCTTCTGTATTAGGGATTTTTGTATTATTTGTCAATTCCTAATCAATAAAAACTTTGCACAACTTTCTCCCATAAGTGTTAATTTTTGGTGATGTCGACAAAAATGATGACTCTGCTGGGGAAGAGCTTCTCCTCCAACGAGAAGCAGATGACATAATCCGATTGTGACCAAGTTGGGTTCAACTCAGAGGACGTTGTTCGTTTGCTTCGACCAACAAACATTTGAAGGTATGCTGGACAAGTCGAGTTCTCTAAAGAGGCCCGTACTACCTCGCAAGGCTCGCAAAACTTGGGACGCCAAGGCCGCTACCCCAAGCCCGAGGTCGGTGTCTGATGTAGTACCAACCTCCGCAGTAGACGCACCTGAGGTTGACATAAATCCCATTAACATACCGAGTTCTCCAATGAGGCCCGTACGACCTCTCAAAACTTGCAAGATTTAGGCTGTCAAGGCCATTCGTCGAACCCCAAGTCTATCCCAGAAGCACTGCCAACCTCCTCCGCAGACGTACACAAGGTTGGCGTGCATCCTATCTCCATCTCTGAAGCTGCACGAGAGGTGAACGGTGCTGAACCTTGAAGAACATGCTTGCAGCGTTACCTGCGCATGAGAAAATATGCCATGCCATAACATATGTGCATAAGGTTCTCTGGGCATGAAACGGTCTCCAACACTGACTCCCATGGTCCTAATTTGGATTCCCTATACTATGCGCCTAAGAGCGCTGGTTCAGGAAAATCCAAACCAACTCGAGCCATGCGCGCTCGAGGGATTGTGCAACCAGCCCTTCAAAAGTATGTGCTGCTGCGTGTCATACGCGCTGCCGAGGAAGACTAGGCAGGGTTGACCCAGGTGCTCATATGCCGGAAGTGGCTCGACCTTCAAAGTCTTCCCAAACCTGCTTGGACGTCATAGTTGCATTTAAACCAAGTCGGAGAACAAATACTGTGAGGATAGACCCATGCGCCCAGTTTAGCTGTGCGCATGTAGTAGATCCGTCTCACATTAATCCTTTCACTAATGATCCAGTTGCAGTTTCTGCAGAAGAACTGGGTCAGGGAGCAAACATTCAACTTTTACCTCCATGTGCAAGGCTTGGTCGAACACATGAGATGGGTACGAAAGTGAAGCTTCCATCGTCTTATTTACGTAACGTGATTAACACAAGCGTAAGATGAGAGAAGCAACCCTCGCACATGACGTGTCCCCTCGAAGACACTTGTGCCAACATCATCGTCAAGTGCTGCTGCACCGACACACCAGTCCATCCAACCAGGAAGTCAGTATTGTACATCCTGCTATTGGGGTTGATGTGGAGAAGGTATTCTCAATGGATATTCGATTTGCATCCCATGAAGAAGCATTAGATTGGTGCAGAGAAGTTGGAAGACGACATAACATAGTCATTGTCATTGCAAGATCGATCAGATCTCGGCCGGGCCAAAAATATTTAGAGCTGGGTTGCGAAAGAGGAGGTGTGTTCAGGCAGCATCGGAAAAAAAATATGTTGTTGAAAAAAAAATTCTAAGAAAAACATTGGAACGAGAAAATGTGGTTGTCCATTTAAGGTGTTGATTATAAAAGTAGAAGATGTGAAGTGGATAGTCGAAGTTAAGAATGGAATACACAATCATCCTATTCCAGAGATACTTACGGGTCATGCCTACGTGGCACGGTTGAACAAGGATGAGAGAAAGTTGGTTGAAGAACTGTTCCTTTTCGGAGTTGCACCCAAACAAATTTATTCTGCCGTGCGACAAAAAGAAGATGAGAATAAGTCAACCATGAGGACGATCTATAATAGTTTGACGAGAGCAAAATATAATAGTATAAAAGAAATAATAGCGATGCAGCAAGTATTGAAGTTGCTTGGGGAGCATCACTACGTGGAGTACCGTAGAAGACATCCACAAAATGATGAACTCCTTTCATTGTTTTGGGCTCATCCTGATTGCACACACTTGGCTAGGTCCTTCACAGACGTGTTGGCCCTTGATTGTACATATAAGACCAACAAGTTCAAGATGTCTCTTTTTTACATTGTTAGGTTTACGTCTACGGAGAAAATATTTTCAGTCGCTTTTTATTTTATGAAGAGTGAGACAGTAGAGAATTACACTTGGGCGTTGAGGAAACTACAATCCCTTTACACATGATACAAAGAGCCCTCTATTTTTGTTACCGACAGAGAATATGCGCTGATTAATGCTATAGATATTATATTTCCTCATGTGCATAGACCACTATGCACTTGGCATATAAATCGAAATATCCAAGTTCAATGCAAGAGAAAATTTAAAAATGTGCACGGTAAAATCGACAAGCTTCGCTTCGAAGAATTCTTCAGTGATTGGAGTCTTGTATGGCGAGCAAGTACTACAGACAGCTACGACACATCATGGTACATGTTCAAACAAAAGTGGGAGACGAGTAACCCGACATGCATTTCTTATATCAAAGATACTTGGCTAGAACCACATAAAGAACAATTCGTCTTAGCATGGACGAACATGGTGAAGCATTAATCACTACGAACTGGGTCAAAGGATCACACTCAAGTTTAAAAAGATATCTACGGTCATCGGTCGATAATTTTGTCTCCGTTTGGCAATCGATTCGTTTAATGATTATTTCCACGGTGAACGAGATTATAGCATCATTTGAGACGAGCCTCAATATTGCAAAGCATGAATACAAGCATGAACACCTCTTGGATGCTTTAATCCATGTAGTATTTTACAAGGCCTTGGGCTTAATATTTGAGGAGATTGGTAGGTCAAAGTTGGTTGGTTATGATCCCGAGGTTTGTAGTTGTTCATATCGACATTCACTCGGCCTTCCTTGTGCACATGAGATTAATGAACATCGTCGTCAATCTATACCTATTCCAATAGATGTTATTGATCAACGTTGGAGACAACTGTTGATAATGTCGACAGTGGAAGTTCATAATGATTTCTTTTCTTTACCACAAGTGAAACTCCTTCACGCAAGGTGGTGTGTCGCATCGGAACCGGAGAGTGTAACACCCCGTTCTGCTCAAGCGGACTGCCGATTCAAACGGCAAAAGTGTAATATCCTGACCCGCTTTGCTCAGGCGAGAATACTCGTTTGAGGCAAAGGATATTCAGACTTGTCCCTACAGGAGTTCAGCTTAGGCTTTCAGAGGCTCACTTGACGTATCGCTCAACCGAGGCGAATCATCGCTAAGGTGGGTGGATACGGTGAACTTGTCTTTGCTTAGCCAGCACACTTAAAATATAGAATGATACATGGTAGTCGCTAGGTGAATCACCCCCTGCATGCTAATAAGAATACAACGCACTTAGCTAAGAGAATAATCCCAACTTGTATTGCTTGTGCTAGAACATAGAAATGAAATATTGCCTATATTCAGACCTTCGCATGCTACCCTAGATTATGTCGCTCGGAAAGTCCCTTACGGTTTCACCTCTCGGCTTACCTTCGGGCCCGAGCCAAACGTGTTTGCTTGAGTTCCTTAGAAACGCATGCTTGCTTGCTTACAAATGTCTGACGTTATTTGTATCGTTCATGCATTGAGTCAGCTAGGAGACTATCAAATAGTCCTTCTGTGCAATTGAACCTGCAAGTCTCCGGGACCGTTAGGTCACCAAGGCAATCTCTGAACCAGGGGCATGCATCAAGGCAAGTTGTTCAAGAATCAAGAATCCTGTCAAGTTACAACTGAATGATAATCATACCAAGTTTACCTCTGAACGAGAATCACGTCACGTAAAGAAAGAATCCCAGCTCGTGGAGCAAACGCTCGATTCAGAACAAGAATCATGGATTATCATATCAAGTTATGGATTTGGAAAGACCCTGACCTGCATGTCGCGGACAACTTGAAAAAGGTGATCTTCGGATCTCGTTCCACGGGCAGTCACCGGGGTACTGGGACCGACCCGATCCGGATGGAACTAACGTTATAGTCTCACATGATTGACGGGATAGCTTGCAGTGCACCATGTACTTTCGTTGCATTTGCTCTCCGCCAATGACTATGTCCTTTATGGCTATGCCAGCGACAAACGTTCATATAGATAAGTCATCCTCGCTTAGCGGCTATTCGCGTGCGAGTCATTGCATCGCATCAAAAGAACAGTTGAACACCTGAACGATCATGATATAGCAACTCTCGTGTTTGCATATGTTGTTGCCTTGGTTTTTATTATGAATGCTCGTGCTTGAATTAACTCGGTTTGCCTTGGACAGGGAAGGACAAATCGATAAGTTGGTAAGTCTCGCCGTGTTTCCTCTTATATCGCACGGCGCACAGCCACACGAGTTAGGTTATTTAATATGCCATGAAACTGATCCTAAGGCAACTGAAAGACAACACAATAGTTGGTGCACAGAACCTAAATTACGTGTTTGGATTTATCGAGCGGGCGATTAGCCTCCCAACCAGTGCATTCAATGTACTAATAATCTACCAGATCGTTTACAGGGTGCGGGAGAACCTCGTTCGGTGCGGATGCCTCCTTCGTGCATGCTAAGGCGTGGTGTTCACTCTGGAGCCCTGGGAGCATTGCGTCCAGAACTGAAGCACATATACAAGACATAATATTGGAATATTTCCTGAACATCGCCTGTAACACATATTTAATATCAATAAAAGAGCTTGTTCTACTTTAACTTATGTTATTCAATGCTTTCGCTATTGTCGACTCAGTGAACTTGTTACCAAATCGCCTATGCGTTTATGATTCTGCTGCACTCGGACAATTTGTGCGACTCTGTGGCTTAGAACTCTTATCGCCAGCCAATGAACCACGACCTTGCACGGGCGCGTCTCACGCTCGTGCGGTATCACGCCCGGATGGGTCGCGATCGTTCCGCGGGAGCGCTGGCGCGGTGATTCTCGCCTAGCGGGGACGGCCGATTTAGCCTGCGGGAGATCGGGGCATGACAAAGAGAAGACCCATTGAGGTTAAAATTCAAGAAATTACAGTCCCGACAATAACTCGATTGCAAAAGCCATCTGTTGTTCAAACTCCTAAGGGAAGACCACACTCAAGAATGAGTAGAGCAAAAAAGAGAGGAGGTGGAGTCAACTAAAAGAGATCCATCCTTGTTTGAATATATTGAACGCAATTTAGAGCAAGTTGAGTCAAAGTCGGTTATCGAAAGTGTGGTAATTTCGAATAAAAAGAGTAAGCTTACTATTCGAAGGAGGAAGAAACAAAAATGAACGATGCAGTCACGGCGGTGGGTTTAGATAACTTCTCTGATTCATATAGTCTATACATTCAAAATTTTCTACCTGAGATACGGGATTTTATTTCGTTTATTATTGATGTTCCTAAGGATGGCCATTGTGGATATCATGCACTCGCAAGACATCTTGGCTATTCAGTTGAAGCGGGATGGAGACAGGTTAGGGAAGAGCTGTACGAGGAGTTGGAGTCTCGTCTACCCTTCTATAGGCATATACTCGGCGAAGAAATTGTTGGAGATTTGTTGGCAAGCATACCTTGTACGGACTCAGTTACCGGACCAGACCATTATATGGATGTCCCGTCCGCTGCATACGTATTCTCTAATAGGTATAAGATACCTATTGTAATTATCTCACAAGGCATTAATAATACTTTCTTTCCAATGTGCGATCCCCCGGCCGAACACAGACTATCCGATCTATGTTCGATAGGACTTGTCGGACAACACTTTGTCATCCCAAGGCTGATCGGTCATTGTCCTATTCCTCCACCTTCTACGCTTTGGTATAAACACGCACCGGAGGAAGCGATCGCATGGACGACACCCTACACGTATGCAATTGCTGGCTATAAGAAGATGATGAAGATGGAGGATCCCAAAATCTTGCCTAAGGACTACTTTGATATTCTAATCGATTGATACATCTTATACTTCTGTATCATTTTGTAATTTTGTATGTGATAGATAGTGACTATGAAAGAAATAAAATAAAGTATTGTATGTTGTACAATAAGTCTTGTATGTTGAACTTTGGTATCTTTTCTAATATTTATATAGATTGTTTTAACCCACTCTTTGTATAAAACTAGGACTGTCAGGATTTTGACAGTCCCATAAGCTATCAGGACTGTCGAAATTTTGACAGTCCTAGTTTTAACCCACTGTCTCTGCACATTTATATATAAAACTAGGATTGTCAAAATCTGGACAGTCCCACAAGCTAACAGGACTGTCAAAATTTTGACAGTCCTAGTTTTAACCCACTGTCTCTGCACATTTATATATAAAACTAGGACTGTCAAAATCTGGACAGTCCCACAAGCTAACAGGACAGTCAAAATTATGACAATCCTAGTTTTAACCCAATGTCTTTGCATATTTATATATAAAACTAGGACTGTCAAAATCTGGACAGTCCCACAAGCTAACAAGACAGTCAAAATTATGATAATCCTAGTTTTAACCCACTGTCTTTGCACATTTATATATAAAACTAGGACTGTCAAATTTTTGACAGTCCCATAAGCTATCAGGACTGTCAAAATTTTGACAGTCCCACAAGCTATCAGGACTTTCAAAATTTTGACAGTCCTAGTTTTAACCCACTGTCTGCACATTTTTATATAAAACTAGGACTGTCAAAATTTTGACAGTCCCACAAGCTATCAGGACTGTCAAAATTTTGACAGTCCTAGTTTTAACCCACTGTCTCTGCACATTTATATATAAAAGTAGGACTGTCAGAATTTTGACAGTCCTGATAGCTATCAGGACTGTCTAGATTTTGACAGTCCTAGTTTTAACCCACTGTCTCTGCACATTTATATATAAAACTAGGACTGTCAAAATCTGGACAGTCCCACAAGCTATCAGGACTGTCAAAATTTTGACAATCCTAGTTTAAAGCCATTGTCTCTGCACATTTATATATAAAACTAGTTGTCCTAGTTAAAAAAAATAACCAGTCAAGAATAGGACAACGAACTTAAACAAAACATAACCAATAAAAAATTCCGAACACAAAGTTACAGCCAACTTCAAAGTCTTACATGTCAAGATTAAACAAAACATAATCAGTCAAAGTTTTACAACTTAAAAGTTTTACATGTCCCGAAACACAACTTAAAAGTTTTATATGTCTTGAAACACAACCAGTTACAACCTAAACTTCATGCCGCCTCTTTGTACGTTGCTCTCTATTTTCCAAGAAAGAAAAATCTTTATTGTTGTCGATGTGTTGTAGCTCCTCATTGATTTCCATATAATTCGCATCATGGCAACTGACGAGGCTTCTTTCGAACTTCTTCGCTTTCCTAGCCTATTGATGACAATTCATAAAATTTGTTAGGTTATAAACATTTATATATATCAAACTGAAAGTTGGTTGCCATCTTGACCAATGCAGTATACAAGACAGATTTGGCGGAGAGATCTGATGGTACATGCACAATATTGCCTCCGTGTTTGAACAACGTAGGTAGTCCGACACCAGCGTAGTAGGCAAGATAGTCGTCGCTACATTCCGTCATATTTACTGCTGCTTGTTGTTCAGTTTCTCTAATAACGTGACGTTGCCACTCAGTAAAGAAGCCTGAGACCCAGTTGAATGCCGCAGGAATATAGTTTAGCGGTTTTGTACCTCGCGGAGCACCTATCATTTTTAATGTGCGCTTCGGGACCGTTTGTATGTAGCCAAACTGACGGAGCACTCTATCAGGCATATAAGACTCCTTGATTTTATGATAACTTATCAGACCATGATATAAAGCGACTGGTTGCAATGGAAGACTACTCTGTCGTAAATCATGATATGGATCCTAAACAATCTACAACGCATAAAATTTAGCATAACATAATTTAGCATAACGTAATTTAGTAAATTATTACCAAATATTAAAAAATTAGGTCTCAATTCACCTCTTCTATCGTCATATCTTCAAGTGCATTCCGTAGGGCGGCCAATGCGTGTGGTCGTTTGGCATCTTCCTTAGTTGGCTTCCATCTGCACATTCTAGGAAGGTGCTCGTCATACCCTCGGTTATGTTTAGCCCGCTTCAGGGTTGGAAAGTGCTCGTATATCCTTGCCTTCACGTAACCAAGTTAAAAAAAATTAGTCCAAAAATTAACAATAATTTTTTTTATTATGTATACAAGTTGACAAAGATATATCTATACATGGACTAGAGTCCGGCATCCGGATATTGTCTTGGAACTGACGCGAGATGTCGCACCAAGCTCGTGGTAAAGGTATGCTAGTATACCGTTTTCCCAAGATATTTCTTCCACCGTGTCTATGTCGTCAAAATTCAGAAGATATTTGGCATGTATCGACGTTCCAGACTTATCCGTAATGCCGACAGCCCCTAAGATGAACTGCATATATCCACGGGCCACATTATCGCTATTATCCACTTCGGGGTCCGGATCAACGAATGTCTCCTCCAAATATTTCAAAGAAAGTCCGTACGACTTCTTGAAGTCTCGAAGGGTGGTAAAACTCGTCGCATCAACTCCCAGACAGCTTGATACATAATCCACAATATGGTCGTAAAAGTTGATGCTCGATTCGTCAAAAGTGTGATTCATCATGACTCGACCATCAACCCTAAGACCCAATATATGATGGACGTCATCCAGGGTAATCGTCAACTCCCCGTTTGGTAGATGGAAAGTGTTGGTTTCTGGATGCCATTGTTCTACAAATGCTGATATGAGTGCATTGTCCACTGTCGTCTATGAGTAGTTACCCAAATATTATAAACCGGTGGGATTGATTTTAGCCTTCACATCGTCTCCCAAAAATTCAAACCATCATGTATTATACTTTTTGCCGTGGTTGATCACCGTTAATATACGAGAACTCTTCTGAAAAGTAAACAATTGGATGAACTTATACCTATATATAAAATGTAGTTATCTATAAATAATTGGATGAACTTAGAACTTACAACTATATATAAAATTATCATAACGTAATGTACTTACCGGATTGTTCCATATTTGGTATGCAATATGGTTCTCGATCGACGGCAACATAGAGCAACCGTTTGGACGAGTCTCGACTGGACTATCTGGCTGCTGAGAAGGTCCTGAACCATCAGTAGGCCGGTTTTCGAGGGTTGGTGGCCGAGTCTTGACAGGATTATCTGCATGCTGAGAAGGTCCCGAACCATCAGTTGGCCAATTTTGGACAGTTGGTATGTCCTAATCGGAGGAGGAAGAAGAACCGGAAGTACTAGGAGTACTAGGAGCACGTCTCTTCGAACGAGTTACAGTCTTCTTCATCAGTCGACGTTTCCTAACTTCAGGGCGTGCCTCGGAGTCGCGGATAGTGAGAGCCGGTTCAACAGCACGCTGAACATTGCGTTCCTTACGCATCGACGCAGTATGACGTCTTCTTATGATACATTCATCCTCAATGCCCTTCTGAGGGTCGTGACTATAAGACAAAAAAGATATATATTTTAACTTCCCAAAATTAATTCAACATTCAGGACTGTAGAAATTTCTACAGTCCTATACGTATACATGACTGTAGAAAATTTCTATATGTATACAGGATTGTTAAAATTTTTACAGTCCTGTATACATATAGGACTGTAGAAATTTCAACAGTCCACAATGTATATAGGACTGTAGAAATGTCTACAGTTCCGCATGGTTTTGTTCCATACGTTCGACGAATGTCGAACTTGTATGCCCTAAAATCGGATACGAGACTCCAAAAATACGTCGAAACTACATCCAAAACTACATTCAAGACTTGTATGCCCTAATTTTAAGATTGGAAAGATAATTTTTGAATTTTTTTTCGAAATGCAATAGAAATTATTAAAAATTGAGAATAACAAGGAGAAGAAAGAATTGTACCTTGATTTTTTTGAGAGTTTGAGAGCCATCGGCAAGGAGGAGGAGGAAGAAGTGAAGGAAGAGGGCTCCGACAAGAAATGGAGGAGGAGGGAGGGGTTTGGAGGGTTTGTGAGGAGAGAGTAATGTTTGTGCTAGTATGAGTAAACTTTGGGCTAGTATGAGTAAACTTCATTCATTAATGGACTACCCCAATACTGGACTAGCCCCAATTGTATTTTGTATCACAAGCCTACAGTAAGTCCTGCACTGAATAATTTCTCCTAAAATTATACAATGGTCTATGCGCATTGCATTGACCCGAGTCAAAACCTGTTCGCAACATTTTTGATATTTTTCCCGCTTGAAACCCAAAACATACATTTCCCGCCACCAATTCCCCCTCTCCGCCGCTCCCCATTTTAAATTCAGACCCTCTCCGTAAAAAACCCAAAATCCCCAAATTCTCTCTCTCTCTCTCTCTCTCTCAATATTCGATCAATGGAGTCACCTTCTTCTTCCTTCTTCGAAGACCTAAGAATCAGAGAGCTTAGCGGAATCAGAGGTACACCAACAAAATCTCTCTCTCTCTCTCTCTCTCTCTCTCTCTCTCTCTACTCATTGATTTAGCTGACAAATTACGGTTTCGTCACTGACCAGTGAGGAAGAGGCCCTATCTCGGTGATCTCTCGTCGGAAACCTACGCCGGCGCCGGCGCCGGCACCGGAGTTGTGGCGGTCGATCACGACGGCGTATCTACCCCTCCTCTCGCCGCTTCCTTCGCCAAAGTATTACTTCTTCTCTTGATTTAAATGTCTACGTTTGATCTGGAATTCTTTCAAGGGTTAGATTTTTGGGACGAAAGATGGGTTCTTTTTGATCAATGGATTATTGGGAAATCTGTAGATCCTAAGTTCACTGGGGTTATTTATGAATTTTGGATTCGTAATTTTTTTTATGGCACAAATTTGAAGCTCCCAAATTCCTGTTAATTGAATAATTGTCTGTAGTTAAATAAAAAGTATCTTCTCTTTGACTCTTTACTATTTTAAAGCATATGTTTTGGGCCTTTTTGTTCTTTTTGCAACTAGATTCTAGAAAGAAGAAAATATTTTAGGTGAACCAATTTCTGAAATTTAGGCTAAATATGTTACTTTCTTTTATCGTTTATTTGGAATTTGGTAGATCTTAAAAGAAAAAAAAATATTTATGCTGTGAGTAAAGATGGGAAATTGATAAAATTTTAGGCGAACCAAATTCTGAATTTTAGGGCTAAATTTGATATTTTCTTTTATTGATTCTTCGGAAATTAGTAGATCTTAAGTTCATTGGGGTTAATCATTAAGTTTGGATGTGTAGAAGTAATTATACTTGTCTAAAAAGAAGAAATTCCTACTTTTTGCACAATGAGAAGTTCCTAAAATTTCCACTTCAACTGACAAATTTTCTTCAAGGAAATGGAAGTTATACTCTGTTCATGGGCTTTAGTAGTTAGAAAAAGGTGTTTTAGTAGATTCTGTAGAAACAAAAAATTTCTTGTCATTAAAGACCACAAGTCAGAAATTTAGTCTCATATTTTGGTATTGATGATGGAATGGGTAAAACATTTGCAGCGGAGACATGGTTTCTTGCTCGTGTACAATCTAAAGATTCCCCAAATTTTCTACTTCAGATTTTCTGCAGCCAAATGAAAATTAGCTTCTTTTGGGACTAAAATTTGGGGGACAGGGTGTGGATTTTTAAGAAAAAGAGAAAATTATCGTTATCTTTAGTAGTAGGACATTAATAAATTTTGACTTGATTTGGGGTTTAAATATATAATGTGATTGGGTGAAACATTTCAAATTAACACTCATTGCTAGTTTCTGCACACAATCAGATTCTAAACATGTAGTTTTTGTGCTAAGAACAAGCTTTTTCTTAGACGAGCAGAAGATCCCATTTCCTGGCTGTATCTGATGAGGATGGATATGTCAGCTTCTATGACACTCGCCGCAGTCTCCCGTCTTTGAGCTCGTGCTGGGAGAAGGCAGGTTTGTGTAGTTAGTGTTGGCTTTCTTTATGGACAGTTGGATTCTTTTCGTTATGTTAAAATGGTCTATTCTCTGTTTTTCCTGCAGCTGATGCAAGAGTTTGTGATTGGATCGCACACAACAATGCTATTTTTGATATTTGCTGGATAAAGGTAAACTAGCATTACTAATATTGTTAACAGTAAGCATGAAATGGTTTTTGCTAATTCTGGAATAAGCAAGTGCTAGGAGATCCCTAGGGTTTGGGCTGTAAAAATAACCATACTAGTTATTATAATGCAATCCTTTCCCACCATAATGGTTTGGCTATGCATCACAACAAAGCTCCCCCAGTACACTTGTCACAAGATTGAATCCTATAGCCTTTCACGTCTGAAGGATGGAAGTAACCAGCTGTAGGCTTTTCGCTTGGGCCTTCATTGATGATTGTTTTGGAATGGAGGTTTCATGGCTTCACAATACTATTGCAATATTGTTTAGTTTACTAAGTTATTTTCCTTAACGTTGCAGGATGACTCCCAGATTCTAACTGCTTCAGGTGATCAGACTGTAAGTTTGATACCTTTCCATGTAATTAAGAAGTTTTCATATGCATCAGGTCTTAGGTTTTGTTGCAGAATCATAGTGTTTGGTATGTTAAAGTGAAGATCAATTTGCTTACAAAAGAGTTATGCCACCAGATAAAAATATGGAACGCAGAGAAGACGATATGTGTTGGAACATTGGCTGGGCATACTGGAAGTGTGAAGTCACTTTGCTCCCATTCATCAAATCCTGGTAGGTATTGCCTGTTGTAAAGAATGGTAGATATATCTTTACTGGAATTTGATGGATGGAGATGTCAATAAATTACGCAGAACTTCTTGTTTCTGGTTCAAGAGATGGTTCTATTGCTCTTTGGGATCTGAGATGCAGGTCCAGTTCCAGAAATAGTCACGAAGAGCCTTGCTTAGTGTATATTCCTTTGATCAATTTTCTTGTATCAATTCACGTTTCTGTTGAAAATATTGTTTTCTTGTAAATACTGACACCCATAGTTTAATAGGTCTACTACTGTTGTCAAAGAAGCGCATGCCCCTATCCGTGGAAAGAGAGTTAGGCGGGGGAAGGTTTGTTTCAACTAATTGTTTTTGTTTGAATACTTGTTCCTCTAGCTACCTTCTTATGTAAACTAAGACCATGTTTATTTTAGGCTGCCTCCATGAGCATCACATCTGTACTTTATCTCAAGGATGAAATATCCATTGCCAGTGCTGGTGCTGTGGACAGGTTAGTAAACTAGCTATATGTTGGATTTCAATTTTATTTTTAAATACCCCTCTGTATAGGGATTGGGGGTACAGATCATGTTTGACAATAAGAGATCTATTCTAAAGATTTTTTTTTTCTTCTATTGCATGCTTATACTCAATTATGCTTCATTTCAGTGTTGTAAAATTCTGGGACACTCGCAATCTGAAGGCTTCTATTACTCAAGCATGTCCTTGTGCTGAGCCTTCTAATAAGAATGTAAGTTATGAGTTTCACCTAAATTTAAGAAACATTTTAGAAATATACTTTTATGGGAAACTTGAAAAACATTGGTACATATCATCTACCAATTTAGCAATAGCAAGAAAGATCAAAGGCATGTAGGATTGTTTTCTTTGATGCCTTGTGTCAATTTTGGAGTTATCTATCTGCTTTATCTAGAATATTGCAACTTTGATGCACCTGATTGACTTTACTATTTACCGTCTAAAGGAGAAGGCACTTCATGGAATATCCTGCCTTTCTCAAGATTCAAATGGTGTGTATGTTGCAGCTTCTTGCATGGACCATAGGTACTTCAATGCTGATATAGCTGCAACTCCTACAAGCTTCTTTACATTATACTTGTTATTAACTTATTGTTCCTAATATCAGGGTTTACATGTACGATGTCATTAGTCTCAATGATGGTCCTGTCAAAATATTCTCTGGGAGCAAGATTGAGTCATTCTATGTAAAGGTAAGCAGATGTAAGCAGTATTGTTTTTATCCTTGTGAAAATTTACAGACACCTCTGTACTTTGTTTAATAATCTTCATTTTGACTGCAGTCAGCAATTAGCCCTGATGGAACTCATATTCTTGGTGGTTCTAGTGATGGCAATGCATACATTTGGAGGGTACTTTATCAATATTTTCACATTACCTAATAATGTTTTGTTTTTTGTTTTCCTTTTTTATTCTCACTTTGCTCACTGTATCTATGTTTCTACCAGGTTCAGAAGCCTGAAAGTGCACCCATCACATTGAAGGGCCATGAAGGAGAAGTTACTGCCGTTGATTGGTATGCAGTGAAATGAAAATAGCCATGCTGCATCATTATCTAGTGCTTAACCTTACCTTTTTCATATTTTCCTCTTCTTTCAGGTGTGCTTCTGATTATGGGAAAATAGCAACTGCGTCAGATGATTTCACGGTTAGTTCATTTTTGCGACTAAGAACATCGCTTTAAGCCCTTTTGAGATTAAATTTGATCTTAATTTATGAGCTTACTGCTATCTGTCATTCACTCACTCGTTTCTAACTTAAATAGGTTCGAGTATGGAATTTCAAAAATGGAAGTTCCATAAGTTCAAGATCTCCAAATGCTATCAGAAAGAGGGTATCTGCAACTCCAAGCATCGAGTGCAGAGACTCACTTCGGTCCAAGCTGTTCATGGATGATGCTCCTCAATCCGGATTCTCATACATGGGCGAAAACCAATCTCCTTCAAAGGAAACTCATTGCAACCCTCCTTCACCTATCCAGACTAAAGTGCTCGAGTTCAGAACACCAGAATCTGGGAAGAAGAGAACAGCAGAGGTGTTTCTACACTCAGGGATAGAGACTCGGGAGTCCCCTAAGGCAGCAGCATCAAATAGCCCGTTGTCCGTCCTCAGCCCCCCTTCCTCTTTGAAAAGGAGAACCATCCGTGACTATTTTGCTGCCTCCTGAGACTCACTTTTAGCCATTCAGATTATAAAGAGAGATACTTTGGCCGAGCAGCTTGACATTATTTGACAAGCTATATATGGTGAGATACTCATCTTCTTGCCTCCATAGATCCGCTACAATGTTCGTTTTACTCCACATTTCATAATTTCTGTTCCGGTTGTGATAAATTCAGGTTTCACAAACCCAAATGCATGGATTCTACCATGACTGTCTTCTTCTTGCTCGAGTCTCTCATGCTTGACATAAAGGATGTGCTGAAAGTTGTGAGGCGAGGTTGAATTTTTTGTTTTGTTTTTGTTAATGCTCGTTTACTCTAAGTAAAATAAATTGCTGTACTCCAATCATCATACTCAAATGTTGGCAATTCTAGATCTTGTGTTGGAAAGGTGTATATAAAGCATTTGTTATTCACAATAAGGATGAAATCAATCTCACCAGCGGCTATTGTTTCAGTACTTGCAACCATTAACATATGTAGATTTATCCATACTTAATATATTTAGTAATAATAGGAAGAGGGAGATATTGATGAGAAACGATTAAAACTGGCCGGCCAAGAAAGCATTGGTCCTGGTGCATGTCGTCCTGATCTCCCCTTCCTCCCCGACCAGCACATCCACTGCTCCGACCTTTATCATCGCCCTCGCAAACTCCTTGGCCCACATGTCAGGATTCTCTGCCAGTATCCTCACCAGCCTCCTCGTCTCCTTGGTCTGCATCAGTGCCTGGTCCGACCGCAGCAGCCCCCTCCCCTTGAGCAGCGTCTCGTAGTACTTGCTGTCCAGCTGCAGTGGAGTTTCCGTATCGAACGGCACCTTCGATCCCAGCTCCAGTTTTGCGGTTTTTGGACACGCCACCCTGAGCATGCTGGAGTAGATGATGTTGAGGCTGGGGTCCAGCGGCATGTCCGGCTTGTACTTGTAGAGCCGGTTGGAGAAGGTCAGGCAGTGCGCCCCGCCGATGGAGTGGGCGCCGGAGAGGATGACCATCTCGGTCTGGTTGAGGCCCTTGCTGGCGAAGAGCCTGGTGAGGGGCTTGACGGTGTGGTCCGGGAGGGGCAGGTTGGTGGAGATGTCGTCCGCGCGGGAGACACGGCCGTCGCGGCGTCCGGCGGGGATGCTGTAGGCCGGGAGGCCGGCGAGGGTGGTTCCGTCGCGGGCGGCGAAGGCGAGGATGTCGGCGCAGGAGACGGTGTTGGGGCACTCGGACTCGAGCTGGAGCTTGATCTCGTCGATGATGTCGAGGCCGTAGAGGGTGTCGCCGTTCCCTGGGGAGAATTTCTCCGTCGGCACGCCGGACGGGGTCTCGTCGAGTAAGATGGAACCGTCGCAGCCCTGCATGCATACATACATGCAAACGCTACTTAAAAACATGAATTCAGCTATTTGGCACGTCCACAGCCGATGCACGCGTGCGACCGAAGATGACGGCGGAGAATGTCGGAGCAGTAGGAGAGAAGACGTCGACGTAGGAGGAGGAGGCGGCGGTTCTCGGCCGCGCACGTGTACTGGCTGTGCACGCGCGTGTGCCAAATCGAATTTTTGTATGCATTTGATTGCAAAGGAAAAATTATGTGAAAAATAAATTAATTTTACAGAATTATTTTAGTAAGATAAATTCTAAAATTTTTTAAAATATTTTATGGAAAATTTAATTTGGATCATTATTTAAAAAAAAGTATGAAAAATGATATTTTTTTTCTATGGTCGGATCAATTTCATTTTTTGCCATTTTAAAAAATATAAAAATAATAATTTTTTGAAAATTTAATCGGAAGTATAAGCTATCAAATACTACAATTGGTAAAAAAATTGTCAATGATATATTTTTCATGAAAAAAAGAAAGCTCAATCAAACCGTAACTGCAAGGCATAAAGTATATGGAAAATAATTATTTATATGGAATTATTTTACTAGCTTTTTTTTTCTTAAAAGTTTGATATTATTTTATTTAAAATTTAATTTAGGTATTTGATTGTCATTATTTTTCATGTATTATTTATAAAAATAATAATATTTTACTTAGGAGTTGGACCAGTTTTATTTTCCATTATTTTGGAAAAAAATATAAAATATAATTATTTTTTGAAAAATAATTTTATAAAAAATATAAACCTTCGAGAAAAAAATTTATAATAAAATATTTTTTTATGGAAGAAAGCCCAATAAAAAACAACGGATGATGTTAAGTGCCACGAGACTGGCTGAAGGCAAACTTTGATGACATTGAATTAATCTAAGATGAAACAATTTGTTGTAGGGAACTGCATTCGTCCTAACGAAAGTAACAGACAAAGGCAAAGAGCAAAGAGCAACATTTCCGAGAATGAGTACAAATGATGAACTTACTCTGACGAAGCAGTCGTGGAAGTGGAGACGCAGGAGGCCCGCGGCGACGTTGGGGTCGACATTGTAGTGTTTGGCCACAATGGAGTGGACGATCCTTTCGGCCTGGGGGCACGTCGGGGCGTAGAACCCATACTGTAGCTCCTGCAGACGGATCTCGCCGCGGGATCCCACGGCGAGGAGGAGGAGAACCACCGCCACGACGGCCGCGGCGACGCGCGTTCCCTTGCCGGCCTCCATACTTGACACCACCATTTGCTAAGCCCGGCGCTAGCTGATTTTGTACATTGAGGAGAGTCCTGATGTTCCCGATTTCTATTGAAACGGTTTGCTAATAATAGAAATAAGGCTGAACGTGATTTCAGTTTATCAAGTAATTTGCACCACTGAACAAAAGAAGAAAAAGAAACTTCTTTCCGCAAATTCTGTGCTGTTCCTGAATTGTGAGGATCACAAAAATTGAGCAACAATCTCACCATTGCCTTGTTCTTACGCGGCTGACCAACCAAATCTAACATCACCAACGCATTTGGGCTTATGTTGCACGGACACCGAAATGTAATATCCGTATCAGTATCATGTTCGTATTCAATGTATTCGTATATTTTCAATATAGTTTCATTACCATTGTATCTTTGGAAATACCGACACTTCAAAGCTATGCACGACATCGTACAGAGTAGTAGTAGTTTTTTTTTTTAACTCTAGCTGTAACTAGCTGTACGATGTCGTGCATATCTTTGTATGCTTTTATGGGATTATCTTTTTCAATTATTATATTTTTCCCCGTGAGAAACCTAAGTTTTGTACCTCCAAACTGTTTCTCCAAAACATTCATCCTTATGACGAGTGACATGTTAAATAACATTATGTGACATCCAATATGGCAGTTAACATGACAAATTTTAACCCAAAAGTTAATTACCAAAAAAAAATTTAATTTTAATTTTAATTCAAAATGTTGCCACGTCAGTAGCCACATTAACTGTCATGTCAGCTGTCACATAAAGAGGAATAATTTGGAGTAACATTTTGGAGGGTACGAGAAGCATTATTCGTCTGTTTTATAAGGGAATAGAGAAATAAGGGAGAAGAATGTGAAAGTGAGATGTAAGTCGTCTCAAGACATTTGGGAGCCCAAGGTAAATTAAGAAAAGAAGATGATTGCTCTTTCTGTCAAATCAAGTGGCTCTAAATTAATAAAATAATTAAGAAAATGAGATAATTGTTGCTCCCCTTAAATCATGGGACCCTAGTCAATTAAATAATGAATTTTTTTGACTTTCGTCCCATTTAATGATATGTTTTTGTAGTTGTCCCTATAATATGATACTTATTAGACTTTAATCCTAACTTAACAGTCAATCTCCTTTGACTGTTAACTCTTTCTTTGTTTCCAAAAAAAAAATACACTTTCCATTCTTTCCAATGGACCGCATGACCCATCGTCCTCCTCCCCCAATCTAGGAGTGAGCATAAATCGGTTAAAAACCGTAAACCGAACCGGACCGAACCGGATAGGCTATTCGGTTCGGTTCAAAAAAGTTTCGGGTCGGATTCGGGTTTAGAAACCAATAATATCGGTTATCGGTTTCGGGTTCGGGTTTTTGAATTCGGTTTCGGGTAAAAACCGAAAACCGATATACACAGTGTAAGTACCAAAATACCCTCAGTCCTAACCCTAGGTATATAATATCGTTTCTCTCTCTCTCCGCTCATTTCTTTTCTCTCCGCTCCTAGCCTCCTTCCCTTCCCTTCCCTTTCCCTCAGTCCTAACCCTAGGTGAACTGGATCTGAACTGGATCTGAAGTTCACCTCCCTTCCCTCAGTCCTCAGTTCACCTCTCTTCTCCGGACCCCGCTGGTCGCCATCGGCTGGCTGGATCTGAACTGGATCTGAAGTTCTGACTTCTCACCGCCGTCGGCTGGCTGGATCTGAACTGGATCTGAAGTTCTGACTTCTCACCGCCGTCGGCTGGCTGGATCTGATAGTCCTGCCTCTTCTCACCGCCTCTCTTCTCTGGATCTGAAGTTCTGACTTCTGAAGGCTGGATCTGAAGTTCTGAAGGCTGGATCTGAACTTCTAAGGTCTGGATCTTCACTTCTCTACCATTTTTTTAAAAATTTGTCATATATTTTTTGTTTATTATTTGTTTCTCCTAACCTGTTCAAATTTTTTTTTTCAGATCTACGGATCTGAACTTCTGGAGTCGGGATCTAGCAATATAGCTAGGTAATATTTCTGTTTATGTTTCTTATGCATGCAGCATGTTTATGTTTATGTTTATGTTTCTTATGCATGCAGCATGTTTAAAAATAACAAATGTTAGTTAATGTATTTCTGTTTATGTTTCTTATGCATGCAGCATGTTTAGATCAAATGTTTAGCATAATTATACATTTTTTATTTCTGTTTCTTATTATATTTAGCATAATTATACATTTTTTTTTGTTTCTTATTATGCATGTTTAGATAAAATGTTTCATGTTTAGATTAAATGTGTAGATCAGTAACTTGTAATACATTTCTTATATCTTATTATTTCTGGCAATATATTTCTCTCATTTATTATTTATGAAAAAATATTTAAAGTCTGGAATCTGGTTATAGAAATATATTTTCTTTATTTATTATTTATCTTGTTAGAAATATTTTATTTGTCAGATGAGTAGATCAGTTACATTAGTAGAGTTATTTTGATAAAATGTGCAAATTAGATATGCATGCACATGTTCTTGTAAATTAGTAATTAGATATGCTTCATTTTTGTTATTGTAATTTTTTTGTGAATTATATATGCATCTAAATGTTTTGTAAATTATATATGCATTTTAATAATTTTAGTGTACTGGTTCTGAAGTGTTTTCTTGAACTGTTTGTATATTGTTGAATTGTGTGCATTTTAATAATTATAGTGTACTGGTTATGAAGTATTTAGATATGCTTCATGATTAGTTATTTTGATAAAATGTGCAAATTAGATATGCATGTACATGTTCTTGTAAATTAGTAATTAGATATGCTTCATTTTTGTTATTGTAATTTTTTTGTGAATTATATATGCATCTAAATGTTTTGTAAATTATATATGCATTTTAATAATTTTAGTGTACTGGTTCTGAAGTATTTTCTTGAACTGTTTGTATATTGTTGAATTGTGTGCATTTTAATAATTATTGTGTACTGGTTATGAAGTATTTAGATATGCTTCATGATTAGTGATTTTGATAAAATGTGCAAATTAGATATGCATCAATGCATGTACATCAGTACATGTTCTTGTAAATTAGTAATTAGATATGCTTCATTTTTGTTATTGTAATTTTTTTGTGAATTATATATGCATCTAAATGTTCTGTAAATTATATATGCATTTTAATAATTTTAGTGTACTGGTTCAAATTTTTCTAAACAGAATTATATATGCATCTAAATAATAATTTTGTTTATTATTTGTTTCTCCTAACTTGTTCAAATTTTTTTGTAAGATCTACGGATCTGAACTTCTGGAGTCGGGATCTAGCAATATAGCTAGGTAATATTTCTGTTTATGTTTCTTATGCATGCAGCATGTTTATGTTTATGTTTCTTATGCATGCAGCATGTTTAAAAATAACAAATGTTAGTTAATGTATTTCTGTTTATGTTTCTTATGCATGCAGCATGTTTAGATCAAATGTTTAGCATAATTATACATTTTTTATTTCTGTTTCTTATTATATTTAGCATAATTATACTTTTTTTTTTGTTTCTTATTATGCATGTTTAGATAAAATGTTTCATGTTTAGATTAAATGTGTAGATCAGTAACTTGTAATACATTTCTTATATCTTATTATTTCTGGCAATATATTTCTCTCATTTATTATTTATGAAAAAATATTTAAAGTCTGGAATCTGGTTATAGCAATATATTTCCTTTATTTATTATTTATCTTGTTAGCAATATTTTATTTGTCAGATGAGTAGATCAGTTACATTAGTAGAGTTATTTTGATAAAATGTGCAAATTAGATATGCTTCATTTTTGTTATTGTAATTTTTTTGTGAATTATATATGCATCTAAATGTTTTGTAAATTATATATGCATTTTAATAATTTTAGTGTACTGGTTCTGAAGTGTTTTCTTGAACTGTTTGTATATTGTTGAATTGTGTGCATTTTAATAATTATAGTGTACTGGTTATGAAGTATTTAGATATGCTTCATGATTAGTTATTTTGATAAAATGTGCAAATTAGATATGCATGTACATGTTCTTGTAAATTAGTAATTAGATATGCTTCATTTTTGTTATTGTAATTTTTTTGTGAATTATATATGCATCTAAATGTTTTGTAAATTATATATGCATTTTAATAATTTTAGTGTACTGGTTCTGAAGTGTTTTCTTGAACTGTTTGTATATTGTTGAATTGTGTGCATTTTAATAATTATAGTGTACTGGTTATGAAGTAATTAGATATGCTTCATGATTAGTTATTTTGATGAAATGTGCAAATTAGATATGCATGTACATGTTCTTGTAAATTAGTAATTAGATATGCTTCATGCATGTTCTTGTAATTTTTTTGTGAATTATATATGCATCTAAATGTTCTGTAAATTATATATGCATTTTAATAAGACACTGCAATACTGCACATACTGTTTCTGCATTCTGTGACTGCACAGTGCACAATGCACATACTGTTTCTGCATTTTGATTAGTGAATACTGCACACTGCAATACTACACATTTATGAGTAACCTAAGTCTGTTTCTGCATTCTGTGACTGCACAGTGCACAATGCACATACTGTTTCTGCATTTTGATTAGTGAATACTGCACACTGCAATACTACACATTTATGAGTAACCTAAGTCTGTTTCTGCATTCTGTGACTGCACAGTGCACAATGCACATACTGTTTCTGCATTTTGATTAGTGAATACTGCACACTGCAATACTACACATTTATGAGTAACCTAAGTCTATTTCTGCATTCTGTGACTCTGTAATGGGACTATCCCTATCTGCAATCTAATTCTGTATTCTGCCCTGGCACATTGAGACACTGCATTTAGGACTAGTAGTGACTAAGGTCTATTTATGTAGGTTGGAATTGGGTAAGGGTTAGGTAGCATAGCTATAGGTAACTTAGGTTACTCATAGTCATAAATGTGTGATGTTCAATAGGTGTAGCACCAACCCAATCAATGGCAACAACTTCATATTCATGCAATGTGCGTATTTCTTAATTTTGGACTCAATTTTGTTATTTATATTTCATATATTCAAAGTACAAATTTATTGTTTTAGATGTCGCAAGAAGGTGATCATCAACCACCAACTAGTTCTCAAGCCACAAATGAGCCTCTTCCTGTATCTAATATAAATTTGAAGCTTCCGGTTACAAGAAAGCCTTCGAAGGAAAGAGAGATTTTAAAAAATTTCTTGACCCGGATGGTCGTCCAAAAGCAAGTTGTAACTATTGCGGAAAAGAATACCATTGCCATAGTAAGCTAAATGGGAGTACTAGTGTGAAAACCCACTGGAATGCATGTCCATTGAATCCAAAGAATCATGAACCTAGTCAAACAATACTCAACTTGCAAACAATTGCAAAGGGCAAGCAAATACTAACTAGTTGGAAATTTAATCAAAACGAGGTGAGAAAGGCCTTGACACATATGATTATCGTTGATGAGCTTCCTTTTCGATTTGTGGAGTGTGAGGGCTTTAAAAACTTTATTAATGTGGCGTGTCCTAGCTTTCGTATTCCGTCAAGATGGACAGTGGCTCGGGATTCTTATGATATTTACTCTATTGAAAAGAGTAAGTTCAAAACATATTTGAAAGAGTCCAAGCAAATGATTTGTCTTACAACGGATACTTGGACATCGTTACAAAAAATCAATTATATGTGTCTTACGACACATTATATAAACGATGATTGGGAGTTGAAAAAAAAAATTATAAACTTTTGTCCAATTTCAAGTCATAAAGGTGAGGCCATAGGGAAAGCGGTAGAGAAGTGCTTGCTAGAGTGGGGTATTGATAGAATATTCACTATCACGGTAGACAATGCGAGTTCCAATGATGTTGCTATTTCATATTTAAGCAAGAAAATTCAGAATTGGGGAAATGGTATTCTACAATGCAAATATTTACACATGCGATGCATATAATTAATCTAGTTGTGGTTGACGGCTTAAAATTGATGTCACCATCGGTTGCTCGTGTTCGAAATGCGGTGAGATATGTGAGACATTCTCCTAGTCGATTTCAAAAGTTCAAGGAGTGTGTTGAAGCCGAAAAGATACAAAGCAAAAAAATATTGTGTCTTGATGTGAGCACCCGTTGGAACTCTACATTTTTGATGTTGAACACGGCGCAAAAGTTTGAAAGTGCTTTTGAGAGATTCGTCGGACAAGATCCATGGTTCAAACTAGAACTAGCAGAGAATGGTGGGTTTCCTACCGAGGACGATTGGGCTAATGCAAGAAGAATGTGCACTTTCTTAGAACACTTTTATGAACTAACTTTGCGTATCTCGGGATCCTTATATGTCACTTGCAATAATTTCTTTGACGAAATCACATCCATTGATATTCTTTTGCGTACTTCAAGGGAGAGTGAGGACTTTGACTTATCTCTCACGGCCGACAAAATGAGAGAAAAATATCAAAAGTATTGGGGGGACATTGAGAAAATGAATATGGTGATATTTATTGCACCAATTCTAGATCCTCGACATAAATTGGAATACGTGGAATATGCTCTTGATCATCTCTATGGACCGGAGAAGAGCGATTCCATGAAAAAGAAAGTAAAAAGTGTTGCGTACTCCATGTTCAATGAGTACAAAAACATAAGCTCTTCTCAAAGTGGTGGTGTTGCTACTAATAGTGAAAGAGTTGAACCTTCTTGTGCAAATCCACCGGTGCACAACTTGCAATTGAAGAAGTTTATGAAAGCTCAATTCAAGAAACATAAGATGGAATTGGGTGGTGGTGATACTAAATCGGAGTTTGATCGATATTTAGATGAGAGCACGGTAGATGATGATGATGATGAGAGTGATGAGTTTAATATTTTGGGATGGTGGAAGCTTAATTCTCCCCGTTTTCCGATCCTTTCGAAGATGGCTCGGGATGTGTTGGCCGTTCCCATATCTACCGTGGCGTCCGAGTCCGCTTTTAGTACGGGTGGTCGTGTGCTTGATTCATATAGGAGCTCCTTGACTCCAAAAATAGTTCAAGCTCTAATTTGTTGTCAAGATTGGTTACGTAGGCCTTCTGATCGACCTATAGTATCTATTGTTGAAGAGGAGTTTGAAGACGTGTATAAAGTTGAAATGGGTAATTTTTTTATTATTTAGCATGAATTTTTTTCTAGTGTATCTATTATTGTGTGTTTTAACTTCTTAATTGTTTTAACTTTTTCATTTAGATTTGGGTCAGTTGACGGTGGAATCAATATCAACGTCAACAAGCGAGGTTTGATTAATTCTGGTCTTTAAATTAGGACTTTTGGAGGGATATTTGGGAACACAAACTTTTAGTTGGAAACTTGGAAGACAATGTGTAATATTTTTCTTGCTGTTCTCATCTTTGCTGACTTGCTATTTTCTGCTGCTATTTTTTGGCTGATCTTTGGGAACACAAACTTTTAGTTGGAAACTTGAAAACTTGGTTACTGCTGCTTTTTTCTTGCTGTTCTCATCTTTGCTGACTTGCTGTTAGTTGCTGCTTCTGCTCACTGCTGTTATTGCTTGTTATATAATATATACTACCTATTACTTTGCTGACTTGCTGTTAGTTGCTGCTTCTGCTGTGACTGCTGTTATTGCTTGTTATATAATATATACTACCTGTTACTTGCTGACTTGCTGTTAGTTACTGCTGCTGCTGACTGCTGTTATTGCTTGTTATATAATATCTCCTACCTGTTACTTGCTGACTTGCTGTTAGTTACTGGCCAGGCATAAAATCCAGCCATTGGCGACAGACAATGGCGTGGCATAAAATGCAGCCATTTGGTAAATCTATGATGCTAGTTTATTTACAATGGCGTGGCATAAAATGCAGCCATTTGGTAAATTTATGATGCTAGTTTATTTACAATGGCGTGGCATAAAATGCAGCCATTTGGTAAATCTACGATGCTAGTTTATTTACTCTTTTCTTGAGAAATTTACTAACATATTACATGATAAAGTGGCAATGATGATGATGGCTTGAGAATAGGAGAACTGATACTACATGGCATCAAACAATGATGCAAAAATGAGCCTTATCTGAGCCACAATTTAGTTTTCTTCATCTTCTTTTGATGTTGTTGTCCAGGTCCTCCAAGGGAAGATATGAGATTCACTGAGATGAGCACCAGTTTGAAATTGGAGGACAGGAATTAAATCTCAGCTGCATTTCATTGTTGTAATTTTTTTATCTAGGAGAACTGATACAGTTAAACTTATACAGTTTGAGCTTGAGAATAGGAGAACCTTTGTGTGAGTCTGTAATTTTTTTATTTGTTTTGTGTGTACATTTTTATTTTTTTTTGTACAATATCAAAACTGGCAGTCTGGCACTTTGTGTGAGTCTGTGACTGCATTTCATTTTTAATTTTTTTTAAATGAAATTTGGTTTGTATATTTGATTGTCCAGGTTGGGTTTGATGTTATTTGTTGTAAAATGGGCCATTCAACAATATATTGGATGGGCCAAGGATAATTTTATTTGTTGGGCCGTTCAATTCGGCCATTTTGTTCGTTGTAAAATGAACCTTCCCGGCCCATTACACACAAGGCCCATGAACCGAATAACCGGAATAACCGAACCGTACTTTTTCGGTTCGGTTTAATTCGGTTTTGAAATATTGCGGTTCGGTTCGGTTCTTCACTATGTCGGTCCGGTTTTTTGTTCGGTTTTGAAAATTTTGGTCCGGTTTGGACCGAACCGCACCGATGCTCACCCCTACCCCAATCTCTTTCTCTCTTTCCTCTCTCTCAAAACTCTCTCTCTCTCTCTCTCTCCATCTAAATGAAAACCCTCTCTCTCTCTCTCTCTCTCTCTCTCTCTCTCAAAACTCTTTGATCTCCACCGTAGTAAAACTCTCTCTCTCTCTCTCTCTCCCTCTCTCTCTCTCTCTCTCACACACACACACACACACACACACACCCACACCCACACACACCCACACACACACAATCTCAAAAAAAAAAAAACCCTAAAATTAGTTTGAAGAACATATTGATGGATGGTTCATCGAATGATAAGAACATGTTAGTTTACCCGTAGATCTTTAGTTGTTGAATTTGATTGTAGGAATTTGTTTTCACATGTTTTCTATGGGAATTATATTTCTCTAGTTTTATATAGTGGTTTAGAATATGACAAAATTCTTAAAACCAATTAACAAAATTTGGTCAACTTCTTGAATTGGTATCCCTAGCCAATTCCCTATAACCAAAATAAACCTACTTTCCTTCCATTTTTACTTAGCCATATGTTTTAATTAAGGCTATTCTAAAGCAAGTTTGTATATATGTTGGTTTTAGGGTTCTGATTTATGAGGATTTTAGAAAGTTCATATTCTGCTACCTTGGCGAATGGAAGAATGGAAAATTAGGCAAGCCTTCTTCCTACATAAATGGGCAAAAAATAGGTGAGTACAATCATGTTGATGGTGATACAGTGTCAAAGCCTGAGTTGACTGATATGTTGCGTAAAAATAAGGAAGGTGTTCGAATATTTGATGAGAATCCATTTTCTATATACTGGGTAAATGCTGGTATGAAGATTATGGTACATAATGATTGGGATGCTATGGATATGTGGAACCTGGGAGTTGATATGAACGGGTTGATTCACATATATATTGATTTCTTACCACTAGAGGTTGTTGAGCCATACTTACCTTTACCTGACCCACAGACCCAGTATCAACATGTTGATGATCAACTAGGGGTTGATGATGAGCCAGATGATTTGACTAAAAGAAGAAAGAAGTATAATTTTGAGTTTGTGGACTTACCTTAAGAAGTTCTAGATAATTTGCCGAAGAAGCCCAAGGCCAATGAAACCAGTCAAATACCCCCACCTTATATACCCACACCCCATAGCCCTCAAATGCATGCATCTAAAACTACCAAAATCCCCATACCTGAAATGCCTATACTCCAAGTTCCTCAAATGCTAACAAATGTGGATTCAAGCTACATGGCCAAAAATTGGGGTGTCATTGATGATGTTGACCCTGAAGAGAGCTATCACTCTGGTAACTCAAGTGAGGAGAAAATGTGTGATAAATCAGAAGCTGAGGATGATGAGTTGAATCGTACCTCACATTGTTTGTCTCTGGCACAAGATGGTGCTAATGCAAAGAAGGTTAGTAATGTTTCAGATTATGACTGTGCCATAAACTGACAGATACAATTCTTATGTGCTAGAAACTGAAAATGTCTACAATAATGACTTGGAAGATATTCACTACAACTTGGGTAGGGTGGATGATATGAAAATTGCTCCACTTACCATTAATTCTGAATGGAGGGACATACAAGAACGGAGGGATTACTTCAGGAATATGCTATTGTTCATAGGTTTGCTATATTATATGAGAAAAATGACAAGATAAGGTTGTGGTCAAAGTGCAAGGGTGAGAATGGTTAGCATATGTTAATCCTAATGCTTGGAGTAGATCCCATTTTGACTTCTCTACCAAGAGTGAACACATTACTAACAATTTCTCTGAGAGTTTTAATGCATGGATAGTTGAATTGAGGGACAAACCTGTTGTTACCATGGTCACACAGTTTAACCTTATGATGGTGACTCTCATGTATGAAAGAAGCCTGAAGTCACATGCTCTAAATGATGAAATTGACTTAGTCCCAAGGGTTTACAAGATAATTGAGCAACATTTAGAGCACGTCAACAAGTTTAAGGCCATGAGGTCAACAAACAATACCTTTTGTGTTGAGAATGAAAAATGTACTAGGTGGGAGGTTGATGTGAAGGAGATGAGTTGTAGCTGCTGTGAATGGACTCATCCTTGGATTGGATAATTCTTTGAACTCATTGATTACTGCTGTCAAGTCCCAGTCCCGAAATACCGATGGATTAGCCATGTGACAATGGCCAGCAGCACAACTCTAATGGGCAAACCCAATTTAATGGACCCGTTAGAGTGCACTTAAGCTGTAATAATTATAAATGCAAGTCTAAACCATCTATCTCAGTATAACTCTAATCTCATCCATAGAAAGTAAACACAAGTCAATATGATAGACCGGTCAAGATAATAGATAAAAAGAAATACAGTCCATCAACAAGTCCCAAAAAAAAGTGTCTCGGGGAACAACCCGATAAAATAAGTTAATACATAAATCAAAGAGTTAAGCTATGGAATAACTGGAAGCATAAATAATTGAGTATGTAACAGAATACTCAGGAGAAATCCTCTGGTACAACCTCGTCCTCTGGTGCCAGAATTGCTCCAGCGTCAGCTCCTGTCCCGTATATCTCAGGGTATTCCTCTTCTGCTGTACCTGGGGACATAATCCGGATCTAGTAGGGTTGGTTTGGTCTAGCTTGGTTCAGTTTAGGTTGGTTTGGGTTGATTTGAATTGGTTCGGTTTAATTAAAAATAATGCAATATGGCAATTTAAAAATAGTTTTGGAGCCCAATAAATTCCAGAAAAAGTACACAATATCCTATTATTAATTATACACCAAAAAAATATATATATATTTTATTATTTTAATAATTAATTTAATACACAAAAATATAAATCCATGAAGAACATTTATTATAATTAACTAAAAATAATAAATTTTTTTCTACAATAATATTTAGTAAAATTTTCAATTAAATTCTAAAAATTAGGGTATTTACAATCTAACCACCTTAAAAGAATTACGTCATCACAATTAAGAATTAACTACTAAAAAATTTAAAATAATCATGGTAACCAATAGGTAGTTCTTAGGTCATACCTGCATCTTCGAATAGGTGAGGATAACGCTAGCGTATGATATCCTCTCGTTCCCAAGTAGATTCACCGGAGGAGTGATGTTTTCAAGCTACCAGACTAATCTAATTGTCTAACCCCGCAATATCTTCTCACTAATGTCAAGTATCCCAACTGGCTGCTCTTCATACCTCAAGCTAGGCCCCGCTGAAATCTCAGAATGATCGACTACGTGACTTGGGTCTGTCACGTACCTTCTCAGCTGTGAGACATGGAATATATCATGCACACCCTCTAGAGATGGGGGTAATACAAGATGATATACCACCTCACCAATACGCTCCAAAATATCAAATGGCCTAATGTACCTCGGGCTCAGCTTGCCTCTGCTCCCAAATCGAATAGTACCTCGAGTAGGTGAGATCCTCAAGAATACATGTTCTCCTTCCTTGAACTCCAAAGGTCGGTGGTGTGTGTTAGCCCAATACTTTTGTCTGTCCTGACCTGCACGGAGATGATTCTGAATTTGCTTTACCTTCTCAACTGTCTGCATCACTAACTCTGGACCGAGTATCTGACGCTCGCCAATGTCACTTCAATATATCAGTGACCTGTACTTCCTGCCGTACAGTGCATCGAAAAGTGCTATCTGGATGCTCATCTGGTAGCTGTTATTGTAAGAGAACTCCACTAAGTACAAATTGTCTTCCCAAGACCCTCCGAAGTCTAACATACACGACCTTAGCATATCCTCCAGAATCTGAATCGTGCGCTCCGACTGACTGTCTGTCTGTGGATGGTAAGCAGTACCGAACTTGAGTCGGGTGCCAAGACTCTCCTGCATGCTTCGCCAAAAATGGAATATGAATCTTGAGTCACGATTAGACACAATAATAACCGGTACTCCATGTAACCTTACGATCTGTCATATATACATGTCGGCTAGAATCTTCGTGGACTGTCCAACTCTGAACGGCAAGAAATGTGTCAATTTGGTGAGTCGATCTACAATAACCCAGACTGCATCCTTCCCACTAGGACTTCTTGGAAATCCTGTAACAAAATCCATAGTGATATATTTCCACTTCCATTCGGGTATGGGAAGCGGCTGTAGCATACCAGTGGTTCTCTTATGTTCCTCTTATGTTCGGCCTTAACTTGCCGACAGACCAAATATTTTGCCATAAATCGTGCAATCTTTCTCTTCATCCCATGCCACCAATAGTACTGCCTCAAATCTCGGTACATCTTCGTACCTCCCGGATGAATAGAGTACATGGAGCTATGTGCTTCAGACATCAACTCATGTCTCAACTCCCTGTTTGGAACATATAGGAGATTTCTGCATCTTAACATCCTGTCCTCATGGATTCGAAGTCTCGTCTGCATGCCGGCTTTCGTCTTCTCTTTAAGTCTTCGGAACCTACCATCTGTGGGTAATGCTGCCTTAATCCTCTCCACTAGTGATGACTTAACTTCAAGATTCGCCAACAGCCCACTCTGTGTTGGAAAAATAACCTCTATTTTGAGCTCCTGTAGATCCTCTAATAGCTGGTGTAAACCCCCAGATTTTGCAAGAATTTTAAATTGGATTTTTTCACAATTTTCTGGAATTTTCTAGGAATTTTCTGTAAATAAATCAAGCTTTTAATTTTTAAATAATTTTTAATTGATAATAAATAATATTATGGAAATAATATTTTTGGGTGTAAAATGAAAAACTGGACTTAGGACAATTTTTCTGGAATTTATTGGACCCCGAACCTATTTTTAATTACCTAAAAACTATTTATTTATTTATTTATTTAAACTAAATACCCAGCCCAAACTTAAAACCGGCCCATTACCCAGCCCGGCGCAACCGCCCGCGGCCCAGCCCAATCCCCTGACGGGTCGGGTCGGGTCTGCCCGAACCCGACCCGCACCCGCAACCTGGCTACCCTCACCCCTGACCTGTTCTCCCTCTCCTCCGCCGCTGACCGCTTCCTCCGCCGGATCCGCGCCGCCCGTCGCTCCGGCCGGCTCGCCCACGCCAGCCCCGGCCACGACGAACTCCTCCCCGCCATTTCCGGCCACCTCCCCTCTCTCCTCCGCTCTCAGCCTATTTGACCCTAACCCCCGAGCCCTCCGGCCACCCGTTCGTCCCCGTCCACCGTCTCCTCGCCGGCTCCTCCGCCCCACCACGCCGCAGTCCCCCTCCTCTCCGCCACCTCCTCCTCCCCGCCGCTGCTCCGCCAGCGCCTCCCTCTTCTCTCCCTTCCCACGACAGCCCGCCTCCGGCCCTCCTTTCCCCGTGCCCGGCCGACGCCTCGCCCCAGCTCCGCCCTGACCAGCCTCCTCCTCCTTCCTCTCCTTCCTCCGCCACCTCACGACGTCTCCGGCGCCCCGACACAGCAGCAGCAGCAGCATTGGCAGCCGCCTCCGCCGGAATCCGGCGCCGCCCGGCCGCCAGCATCTCCGCCTCACCTCGGCGAACCGTCCCCCGCCCTCTCCGGCGCACCTCCGGCCGGCCCCCGCCGTCTACGGCCAGCAAAACCCTAAACCTAACCCTAATTCCCGAATCCTCGTGTCGGCGTGTCGGACACGACACGAACACGAAAAATCTTGGTTCCTCGAGCCCTGTTCACGTACTCATATCTTTCTCCTCGCTGCCCCGTTTTCTATTCCGTAAATTGCGTTATGAAGCCTGTATGACCCTCTCGGTGTCCGGACAAACCGCTCGGGGCATCGCGTCCTGTGGTGATCGCACACCGCGATCCAAAAACAGGAAAAATATTGACCCGATTCACCCCGGAACTGGGTACGCCCCGCCAAACGGGACGACTTGGTCGCGCACGGTCTTCACAGATACGTGCGCAGCATTGATACGGACGTGTGGGATTTTGCGGAAGCCGATTCGGGTGTGCGTGCACACCGGGATCAACGCGTATCCGCGGACACCGCCCCGTACCCACCTTTTCTGTTTCATGCCCTAACTTCCTGTACACACGTCGGATTGAAACGAAACTTGCGCCATCGGACTCGTAGCGATACGCTGGTCCTGTGACCCAAGTTTGGTTCGATTCTGAGAACGTTGACGAAATCGCGTGTCGTGGGCCCCACAGGCCTCACTCGACGGGCGATTTTGTGATCGGCTCATCGGAATCCAATTCCGGAAGTTCCGTTGGGTTCGTATCATCGTTCCTGACCTGTTGACACTAAGTTTGGTGAAATTGGAGACCTTTGACCCTGACACATTTTTCGGTGCAAAGCGGGCCCACATGCGGACCCCGTTTTGACCCAAAATTACTGTTTTTGCCCTTATCTCCAAATTAGACTCAAGGACAGGCGTTTCTAGCTGATTGATATTTTTTGGATCTGATGGTAATGTTTATTTCAGCATCTGGACACAATTCTAGAAATTTCCCCGAGACACACAACTGTAATTGGATCCAAACATCAGGCAAGTACCTGCACTTCAAGTTTAATCTTTATATTATGATAATTAATTCCTTGCTCTACTAGTACCCTTGGTTGTTACACGTAGTATTAGAATACTGGATTTTATGTCTTGAATATTGTATTTCATGTCTTGCTTTTCGTGTCGGGTGGGAGAATACTAGGAGGCATGTAGTTTACCCTTCCCCCTGTCGTGACTGCTAGCTGTTGGTACGCGACTGTACCATCAGCCTGATACTCGATTATTCATGTCTGATAGTCGCCTATGACGGCCTGATTAGCCTTATAACCCCCTACATGCCAACTATGTATTCTAAATACACAAGTTCACGCACATAGTTTCTTGTCGTGTTGCAGTTCTTGTTGTCTTGTTACAGTTACATTTTCTGTCACATTTTATTCCTGTTTTACTCATATTCCTGGTTTATAGCAATTAATCATGTTTTACTTATAGTCCTGATTTATAGCATTATTTCTCAGTTAATTTCACTATTTATTTATGCATAATCTCAACATGATGCTTAGTCAGTTCTTTTCTACCTGTCACAAATATTTAGTTTAAATCTTGTTGTGCATTGTGTACTTTGCTCCTTTCTTGACTGGATCCGTTATTTTAGGCGATGATGAGAACTTTGCCCCCACCTTTTATGGCCCATATGAGGTAGCAGGTGATACAGTTGAGAAGCCGGTTTCCACTCAGGAGACTACCTTTGAGGAGTAGTAGCCAGTTAGCTAGTTTTTTTCCCTTTCAGCATAATACTCGGGTTTGTCCCCGATTTATCTTCTGGATTCTGTATTAAACTATGGATTTGTATATCATATTTATTCATTTGAAATCTTAGCATTCCTATTTCCTGTGATTATTCTTGCCTGTTTATTATTGTGGATGAGATAGATATTTATTGATCCCAGAAAATGACCTAGACAGTGTACTACCGCCGACTCTGCGGCGTAGGCTGGACGTACCCACGTACTCATGCCCAAATTTCCGGGTGCGGGTCGTGACACGTTTTTGTGGTGGCCCATGCAGGTCAACGACTAAATTGTTCGTTTTCAACTCAGGGACCGAACATGCCTGCAATAAGAATAGAAAAGTTTTAGGATCTCATCCACTTGCTTGAATCATTCTTGACATCTATCTCGAATTTGAATTAATTCCTTGACTTGCATCCTGCCTTGATTCCTGTGCGCCTCTTATCGTTTATTTTGGATGCTGAGTAAATGATCTATCAGCAAGCGACAAGATTCCTACAAGATCACCACGAGATGCTCTACCAGCATGATCGTGGAGAATGCGCAGACTCGTGGAGTAGCGAATGCGCGTAAGTGATTTTTTGCTGCCGTTTCTAGTATTGTTTAGCTCGTGCCTATTGGTTCGTGACCTCAGCCCCAACCTAGAAATTTTGAACTTGCTAATAACCTGGTATGCTTTATTTTGATAACTATAGAGATCATAGAGTCTTTTGTTATTTGTGCTTATTGTAGGTTGTTTTGTGTACTTAAATAATTTGTACCTCCTTTCATCATCATCTAGCGCACTTAATTTTGCTGTACTTGATTTATGCTGCTATTCTATAGCCTAGATTTGCAAGCTTACTCTTTATCGAGCTTGTTCATGACAAGTGTATTATTGGGGAGGCCCACAATGATACATTTTAGAATCAGTATATTACGGTCTGATCAACCATAGTGCGCTTGATTCGCCCTTCGAAATAATACTTTACGTGGATTGAGATATATAGTTGACTAGTATACTTGCCCTCTAGATATGTCCGAGCATATCGTATCAATTACATAACTGTATTAATACGAGCATGTGAATAAGAATTACCAATATAGGATTTGTCACGACCCGCACCCGGATATTCGGGCACGAGTGCGTGGGCACGTCCAGCCTACGCCGCAGTGTCGGAGGTAGTACGCTGTCTAGGTCATTTTCTGGAGTCAAAAAGCATCTATCTCATCCACAATAATGAACATGTAAGAATAATCACAGGAAAAAGAAATGCTAAGATTTCATAATATTTAATCTGTGACAACTAAACCACAGTTAATACAAGCCAGAAAATAAATCGGGGACAAACCCGAGTATGTGCTGAAAGGAAATAAAATAATAACTAACTGGCTACTCCTCCTCAAAGGTAGTCTCCGGAGTAGGAACCGGCTTCTCAACTGTGTCATCTGCTACCTCATAGGGATCATAATAGGTAGGGGCAAAGTTCTCATCATCGCCTAAAACAACGGATCCAGTCAGGAAAGGAGCAAAGTACACAATGCACAACAAGATTAAACTAAATATTTATGACAATTAAAATGAACTGACAGGTATCATGTTGAGGATATGTATAAATAAATAGTAACAATAACTAAGAGTTAATTGCTGTAAGACAGGGTCATGAGTAAAACAGGAACAAGGTGACAGGAAAAATGAACTACAACCAGACAATAGGAACTGTAACAAGACAAGAAACTATGTGTGTGAACTTGTGTATTTAGAATACCTAGTTGGCATGTAGGGGTTTATAGGGTTAAACCGGCCGCCATAGACGGCTATTAAACAGGAATAATCGAGATCCGGCTGACGGACAGTCGTGTACCAACAGCTATTAATCATGGCAAGAGTCAGGGTAAGCTACATGCCTTTCAGTATTCTCCCACCCGACATGAAAAACAAGACATGAACTCCAATATTCAAGACATGAAATTCAACATTTCTAACACTAGGTGTAAACATCAAGGGTACATGTATGGCAGGGAATTAATTATCACAATATATAAAGATTAACTTGAAGTGCAGGTACTTGCCTGTTGTTTGGATCCGATTAATAGTTCTTCGGGGAAATATCCAAAGATGAGTCCAAAAGCTGAAATAAACATTACCATCACACTCAGAATATGTCAAATAGCTAGAAACGCCTGTCCTTGGGTCCAATTTGGAGACAAGGGCAAAACGGCAGTTTCGGGTCAAAACGGGGTCCGCCGTTGGGCCCGCTTTGCACCGAAAAACGCATCCGGGTCAAAGGTCTCCAAATTCACCAAACTTAGTGTCAACAGGTCAGGAACGCTGATACGAATCCAACGGAACTTTCAGATTTGGATTCCGATGAGCCGAACACAAAATCGCCCGTCGAGCGGGGCCTGTGGGGCCCACGACACGCGATTTCGTCAACGTTCTCAGAATCGAACCAAACTTGACCCACAGGACCAGCGTATCGCTACGAGTCCGATGGCGTAAGTTTCGTCTCGATCCGACGTGTGTGCACGAAGTTAGGGTAAATTGCAGAAAAGGCGGATACGGGGCGATGTCCGCGGATACGCGTTGATTTCGGTGTGCACGCACACCCGAATCAGCTTCCACGAAAACTCACACGTCCGTATCGACGATGCGTACGTATCTGTGAAGACCGCACGCGACCAAGTCGTCCCGTTTGGCGGGGCGGACTCAGTTCCGGGGTGAAACAGGGTCTGGTTTTTTCTTTTTTTGGATCGCGGTGTGCGATCACCACAGGACGTGATGCCCCGAACAGTTTATCCGGACACCGAGAGGGTCATACAGGCTTCCCAACGCAATTTGCGGAATTGAAAACAGAGCTACGAGGTAAAAGATACACGCACCTGAACTGGGTCGAAAAACCAGACAAAATCGTGTCCGACACGACACAGGACACTGTGTCCTGTGTCACGTGTCCGAGTCTGATTCCAAAAGAATAGGGTTAGGGTTAGGGCTTGAGAGCTCCGGCGGAGGGGCGGCCAAGGCGGCGCCGCTGCACGGCGGGTCGAGGCGGAGACGGGCGGAGCCGCGCGGGAGGCGGCCGGAGCCGGGCTCGGGTGCGGTGCTGCGGGCTGTCGGCTGCTGCGGGGGAGGAGGAAAGAGGAGGAGAGGGAGGTGGCCGTGGCGGCGTCGGCGGAGGGGAGCGTGGTGGCGGCGAGTGGAGGAGCGGCGTCGACGGGGGTCTGTGGCGGTGGGGGTCGACGCAGGGGGGGTATTTAAAGGCTGGGGGAGGAAGTCGTGGCCGAGGGGTGGCCGAGTGAGGCGGGGGGGACGTGGCGGAGGAGTCGGGGCCGAGGCGAGGGGCGCGGGCGGGGGCTCCGGCGAAGCGGCCGGCGGAGGAATCGGGCCAGGCGCGGGTCGTGCGGGGGCTAGGGTTCGTGGGGGAGAAGCGGGTCGGGTGCGGGTCGGGTTCGGTCGGGCGGACCCGACCCGACCCGATAGGGCGAGCGGGCTGAGCGGGTTTGGGCCGGTTGGGCCGGGGCTATGTGGGCTGGGCTGGAATAGTTATAAATAATAATAATAATAATAATACTAATAATAATAATAATAAATGATTAAATAAATAAATAAATAAATAATTAATTTTTAGGTAATTAAAAATAGGTCCGGGGTCCAATAAATTCCAGAAAAATTACCCTAAGTCCAGTTTTCCATTTTACACCCAAAAATATTATTTTTATAATATTTTAATATTATTTATTATCAATTAAAAATCAGTTAATAATTAGAACCCTGATTTTAATCACAGAAAATTTCCAGAAAATTCCAGAAAAATTACTAAAAATCCAATTTTAATATTTTTGAAAAATCAGGGGCTTACAGGATTCAATCCACAAATCGCTTGACAATTCTCACTTGAATTCTTTAAACGCCTTGATCCCGATACTTCTGTTCTATCACCTCACCCTTGAACTCTGTATTATTGATCCTCGTCTTCCCTTATTTCGGAAAGACGAAACCTCGTGCTTGGTATAAGTTTGATACATAGAGAATACTAGATATGTCCCATAGGCCGATCACATACTTGAGGATTATTCTTTCGAAATTAAGGATATATCATATGTGATATGATCGGTGTTGAAATTTCGAGGATTGAATGACATGAGTAAACATATTAAGGAATATTTTCTTAAGGTATATAGCCTTTTGTGATGGATGGGTAAATTATAAGTTGGGTAGCAGTGCATTGTCAACTCGAGATAAATTTCTTTTGTGACCGAGTAAGAATTAGATTGAGAGAGGTTCAAGCCATTCCAATTTTAAAAATTTAGAGGAGTGACTAAGATGATTAATGAATTGATATCGAGGACCCAATAGTTATATCTTAGATACATGATTTAAATTTTGAATAATGAAAGTAAAATCATCAATTTGAATTTAGAGGATATATGATTCAACTTGAACATTGGTGGACTACACTTAAATTATTTCTCAATTTGATGATTGGAATTAAGAATTAAAATTTGATGGTTGGACTACCTAGTTGAAATATTGAGGATGTGAATGGAATTTAAAAGGTTGAAGCATACCAATGGGAATACTATTGGACTCGAATTACTTCTAGAGGAAATCATGATAGTTAGACTCGTGAGGCAAATTATAAGCGTATGCAAATCTTGAAGATGCTATATGGACTTAAATAAAAAAAAAATTTTGCCTGTGGATAATTAGAGAGAGTAAGAAGTGATAACCATAGGTTGTATTTTGATTGGAACAGTAGTCATCTTAACCTTGAAGTGATTGCAGTAGATATGATTAGGATTTTAATTATCGTAAGGAGATTGCGATGGACTTGCCTTATGTACATGAAGGATTATCAGGTTATGGCTTAATTTAAATTTCAAGGACGAAATTTTTATAAGTTGGGTAGATTGTAAACCCCCAGATTTTGCAAGAATTTTAAATTGGGATTTTTCACAATTTTCTGAAATTTTCTAGGAATTTTCTGTAATTAAAATCAAGGTTTTAATTTTTAAATAATTTTTAATTGATAATAAATAATATTAAAATATTATGGAAATAATATTTTTGGGTGTAAAATGAAAAACTGGACTTAGGACAATTTTTCTAGAATTTATTGGATCCCGGACCTATTTTTAATTACCTAAAAACTATTTATTTATTTATTTAAACTAAATACCCGGCCCAAACTTAAAACCGGCCCATTACCCAGCCCGGCCCAACCGCCCACGGCCCAGCCCAATCCCCTGACGGGTCGGGTCGGGTCTGCCCGAACCCGACCCGCACCCGCAACCCGGCTACCCTCACCCCTGACCTGTTCTTCCTCTCCTCCGCCGCTGACCGCTTCCTCCGCCGAATCCGCGCCGCCTGCCGCTCCGGCCGGCTCGCCCACGCCAGCCCCGGCCACGACGAACTCCTCCCCGCCATTTTCGGCCACCTCCCCTCTCTCCTCCGCTCTCAGCCTATTTAACCCTAACCCCCGAGCCCTCCGGCCACCCGTTCGTCCCCGTCCACCGTCTCCTCGCCGGCTCCTCCGCCCCACCATGCCGCAGTCCCCCTCCTCTCCGCCACCTCCTCCTCCCCGCCGCTGCTCCGCCAGCGCCTCCCTCTTCTCTCCCTTCCCTCGACAGCCCACCTCCGGCCAGCCCGCCTCCGGCCCTCCTTTTCCCGTGCCCGGCCGACGCCTCGCCCCAGCTCCGTCCTGACCAGCCTCCTCCCCCTTCCTCTCCTTCCTCCGCCACCTCACGACGTCTCCGGCGCCCCGACACAGCAGCAGCAGCAGCATTGGCAGCCGCCTCCGCCGGAATCCGGCGCCGCCCGGCCGCCAGCATCTCCGCCTCACCTCGGCGAACCGTCCCCCGCCCTCTCCGGCGCACCTTCGGCCGGCCCCCACCGTCTACGGCCAGCAAAACCCTAAACCTAACCCTAATTCCCGAATCCTCGTGTCGGCGTGTCGGACACGACACGGATACGAAAAATCTCGGTTCCTCGAGCCCTGTTCAGGTACTCATATCTTTCTCCTCGCTGCCCCATTTTCTATTTCGTAAATTACGTTGTGAAGCCTGTATGACCCTCTCGGTGCCCGGACAAACCGCTTGGGGCATCACGTCCTGTGGTGATCGCACACCGCGATCCAAAAACAGGAAAAACATCGACCCGATTCACCCCGGAACTGGGTACGCCCCGCCAAACTGGACGACTTGGTCGCGCACGGTCTTCACAGATACGTGCGCAGCGTTGATACGGACTTGTGAGATTTTGCGAAAGCCGATTCGGGTGTGCGTGCACACCGAGATCAACGCGTATCCGCGGACACCGTCCCGTACCCGCCTTTTCTGTTTCATGCCTTAACTTCCTGTACACACGTCGGATCAAAACAAAACTTACGCCATCGGACTCGTAGCGATACGCTGGTCCTGTGACCCAAGTTTGGTTCAATTCTGAGAACGTTGACGAAATCGCGTGTTGTGGGCCCCATAGGCCTCACTCGACGGATGATTTTGTGATCGGCTCATCGGAATCCAATTCCGAAAGTTTCGTTGGGTTCGTATCATCGTTCCTGACCTGTTGACACTAAGTTTGGTGAAATTGGAGACCTTTGACCCTGACACATTTTTTGGTGCAAAGCGGGCCCACATGCGGACCCCGTTTTGACCCAAAATTACTGTTTTTGCCCTTATCTCCAAATTGGACTCAAGGACAGGCGTTTCTAGCTGATTGATATTTTCTGGATCTGATGGTAATATTTATTTCAGCATCTGGACACAATTCTGGAAATTTCCCCGAGACACACAACTGTAATTGGATCCAAACATCAGGCAAGTACCTGCACTTCAAGTTTAATCTTTATATTGTGATAATTAATTTCTTGCTCTACTAGTACCCTTGGTTGTTACACGTAGTGTTAGAATACTGGATTTCATGTCTTGAATATTGTATTTCATGTCTTGCTTTTCGTGTCGGGTGGGAGAATACTAGGAGGCATGTAGTTTACCCTTCCCCCTGTCGTGACTGCTAGCTGTTGGTACGCGACTGTACCATCAGCCTGATACTCGATTATTCATGTCTGATAGTCGTCTATGACGGCCTGATTAGCCTTATAACCCCCTACATGCCAACTATGTATTCTAAATACACAAGTTCACGCACATAGTTTCTTGTCGTGTTGCAGTTCTTGTTGTCTTGTTACAGTTACATTTCCTATCACATTTTATTCCTGTTTTACTCATATTCCTGGTTTATAGCAATTAATCATGTTTTACTTATAGTCCTGATTTATAGCATTATTTCTCAGTTAATTTCACTATTTATTTATGCATAATCTCAACATGATGCTTAGTCAGTTCTTTTCTACCTGTCACAAATATTTAGTTTAAATCTTGTTGTGCATTGTGTACTTTGCTCCTTTCCTGACTGGATCCGTTGTTTTAGGCGATGATGAGAACTTTGCCCCCACCTTTTATGGCCCATATGAGGTAGCAGGTGATACAGTTGAGAAGCCGGTTCCCACTCAGGAGACTACCTTTGAGGAGTACTAGCCAGTTAGCTAGTTTTTTTTTCCTTTCAGCATAATACTCGGGTTTTTCCCCGATTTATCTTCTGGATTCTGTATTAAACTATGGATTTGTATATCACATTTATTCATTTGAAATCTTAACATTCCTATTTCCTGTGATTATTCTTGTCTGTTTATTATTGTGGATGAGATAGATATTTATTGATCCCAGAAAATGACCTAGACAGCGTACTACCGCCGACTCTGCGGCGTAGGCTGGACGTACCCACGTACTCGTGCCCGAATTTTCGGGTGCGGGTCGTGACAGCTGGGGTTGCATCGTCAAGAAATAAGCTGTGGGCTTCCTACTGAGTGCGTCGGCTACGACATTTATCTTGACCGGATGGTACTACAAATCTATATCAAAATCGACCATCAACTCTAACCAACATCTCTGTCTCATATTGAGATCTTTTTGAGTATACACATACTTCAGACTTTTGTGATCAATAAAGATTTCTACCTTCTCTCCATAAAGATAGTGCCTCCATATCTTTAATACAAATATTACCGCAGCTAGCTCAAGATCGTGCGTCGGATAGTTCTTCTCATGAACCTTCAGCTTTCTCGATGCATAAGCGATAACTTTTCCATGTTGCATCAAAACACATCCTAGTCCACTGCCCGACGCATCACTATAAACAACGAATCCTCCTGATCCTGAAGGAAGAGTCAAGACTGGTGCTGTCGTCAATCGCCTCTTCAAATCCTCAAAGGCCTTCTGATAATCTTTCGTCCATGCAAACTCCTGGTCCTTATGCGTCAACCGCATCATAGGCTCCGCAATCCTTGAAAAATTCTCTACGAACCTCCGATAGTATCCAGCAAGTCTGAGAAAACTTCTCACATCCGCAACTGATGTAGGTGTAGGCCAAGTTTCTATTACAACAACCTTCTCCGGATCAACTGAAAGTCCTTCTCCTAAGATAATATGTCCCAGGAAAGGCACCATATCAAGACAAAACTCACATTTACTGTCACGCCCCGGCCCCCGGGGAGGGGCCGCTCGGCCGGACCACCACCTCGCCCCCGTAGCCGGATTAAACCGGACGCGAACCACCGCGCCACGGCAGCACCGGACGCGCATCACCGTGCCTCAACGCCTGTCCCACGAGTGCGAGGAAGGGATGGCTCGTTCGATTATCGGGGCATGATGCCGTGCGAGCCTGGGGTTGCGCCCGCACAAGGTTTCATCGTTTGAGTTTGTTGGCTATCATCGCATCAATCAAGTAAGCAACAAAAAGGGACATTGTTGCAATGCAATGTATTTAGCCAACTGAGTATTCGAGACAAATCGAGGGACTGGGTTCTCTTTAGAAAAGGCATCGTTCCATACATTATGCCCCCTTATACGATAGCAGCTCGGGGCACAATCGAAACCAAGATTCCGGGTCTTAGGGACTGAGGCACGCCCATCGCTCCCTCGGACGATCCAGTACCTGCAAGCAAGTAAACTCTTGGTGGGTCAGCACTTTTATAAGTATTGGTGAGATAAAACAACTGAACAGAAGCAAGCATTCACTAAAACCAACACTAAGTAATCATGTTGTAAAATATTACATTACTAGTGATCTTTCTAGTTTTACCTATGTTCGTTACATGCAGCAGAAGAACGAAGTCATATTACATTATTTTGGAAACATCTTTTAAAACAGAGTTTCATATACGATATAAGCAAGCAAGCCGTTCGTTCCTTTTCAGGGTGTGTGCAGCGTGTCTCGTGAGACTCCAGGGACAAATGCATAGCTAGACACACATGCACATCTTAGGGGCAGTCCATCTATCCAAGCGGACCTTAACCTACGACAGCGGCGTTGGCTAGAATTAATAAAGGATTATGACTTGATGATAGACTATACTCCTGGTAAGGAAAATGTAGTAGCGGATGCGTTGAGTCGAGTCCTTGCGGGATCCCTGTCCGTTGATCGCAGGTTACAAAGGGACTTAGAAGAGATGGACATTGAACTCCGAATTCGATATCGCGGTGCACGGGTTGCTCAGATGTGATTCATACCCAACCTGTTAGAGAGGGTCACATATACTCAGAGGGACGACTCATTCCTAAGAAAAATGCGCAAGCAGATTCTAGCGGGGAAGGCGAAAGACTTTGCAGTAGACGAGAATGGAGTGTTGCGAGTTAAGGGAAGGCTATGCGTCCCCAACGACTCAGAACTCAGAAAGGAGATCCTTACGGAAGCTCATTATGCAGCCTATACAGTCCATCCCGGGAGCACGAAAATGTATAAAGATCTTCGCACTATTTTCTGGTGGTACGTCATGAAGAAGGATGTGGCGCTCATCGTGTCGCAATGCATAACATGTCAGAGGATGAAAGCAGAACATCAGAGGCCGGGCGGAGAAATGCAGAATCTTGCCATCCCGGAATGGAAGTAGGAGCACATAAGCATAGATTTTATTGTTGGCTTGCCGAAGATGCAATCGGGGAACGACGCAATCTGGGTCATCGTCGACCGGTTAACCAAGTCAGCATACTTCATTGCCATCAAAACAACTTGGAGCACCGATCGCCTTGCCCAGACCTACCTTGATGAGATAGTTCGGCTGCACGGAGTGCCAGTTTCCATAGTATCAGATCGGGACAGACGATTTCTATCACATTTTTAGGAAAGCCTTCAGTCAGCGATGGGGACGAAGTTGAAGTTCAGGTCAGCCTACCATCCTCAAACAGGTGGCCAAACAGAACGGGTGAATCAGGTACTAGAAGACATGCTGCGCCTCTGTGTAATCGACTCGAAGTCAAGTTGGGACGTCTACCTACCATTGGCCGAATTTGCATACAACAACAGTTATTAATCCAGCATCCAAATGGCTCCGTACGAGGCTCTGTATGGGCGGAAGTGTAGGTCACCGATCTGCTGGGATGAAGTTGGGGAGCGGCAAATCCTTGGGCCGGAACTGGTTGAGCAAACAGTCCAAAATGTTCGGTTATCCGAGAGCGATTAAAAGTAGCACAGAGCCGGCAGAAGAGCTATGCCGACATTCATCGTCGACCCCTCGAGTTTCAAGAGGGTGATCATGTGTTTTTAAAGGTCTCGTCCATGCGAGGAGTCATGCAATTTGGAGTAAAAGGAAAGTTAAGTCCGAGATTCGTTGGGCCGTTCAAAATTCTCAAACGAGTCACTTCAGTTGCCTATCAAATTGCATTGCCACTAGTCATGTCAGAAGTGCATGATATTTTTTATGTGTCACAGATTAGAAAGTACGTGCATGACCCGAACCACGTGGTAGACTTCGGTCAGCTGGATCTGCAGGCAGACTTATCGTACACGAAAGTGCCCGTTCAGATTTTAGATCATAAAGAAAAGCAGCTACGGAATCGGACGGTCTCGCTAGTGCGCGTTCTTTGGCGGAACCACTCGGTCGAGGAATCAACCTGGGAACGTGAATCAGACATGAGGGAAATATTTTTCTCATTATTTCCTAGGGGTAGGTTCTATTCTTAAGTTTCAAGGACGAAACTTTTTTGTAAGTTGGTTAAGATGTAGTGTCCCGTTTTCCCTCTTCGAGGAGCGCGACTAAGAAATACTTGGTATCGTTCGATCGGGACAGATTGAATCAAGATCCTTTTCCCGTTATGGATTGGTTTCTTCGGAATCAGGTCCCACATTCAATGGATCGTGCCTCAAGGAAGGACTCGACGGCAAAGTCAACAGAGGCCTTTCCGTTGCCCTGGTTTCCTTACCCGTTTTCGATGCCGCTTGGTTGCTTTCTTGTTGGTTTTGTGACTTGCGTTTTCTTGAACGATTTCGATGGATTTTATTGCCTTCGTTCTTAGGATTTCGTATTGAACCCTTGGAGACTGAAGTAGGAGATATTGATCATCTGTTGATGCGTGCCGGTGATCGGGTAGGCGACGCACGAACGGAGTCTTGAAGATCTTCCCTTCTCTCTCTCAGTTCACCGACTTGTGAGTGGCTTTATTTCGATTAGTGCCCTTCTTCCAACTCTTCGTTCTTAGTAAATTGACTCATTTGTGCATCACGATCAAACGATACCAAACAATAAGATTGAGTCAGAATAAAAAAGAAGTAGACTTGAAACACTTATAATGCTGGTCACACAGAATTCTATGCGATCATATTGATGCATGCATGCCCGTTATACATATAGCTATTTTGTGTTCAGTTGTAGTTAGAACTTATTCATCTATGACTGCTCAATGAATAGTATATAACTTGTGAATTGATCATAACAACCAGTAGACTATGCCATCGCATTGTGCTAAAGCAGTTCCGTTCTTATTGATGTTTGAAATACTTTGTATATTAACTTAGTGTTCAGATCGTCAATGGTCATGGATAATCTTGTGCACAAGGGTCTTAGTTCCTGCGAACGGTCGCCGGGGCACCGGGGTCGATTCGTCTCGGACGAAACATCAGTTAGTCGTGCTAGCAACTTAGCACGGGTGAGACAGGAGTTTGTAGTGGGACTCGCTACCTGCACTGCAAGCATCGCCGCCTACCCAGACTATAATCCATGACGGCTCGTCAATACAGTGATATTTGTGTATATTTAAACTGTGCAGACAAACTATGTCTTCGTGGCAGGAAAGTATATGGTAAGTTTTGTCCTGGTGGTCCGGACGGTAAAGGTAAAGTCACCGAACGGTGGCATATTTTTTTATGTCATTCCATTCTCTCGCATATAAAAAATTGAACGAAGAAAAGATAGAAAGATCACATAATAAAGATGTTGCATGTTCACATGAATACGATGTTGATTTGGTATGTTGGGTTAGCTCGCCTTCACCGGTACTTTTCGAAGTACTGACCCTCGTTGCAGTAGATTCCCCAAGCCGAGGTGACGCGACAAGAAGATGAAGCTTTCTCCGACCCTTCCCGGATCAGTAGGCATGTTCATGCTGTGACTTTTGAAGCCCAAGTACATACTAAAGAAAGGAGCTTGCACTTTCCTTTTGAAGCTCTTAGGCGATGGTGTTGACTCGCACCCAAGGTGTTTTGTGCTTTTGAAATACTAGTAAGGGATATAATGTATTGATCGACTATCTTATTTTGTGTCCAAGTTGTAAGCCCGTGCGACATCTTTTTACTTTTGGGTCAAGAGTCTGTAAACAGATGTTCATTATCAATAAAGATAACTTTTTTTATCTCATAGTACAATATCTTATTTGCGTACTCTGTTGCATTATTCTTGTCACGCCCCAGTCCCAAAATACGTAGGACTAGGAATACGTAACACGCCAGCCGTATGTATACGAACTCCAATATATGGAAACCATATACACACGTACGCTATACATGAATATCCAATCCACAGTGGTAAATATATGTCACAACAAGTCACACGCAGTTCTATATCTCATCCATAGCACAAATAATAGAAGAATGGAAATCAATAACTGAATATCAAAGAAGCAGTCTCAAATAGTAATCTCAAAGTGTGATAGTCGGGTGGAAACAAATCCACTACCAATCGACTATAATAAACTACTAAAGAGAGAAGAGAATAAACTCTAATATAAGAATAAATGTCTAGAAAAGAATAGCAACTAGAATCTCTAAACAGCTGCAATGAATCACATATAATCAGAAGGTAAGATCTCCTCAGACTGATAGGAAGCGTCAGGTCCAGGTCCATACTCCTGCGGGTACTCCTGCTCACCTATATCTGGAAGGGACCAGGTCCTCAGAGGGACATAACAAGATACAAAAAGCACATGCCAATAAAGTACTGAAAATAAACATCCATTGGGGTTGCCTAACCATCTATGTGAATGCAGTTTGAGAACAACTTTCTAACAAGTGGGCTATCTGGCTATAAATAGGATTGGCATAGTTCTCTTGGAGATCCAGGGGCCTACAAAGGCACGACGACTTTCGAACGTCGGAGGCCCGCCATGATAATATATAGGGGTCATCATGACCGCGTATCTCCGGCGGAGCGTACGGGTTACACAAGGAAAGTGCAAAGGAGCCCAAATGCGGTACTTGTTGTTCTCCCCACCCAATGCTCTAAGCATGTCATGTCCATGACACGATAATACCTCTAATAACCGCCAGGTCTACTAGCATGCAAAGTTTCTATTGGCAGTTATCCCTATCCGTCGCACGACCTATAAGTACCAGTGGCCAGCCGAATACGCAAGTCCGTGTCCTACATGTGACTCACACTCGTGTATGAATAGTGTCATGGCCAATGAAACATAAATGCCTCATGAAAATGGGGTAGTCTCATAAAGTAGGTCCAATGCATATACATAAATAAAACATAGTACGACGACACCGTCGTTGCACCCAAGTTTCCTTGGACGCGCAGTTTATATAGCAGTTTAAAATAAATGAACTAAATAAACAGAAAATAAACATGCATGCCTCATATGGAATGTAAAAACAGTACAATGGCAAGGTATACTTGCCTGGCAAAAAATCTGTAAAGTGTACGCGCCCAAATATCATGGACACTGAACCTGGAACTAAGGACTCCGAACAAACGTCTCCGGATGCTGAAATAAACATCACCAACATTTTCGGAATGAGCAAAATAGCTAAAAAGCACATCCCTTTCGTCTAATTTGGACACAGGGGCAAAACGGTAATTTCGGGTAAAAGTGGGGTCCACGTGTGGCCCACTTTGCACCGAAAAATGTGTCAATGGTAACAGTCTCTAAATGGGACAAACTATAGGTCAAACAACTCTAGATGTCAATACGAACCCAACGGTATGTCCAAATGTGGATTCCGATGGGCCGAACAGAATTATGTCCAAAAAGTCAACTGTAGGGCCCGCCAATTGGCGATTTGGTCAACCGTCTCAGAATCGCGTGAAATTTGGGTCACAGGACCAGCATGTTACCACGAGTCCAGTGGCACAAGTTTCGTCGCAATCTGACAAGCGTGCACAAAATACGTGCGAGTTCCACAAAAGTTGCGACACGAAATGTGTTCGCGGATACGGCCTGATTCCGGCGCGTACACGCGTCCGAATCAGTCCCCACGAAATTTCACGTGTCCGGTTACGCTGTGTGCACCATGCGGTACACTTGGTACACGGCGGGGCGGTCCCGTTTGGCGGGGCGCGCTCCATTTTCCAACTTTTGGAAAACCGGAAAAAGTGGATGCGCGCAGTTTTGTGACGAATTTAACTATGTCCACAGCGACTAATAGCATAGGGTTATTTAACAGAAAATAAACTAGGTCAGGTATTCTACAGGTATCAAAAAGAATCACCGAATTCGGATCTCTGTGGTGGGAGATACGAATTCGGCAATATGGGTGGTCATTCTGGAATTCTGCGATTTCTGAATTGGGTCTGTCCGTCCACTTTGGACGCTGTTTTTCACCTAGGGGCACACGTTTTCCGAGGTTGGCTATAAAACGAATATTGGAGAGGGTTAAGGGATGATCATACCTATGAAAACGGAATAGCGTTTGGTCGAGCGAGTCGACGGAAAATCGCGCCGGAGCGAAGGTACCTCGAGTGGGAATCTGCAGTTCGCGAGGTCGGAGTCGACGGGATGGTTGGATGGCTTGACGGGGCTTCTCTGGATGCGGTGACGGCTCTAGATGGGAAGAGGAAGTCTGGAGTTTTAGGTTAGGGTTTTTGAAAGTTAACTATATATATATATATTAATATAGGAAGAGGGAGAGAGAGGATTGGGTCCGCGGAAGGAAGGGTTGGAATATTCGGCTGCTGGATTGAAGGGCTGAAGGGTTAAGGGGGCGGGCTTGGTAGCAACAAGTTGCTGGCGGGTCCTTAGCAATTGCGCTAGGAATTGCAAGTGCTGCAAGTTGCTAGGAGTCCAAAGCAATGCAAAAAATGGTTCAAGTATTTAAGTAATATTACTATTATTATTATTATATTAGTTAGTTATTAATTAATAACTCTTTTCCTTTCTTCTCTTTATAAAATATATATATACATATATATATATTTGTATATACATATATATATATATATATATATATATATATATATATATATATATATATATATATATATATATATATACTCATAAAAATTTATATATAAGGGTAATGCACACCGTTAGGCTAGCAACAGCTCAAGGGGTCTTCTACATGGAATAAAATTCGAAAAATTCCTGATGGTCCCATAAGTCATCTAAGTGCCCGAACACCTAACATAAAAATTATTAAAAATCTATTTCTCCTATTTAGACCTAATTACTACAATTTAATTAATAAATAATAAATAAAGGTATATACGATTTTCTAGGAAGGGGGTTTTACAGTTCTAGAGTATATCATTTTGCCTAGGCCTTGTGCACGCACGCCTTACCCGTGCACGGCATCATGCCCGGGGGGCGATTATCAACTGGGCGAAAATTGGGGCATGACAGAATCAGAGTCGGTTGTTCCAGACGATGATGATACTACTGTTCGGACAGTTGCTACTGCAACTGCTAAGTAGAATAAGTGGAGAAAAGACAACAACCTTTGCAAGCTGCTGATTCTAAACTCCATGGAGGATACTCTGGCGGAGTCATACAGCAAGACGAACCATGCTAAGGTCGTCTGGGAGTCTCTAGACAAGCATTACAAGGTGGATGAGAACCGCAATAAGATTCATGTGACTGAAAAGGTCTGGAACATGCGATTTAAGGACGACAAAACTATGTTGCCTCAAGTCATGGAGTTTCTCAAGTTTCGTCAAAAACTTGAGGATGATGACATGCCTTTAATCGATGCCTTTGTCGTAGGGGATATTGTGGCCAAGCTTCCGCCAGGATGGAGCAATTTTATCTCAGACATGCACTAGAAGAAGATTACAAGATGACCAAGGATTACAGAGTATACGCACAAGGGGTAGACCTTGGCGAACGACAGACCTTGGCGAACGACAGAACTTGGCGTATGGCAGCGTATTGGAAGTCTTGGCGTCTTGGCGCACGGCAGAGTTGGGAGCATAGTGTCTCAATGCGCATGATGGTCTCTGTGCATGCATGACGCGCATGAAGGCTTATGCGCATGGATAGACGCATGGTGGCTTATGCGCATATATTAGCGCATGGTGGCTTATGCGCATGGATTGGTGTATGGTGGCCTATGCATATGAAGGTCACTGCACTATATAGGACGAATCTTGCTTTGAGATTATTATACCCGAGGCTAAACCAAAGATGGAAAGCCGCGTGGTCGAGATCAGAGGTTCACACAAAAGTCCCCTCTCTGACTATTCTTGATCTCCACAAAGAACTATATGTAAAGATCCTGATTACAACTTGTTGTTACAATAACAATAATCAGAAAAAGAACCTCTTGATACAACTCACAGAAGAGAGAGGAAAGAAGAAGAAGAAGAAGAAGAGACTTTGCTTGCTGGGGTGATAAAGATCACCGTTCCTCAAAGCAAGATTCGCCTCCACATGATCTGCTCCAGGAACCAGCAAGCTCAAGAAGAACTTCTGGAACGCTCGCTGTCACCTCTGTCTGGACTCGCACGATTTTTCTGGACTCCAATGGCGGTGGCAACAACAACTCTCTTCGTCTCCTCTATTTTGAAGTAAGTCATCAATAGAGGCACGAAGAAAATATTTATAGAGGAGCATGGCCGCCTATTAGTTACGGAAAGATAATAACCACTTTAATTCGAATCTCGCAAAGATAGGAATGAATTAATTCAAATCCCACAAAAAAACGGATCTGAATAACCGACCATATCTTTCCATAACCGTTCAAATATACAAAATTGATATCCCACAATCGCAGTCCAATACATAGTCCACTCAGTGCTCGTTCAGCACCCGTCCAGCTCCAGCTCATGCAATCCGAGTATAAAACTCACGCACGAGCGCAACAACAGCGCACAAGCGTCTTGCAGCGATGCTAAGTACAAAGTGCGCCAACAAAGTACCACTTTGCGCCATTGAGCCCGAGTCTGAGTCGCAACTTAGCTCCTATTGAAAAAATTTCAAGAGCATGACAAAAAGCACAAATATTTTCATGAGGAGTTAATCATTTTTTCTTCTAGAAAAATATTCTCATGTGCACACCTCAACTCATACAAAGTATTATATTGAGATACCCACTTGGTGGTGTAGTCAATGTGAAACTATTACTTAGTCCAAAGACAAAAAGACCAACAGTTATAACGGTGAAAAATCAGTCTATTATGGTGTTGTGACCACCAAATTATATATAAAGTTGGCCGGTCCTTCTTGTGATGAATTATCGATGTAATGTTCAGCCACGTGCTGACCGAACTCTTTGTCGGTGCCCACCTGGGGTTACATGGATAGTTTAGCCTGGGTTACATGGATAGTTGTATCAGAATGTGGCGATCCTGATGAAATTTGAACCAGCCATTGTGTGTGTTGGAAGAAGGCCAACCTTAATAATGTGATCCGGTTCAAGTAACTGTGATCCGGTTCAACTAGCCCCTTTAATCTTTGGGGGCTCGGTGGTCGTCCAACCTGCCTGGGCCAGGACCGCCACATGAAACAAACAATCCAACGGAAACAATGTACAGAATCAAAGTGTCAAGGCGAGAGCTTTGTCAAAACTTTTCGCCCATGTTTCCAACTAACACAATAAAATTCGTGCAAAATCTCTAAAAAAATCACCAAATTTCTGCCTCCCAAAGAATATCTACTAAGTTGCTAACAAATATTAATTTTTCCTCCAACAAGCAATAACTTAGCATAGACTACTATAAGCAGTAGTAGCCATAATTAGGATCACCATCATCGACAGAGTTGATAGAGAACTCTTCAGCTGCAGTGAAGAAGCACCAGTCATATCAGCTGGGACTACACCAGTGCCTGAACCAGTAGTTGATCCACTAAAGTTGCCATTCCTCGCAGAAGAACTGTTCAAGTCATGATAGAAGAAAACCATATTATTTTGTGATCTCTGTAATGAATTTTTAAAGTTCTTTCAAACAAACTCTAAAATAATTACTCATTTGATATCAGTCGCGAAAAAAGAGAACACATGATATCAGTCACGAAAAAAGAGAACACAAAGATTCTACTCCAAATATTAATTTGTCTAAAACAAATAAACTCATAATAAAAATGACAAAAGGATTGTCCGTGCTTCATAGCAAATAAGTATCCACAGACGGATCCAGGAAATGAAGATGGTGAAGATAGAATGTCTAGACTACAATTGATTTGGGTGGACAATCCATATCAAAAAAGAGAAAATTTAAGTTGTACCTCACTTTATTTACCATAATTTAAGATGCATCACAATTGCTTTACCATAATGCAAACCTCCTTCCACTTTCGTCAAAAACTAACCGTTAATTTTGACCGAAATATTCCTAACAAATCACCATTATTACCAGCTTCCCTCCTCAGTCTGAAAAGAGGAAAGGGGTATAAAGGTCAAAAATTATTCAAAAAAGTGGATGAAGATTGTAGATTATGGTAAAGCAGTGGGGTGCACCTTAAATTATGGTAATAAAGTGGGGTGTAACTCAAAATTTCTCTAAAAAAATCAAAAAAAAAATTATATGAGAAAAAAGATGATTTTTTCTTTTGGGTGGGCAAAAATGGTGAAATTATTTTTTTTAAGCCCACCCCACCTCAAGCTTGCATCAGCCCCCTGTAAGTGTCAAATCACTCCCTACATTCCATATGGTCTCGGCTCACTTTAAACTCAAGTTTCCCATATGGTCTCGGTTTTTTTTTTTTTTTTTTTTTTTAAGCAATTCAAGTTTCCGTTACTACTTCAAAACTAAGCACTACATACTAATGTCCTTACCAAGGTTTAAAGTATCGGCCGATACTGATACGTATCGGCCGTATCGGATCGGATCTGGCCTTGGCCGATCCGATACCGGCCAAAAAAATCGGGATCGGCCAAAACTGGTACATAAAATTTTGTATCAGTCTGTATCGGCCGATACGAGACCGATACGGGCCGATACTGGCCGATACGAGCCGATACTGGCCGATACGGACCGATACAGAAAAAATCAGATCAAATCAAATCAGATCATCACAGGAACTTTAACAAAGTAGATGTTCTACAAAAAGCTAAAAAAAAGTAGAAATTGATTCCAGACATATCAAATCCAATAGAGAACAATAATAAAGAACCAAAATAGTAGACAAAAAAAAACTATAAATAGAGACAAATTCTTCTACAGACATACTCATGATGACTATTGTTTTATTCAATTATAATAAAAATAAAATAAAAAAATACTTAAATAATTCATAAATATGTATTTTTTTTACTAATTTATTAATAATTATTTAAATACTGCCGATACAGCCGATACCAAAAAATTCGATACTCCGATCCGATACCGTCGATACTGTCGATACTACCGATACAGATACTCATACAAACTGTCCGATACCGATACCGATACCAAGTTTTTGAACCTTGGTCCTTACTTCACTGTAACGTTAGATAGGACCTAGGAAGCATATATAATTTAAAATGGGTGACGAATCCGTATCCGAACGTTTCAAATATGTGATACGTATCCAATAAGTCCGGATAAGTATAACATATGTGTTTTAAGTATCTTGTATTTTATTTTATTTTATTTTATTTTTAATTTTTGGATACGATACTCGAATAAGGTTTTGACACGTACGATATCCTTGATTAAAAAGAAAAAAATTGGACCCGTTATCTTTATACAATCTGATGTGTTAAACTATGTTAATTCAAAATGTAACCCTAGAGAAATTGATTTCGTATGGGAAAAAAAAGTTACCTCTTTTTTATGTTGTGTCGCTAAGACCACCGAGAAGCCCTACTATTGCAATGTAGGTACGCAATTTTTTTTACATATTGTGTAGAATCATAAACATAAAGACTCTCTCTCTCTCTCTCTCAAACTCGTTCTTGAAGGGTCCAGAAAGACAACTCGTATCCAATAACCCTCAACTCGGTCCATAGGTCCTGCACTTTGCTGCTGCACAGAAGGTCCACACAACCCACTGCCACCATTTTTATTAAATTGAGGAAATAATATGCTCCGCCCTAGCTTGAACCCATGCAAATGGGGCGAATGACTCCCCTCATATATATATATATATATATATATATATATATATATATAACCAAAATGAAGAGTGACGGCAGAGGGGTATATAAAACCAAAATGAAGAGTGACGGCAGAGGGGGAGGTCAATAATCTGTAGGTGCCAGAAGATCCCCTTGATGGGTGGATGATCGTTGACTGTAGTAGGAAGAAGGGGAAACGTCCCTTACAGGTAAGCGGGGACAGATATAAGGGTGGTAGTTCCTAGGGCGTCTGTCTAGATGCGTGTGGGGAAACACAATCCGAGAGTAATACAATCCGTGTAGAATTTTTTTTCGTCGGAGATCATATGTGTTACAGGCAAAAGTATGAAATTTAAAACTTTAAACGACCAAAATTTTTGACTGAAAAATTGAAACGAGCCTCAGCTTGTGCCTAGATGCGTGTGGGTAAGTGGATGCATCTGGTACGAAGACCGAGGGGCTTAATGCCTCATTTTTTCCATGAGGTTAATATATGTCATCAATATCTCAAGCAGAGGGAAGACCAACCGTCGAGTGAAAAAGCAGATTTTGAGGCTACCGAAGCCTTCCCTCCATTAAATATGAGTAAAGTTTGGATCTTGGGGCGTCAGGTGGGGAAGAACCTATATATAGAGGAGAAAGTCTTTTCTTTCTAAAATACTAAGAGTTGGGCCACTATATGCTCCCCCGCTATGGTGCATGATGATATTCAGATGTGCTACAAAGAATCAATCGACATTTAGGGCAAGCGAGTTGCAAACATTGTGGCTGAGAACGTGGCCCTATCAGCGGCAGACTGGAAGCATAGACTAGCCCTCACTGTGGTAGGTCCTCGACCTTCTTACCATGCGGTGGTGGCCTTCATGAAGCGTGCGTGACAGCCGGCTAACATGGTGGATGTGTTCTCTGTAAGATGAGAGTAGTATTTGATGCTTGGAATGAATAATTTGTGTGTTGTTCAACCTCAACTTGGCCTTTAAATAGCCATTTACAACTCTAACTGAATGCATAAAAGTAGCACCCTCTAACCATATTCTAACTAACAAATAAAAAAAAAAACCCGCATAGAACAAACAAAATTCCTAAAGACTAGGGATTTGTTGAAATCCAAATAACAACCGCTTCAACCTCCTCAACAGGATTAACTCTAACAATCACCCCTAAGCCTGTTGCTTGTGATTCACCTCTATGATGCCGAGGTAGAAAGTGAGCAATCCCAAGTCACTCATTTTGAACAAGGCCTTCATCTCCTCCTTGAACTTAGCAATATCTTGTGGGTCCGTTCCGGTGATGATGAGATCGTCGACGTACACACCCACAAGTAGGCGAGTTGGACCTTTGCCGCGTGTATACACAGCGTGCTCCTGTGCACTCCGGCGGAAACCAAGTGACAGTAGGCAACTATCAAACTTGGTATTCCAAGCCCTTTGTGCTTGCCGCAGCCCGTACAGTGCTTTGTCAAGTTTCAGCACTTTGTGTTCCTGTCCTTCGATAACAAAGCCCGGAGGTTGGGCGACATACACCTCCTCCATGAGGTCGCCGTTGAGGAACGCCGTCTTCACGTCCATGTGGTGCACCGCCTACCCCTCATGCGCGGTGAGTGCGATCAACAAACAGACGGACTCGAGGCGAGCAACTGGCGCGAACACTTCCTCGAAGTCCACTCCTTGCCTTTGCACATAGCCTTTTGCCACGAGCCGCGCCTTGTGCTTGAGGACGGCGCCGTGCTCGTCCTTCTTGAGCTTGTAGACCCACCTCAAACCGATCGGACGGTGGCCGGGTGGGAGGTCTACGAGGTGCCATGTACGGTTCTCCTCGAGCATCGCTTAGCGCCAACATCGGTATTTCTCGGCTTCAAAGAATGTGGCAAAAGCATTTCCAATAAATTCTGCATTGCCTCCAATTTGTGATCTTATTGTATAATTGTTCTCAATCACTGGAAGATTTTTGGACTTCAAATCCCCAGGCGTACCAACATAAACTGCAACAGCCGGCCTCTGCTGCTGAAAGAACCCTGTAGGTTCAAATGTATTCACACGAGTGCCCTCCATCATCCCATTTATAGGTCTAGCATAGTCATATGAACCTTTGGCACAAAAACTCGGCTCCAGACTTCTGTAGCTAGAAAATTCACATTCTTTACTGGACTGCCATCAAGTGCTTGCTTGCTACTTGTCTGTGGCAACTGCTGCAAAGACCCCTCATGGTGTGCAGGAGTTAAATGATTAGCTAATTGTGTCTCGCTTGACAACGCCATTGTACTTGGTGGTGCAAAAACCCTAGAGTGAGCCCCCAACTCTTCCACTTTCATGTGAACTAGACACTCATTGTCATGTGATTTTTGGACAAACCCACAGCCTGCGAGCTGACCTGAAGCATAAGCAATCGGTACCTCACGAGCAACCTCGGCTTCCAAAAGTCGAGGAGGCACAACAATCACATAGGCTGGTCGAAGCCCATCGACGTCAAACGAATTAGGATCTGCTCCGGCCGACAACAAGATCTTGACTGCCTCCACGGCGTTATCGGAACCGCCGGAAGAAGCGCAGTGGAGTGCGGTGGTCTTATCATCCCCGCAGCTCCTATTAACGTCTACCGTCAATTCCGACAAAATAAAGTTAAGCACTTGGATGCTCCCGCAGGTCGCAGCGACCATCAGCGGGGTCCGGTGCTGGAGCACCATGCGGTTGCAGCCCTTCTTCCGGCCGTACCATAGGCCGACCTCGTCAATCGCCGAGGGATCCCGATCGGCCGACCGTTTGAACCCGTCAAGATCGTCATTTGCGGCCAAGTCCATGAGGATGGAAAAGGAGTCGTCGGTCTCGATGGTGAGATGGTTGTTCATGGCGCCGGTGTCGAGGTACCATGCTTCGTCGTAGTGGTCGTCCTCACGGCCCAGATGCACCTGAGCGTGCATCTCGTCGAGTACGACGTTGTTGGTCGTGTCCACGGTGGTCTCGGTGAGTGTGTACTCCTGCGCCATCAGCAGTGTGGGCTCATCGTCGTCGACTTGCGTCAGATAGGCGCGCTCATCGCGCTTCGGCTTGTGGCAGTCCTTCGCCCAGTGGCCATAGATGCCACAATTGTGGCACTTACCCTTCTTCTCGCGCGTGCCATCGGACGCGCGTGCCATCGGACGCGTTGCCGTTGCCGTAGTTCTTGTTGTCGCGGCCACGACCTCTTGGCTTGCCGCGCCCTCGACCATAACTTTTGCCACCATTGGAGTAGGCCTCGCCTTCCTTCCTCTGCTTCATGCGAGCGAGCCACTCCTCTTCGGAGAGGAGAAGACGACTACTTGTGTCGCCGGAGTTGCTGCCAAGATCGTACCGCTCCTCGACGGCTAAAAGACGACCGGTAAGCTCTTCAATTGACAGCGTCTTGAGATCCACTAAAGTCTCAATGGCGATGGCGACTTGCGTGTACCTGGATGAAACGACTCGAAAGAATTTTTTAACTACCTTCTCGTCGTCCATTTCGTCGCCGAGTAGTTGCAGGTCGCTGATGAGTCCCGTGAGCCGCATCGCGAAGTCCTCGACGGACTCGCCGTCCTTGAACTTCATTGATTCGAAGTCAGCGCGCAATTTCTGCGCCTTAGCCTCGCGCACGCGTTCGACCCCCATCCGCATCATCTTCACAGCATCCCATGTTTCCTTGGCAGTGTCTTTCACTGCCAGTGTCCGCAGCATCTCTGGCGGTACGGCACGGAGTATGACAGACAGGGCCATCTTGTCGTCGCGGTAGTCGGCTTTCCCGGGTTCGATCGCCTCCCACAGACCTTGCGCCTGCATGTTGACTCTCATTAAGAGAGCCCAATCCGCGTAGTTGGTCCGTGTCAGGATGGGATACTTGAAGGTGAATGACGTCTCCTTCATAGATGTCGATGTCGTGGGGCTTTGCTCGTCGTTGGTTGCCATAGCTCTGATACCAAATGTAAGATGAGAGGAGTATTTGATGCTTGGAATGAATAATTTGTGTGTTGTTCAACCTCAACTTGGCCTTTAAATAGCCATTTACAACTCTAACTGAATGCATAAAAGTAGCACCCTCTAACCATATTCTAACTAACAAATCAAAACAAATTAACCGCATAGAACAAACAAAATTCCTAAAGACTAGGGATTTGTTGAAATCCAAATAACAACCGCTTCAACCTCCTCAACAGGATTAACTCTAACATTCTCAAGGGAGATTGGGTTCTTATTTGCCTTATTCTCCCTAGAGGTAGACCTGACGAAGTTGCTGGAAGAGAAACCTTGCATATTTGAGGGATGCCTGGTTGTGACTAAACGTTGGGATACTATGATCTATCTGGAAAGGGATCTACCAGTTGTTGTCAGGTTGAATCCAGTTTTTGCGACTACCACTCCAGCTCAGGAATGAGCCAGCGCTGCAAAAGATGGCAAAAGTCATTGGAGTGCCGCTGCGGATGGACATAGCCACTCCACACTACAAGAGGTTGGTTTTTCCTAGGGTCCTTGTGGAGGTGTCTGCGGCCAATACTCGGATGGAGGCGGTGCATGTTCGGTTACCTGATGGACGACGCTTTAACCAACCAGTGGCCTACGAGTAGACTCTCCCACTTTGCTCTTCATGTCACTACATAGGGCATGTTGTGAAGTACTGTCCGAATTTGACTGGATAAGCCATTAGGCAGGAGCCAAAAGAGAGGTTGCGAGATAGATCTGCACTCTGATCTACAAGGTAATAATGCTGATAATACTGGTACAAAAATTCTGAGATAAGTTTATATAGATCATTTGCCTAAGGTGTATGAATCCAACAAGTTCATCGAGTGCATTACTCCTACTAGGGTGAATGAGCTAGTCCGGCGGACATTACAGCCTAGAAGATGGCCATGATGGTTCATCTAGATCATTTGCCTAAGAAGGACAATAATGAGGGAAAAGGCTCTCCGGTTGCAATATTGGTAGTGGAGGAAAGTCCTCCACCTATACCAATACGCTCAAGGCCACGAAATCGCACCGTCGAGAGGTCTCTCTTATGGTCTAGTGCAGACTAGAACCTAAAATTTGGCTTTCACGGAGAGCTTGATAGAAGCCTCGGGAGAGGTTGGTGTTCCTACGGAACAACAAAATTGTTCTACAGGAAGACAGGATGTTTTGATATTGATAAAGGAGAACGAGAGGTAGCTCAAACTCTTGGAGGACGAAGCGCAACTAAGAGGGAAGCAAAGGGCTAGGCCAATCCGAAGATTGCACTCGACAGCTTGCGTGCCCCCACAACCCTAGCATGATCTTCTTTTTCTCCCCTCCGGCTTGGCCTAGTGACCGAGCCGGCCTTTCCCACATCTTCAAGGAGCTTCTGCACCACCCATGAGCAACAACTCTCTCGGTTTCTTCCGTTTGCTCTGTAGTCCTATAGGCAATTGAAGATAGGTTTTCGGCTGCATGGAGCAACGTTCCTTCGCGGAGGCGGCCTATGGGATAAGTTTATCCATATTCCAGATTATTTGCCTAGGGAGTCTGAATCCAACAAGTTCATCCAGTGCATTACTTCTACTAGGGTGAATGAGCTGGGACAGGTGGACATTGCAGCCTAGAAGATGGCCATAATGGTTCATCTAGATCATTTGCCTAAGAAGAAAATGATGAGGGAAAAGGCACCCCGGTTGCAATATTGGTGGTGTAGGAAAGTCTCCCACCTGAAAATACCAATGCGATCAAGGCTACGGAACCGGACCGCCGAAGGCCTTTCTTATGGTCGAGTGCGGACCAGAACATAAAATTGGGCTTTCACGGAGAGCTTGATAGAAGCCACAGGAGGGGATGGTGTCCCTACGGAACAACAAGATTGTTCTACAGGAAGACATGACGATGTTCTGATGTTGATAAAGGAGAACGGGAGGTGGCTTAAACTCTTGGAGGAAGAGGGGCAACTAAGAGGGAAGCAAATGGCTAGGACAATCGGAATATTGCACTCGGTAGCTTGCGTGCCCCTGAAACCCTAGCATGATCTTCGTTTTCCTCCCCTTCGGCTTTGGCCTAGCGGCCGGATAGGCCTTTTCCACATCTTCAAGGAGCTTCTTGACCACCCCTGGCAACAACTCTCTCGGTTTCCTTCCCCATTGATCTTTAGTCTTTTATAGGCAATTGAAGCTAGGTTTTTGGCTGCATGGAGCAACGTTCCTTCACGGCGGCGGTCTCCGGATCGGCTCCTAAAGGGCCCATCATCGTTCAAGGGGGCGCCAACCATCACTTTTGATGAAGACGATTAGGGGCCCTTGTAGCCCCTCTCCGGTTCACTCTTGTGGAATTTTTTTCTCATTTTCGTCCTCTTATTAACATGATCCGTTGAGCTTTATCTGGTTTTGAATTCTCCGGTGAGGTTCTTGTTGGTGTCATCAACTCAAAAGCATATTTTCATCCATGATTTCATGCGCCTTCGATCGAAAGATTTGGTTCCTGGCTAAAGCACCTATGTGAAATGGACGTTGGATTTATCTCCCCTCCTATGCAAGAATCATCGTTGGCTCCTATGTGGATTTCTTTTCCAGACTTACCGCACACCTCTAAGCCAAGGTGGTGTGCCCTTTAATATTGCACATTGCTTGAGGTTGCCACTCAAACTTGACAAGGCGATGAAAGATATCTCGTCCGAGTAGAGCCCCCCATCTTTATCGAACTTGACATCAGTCGACCACTTCCTCAGAGAATTCGTATAAACCTTCCCCGGGGTCAAAGTTCCTGCAACAGGTAGAGTATGAATCGCATCCTCAATATTGCTCATATTGTCGACATCAAGGATACTTGGTCAGCGCATGTGTCACTCCATGTTTCCAATATACGTATTTGGAGCGTATTTATTTTCTTGCTAGCATAGTTGTATGTTGTGGAGAGACTAACCCCATTATTTGGTTCACTTGACTCTTGGTTTATTTGTTTGGTTTGGTTTTATCATGAGTTGAACCCTTGGTTCAAACCTCAAACCCTCCATATATAACCCAACTTCACTCTCTCTCATATCGTTTTTTCTCTTCCATTCTCTTTCTTAGATTTTCCTCTCCCCCTCCATAGGCAAGTACATCTTATCTTGCAGGAAATGGAGAAACCCTTTATAGTTTTGTTCCATTATGTTCCTTATATGATTCTTCATTCATTTAGAACTTGGAATTTTTCGGATTTGGTGGATGGATTAGTGTAGATCTAAGTTTTAAGTTTTAGGGTTTTCTATGTGTTCTTGGATTTTGATATCTTAAAACTTAAAGTTTTCGAAAACTTGATGTCCTATGTTGATGACCACTTGATTTTGAGTATCTTAGAACTTTACTCTGCTGGATATGGACATCATTTGAGGTTTCTATGAAAGAAACAATTTCCTATTTTCGAAGCTTTTGGCTATGGCCGAAAAGCTGCTGTTGGAGGAGACGAATGAGTGTTATGCGACACGAAGTGCAATACGGCCAGGACTTCTCGTCTCGAGTCAGCATGCGGCCAACCCTGTTGGACGCTTGACTGAATTTGCACATGCGTCCCTTGGCCAAATGCATGAATTTGAACGAATAAAATTTCACTAAGTCCGAAAAGATTTCATGCGGCCAAGTGTGCATGCGGCCAAGAGGAGTATGTAGCCTCGTCGACCATGCGGCCAGGAGCTATGCGTCCCTCTCCTTCTGGACGCATAACTTCTGACTGACTTGGCACGACTTTTCATAAATTGTCTTTTCTTCTGACACTTTTATCACATATCATATCAGTCACTTTTCTGACTTGACTTACATTTATTTGATTGTCACATCACACGTTTTCCGAAGAGTGGACTTTGTTATGTCTATGCGTCCAAGCCAACCATGGGGCCTCGATTGCATACGGCCTTGAACCAATGCGGCCTCGACGTTATGCGGCACCTTGCTATGCGCCTTTGCTCCTATGCGCCTACTGTTTCTTGCACACTTTGGGCACTTGCTTGGTTTAATGTTGATGTTGATTGAACGATTGTGATGCTATGTGTTGAACTTAGAAATGACTTGTATGACCTAGATGTGACCATGTGCTAAATGACTAAGTACCTGGCATGAGCCCTGTAGATGTGGCCCTACATGTACTTACTTGTTAAGTAGGCTACTTTTCCTTGATCACCTCATTATACGTTGGACAGAATAAAGGACATAGTTCAACTCGGGAGAGGGTCTGCAATCCCGATCCTTGTTTGGTTTAAGAATTGTGGATCTGATCTCGAGGGGTTCTCGCACTACTCTTATTTTATCTATCGATATAATTAATGTGACCATCATTTGACTATAAGCTACTCCACAACCTGGATACTAGAACTCGTTCTTACCCCATTATTTTATCTATCGATATAATTAATGTGACCATCATTTGACTATCATATCCTGAATAAGCTACTTGATAAGTTGTCCACAACCTGGATACTAGAACTCGTTCTTGTCCTATTATATCCGTGCTGATATACTTGATCGCACCAAAAGTGCTACTTGACATACATTTGCTACGTGATATATGTAATTATTTTCTTGCACGGATCTGATAGTCGGACAGTGATTTTAGCTATTATGGCTAGATAGTATTAATTGTTGTATCATACTTAGGTGAATCCAGATTTAACTTCCGAGTGACAATGTGAATTCGTAACAAGAGTGCCCGTACTTAAAGTACGACACATTTAGTAAGGAATGTTCATGTGACCACGACATGAAATTCTAATTAACCTAGGGTTCACTAGGCAACTTAATTTGTAGAGCATTGGGAGGAAACGGTATCTCGAGATCGTGCATGTCGAGCCACCATAAATTAGCTGGGAGTAAAGGCTGGCCACCACATGTACTGTATATCATCCGCACTAGTGGAGTGCAGTATCTGATTTAATTATAAGTCGAGCCAGTGTCTTCTCTAAAGAAAGCCTGGAACTACTACTGACCATTAATTAGTTCAGGGCCCTTGCAAGAGACTGGTGCATCATATATTCTTGCTCGTATATCATTGGTTCAGACAGCCCTGCTCAATTATGGCACAATCTGAGGATACTCAATGCATTACTGGGATAACCCAGAGATCACATATCAAGACGTAACACATGTTTGGCCGTTAAACTTGTTTTAGTTAGTGAAGTGGACCGTTGCGGCATGAAAGTTCAACTCATGTCCTTATTTGGTTGTTGAGTTGCGATATTGTGTTACAACGGGACACGGATCGAAGCTACTTGTTATCCTGTTATTTTACTTAATAATGTATCCCAACTTATTATGTATTGTGCCTTTGTTGAGTAAAATTAGGGACATAAACTGCCGTGGCATGATAGCTCAACTCATGTCCTTGTTTGGTAACAATTTATTATGTATTGTGCCTTCTTTTGAGTAAAATTACCCAACTGACAGCTAACTATTTACTAACATACAACTCACTAACATAATATATAGCTAATAATACACTACTAACGAACTAACTAATACATATATTCCTTAACTAATGATGGTAACATAACTTGCCAGCTTCTATCTAATTAATACATACTAATTAACACTAACTTATTAACCAATACCTATATCAGTACACATCCTGACACCATCAATGTAGGACTGATACACACTTCATTGTGTGCAAGGCTCTAGTACATCCACCTGGGTTAATTCTTCCTCAAACTTCCTGCATTTAACTCCCCCAATACCTCAACTGATACACACTCCATATTGATGCACCAAGGTGCATCAACCTACTCACATATATAATGAAATCCTTCAGTTGCTTTACTGAGGATACCCCAATTGCTATGGTCCCAAGCCTACACAAATACCTCAACTGAACCTACCTTCACTGACATGCCCTAGTTAATCCCCCTACCGAACTGATATCAGATATCTGCTGCTCGAGTTCACTGCTAATGCAGTGAACTCATGGTCACTGAAACAACTCCTTGGCCTACTGATGTGCACTTCACATCCCCTTAGCATCTCAACAGAAACTCATAAATGTATTCACTGATACTCACAGTGTGTGTATATACACTGGTATCTGCACCTTCAGCAGCTACATGCCGATGCAACTGATGTTGCCACTGCTCTTCTCCCACCTGCCAATGTCATTGCTTACTGATATCCCCTACTGAAATTAGCACTCGACTTCCCAACATTACTGTTCAGCATACCAGTTATGTGCGATACATCAAAGTGCCTCAGTCACTGTCTCACATGAAGACTCAAGTTGCTCAGGTTCTATGTTGTAAACCTGATGCTTAAAGTATCAGTTTCCCTACTTGTCCATCATTATCTGCTCACTACAGCACCCCCCAACACACAGGCACGTGTGTCACAACACACACACGCAGACACAGTGCACAGATAACCGATCACACTGCCACAGTCCACATATTCAGTTCATGGTTGTACATTAAGTCTCCACATTCCATTTCACACATAAATCATATACACCTATCTATATATATTATATATCACATACACTAGACATATTAGAGCATTACATCAAATAGGTGACATGCCATAAGTGGTGCACTAGGATACATACTCAATAAGTGTCCAAATTCACAATTCACCACTATTAGTCATTCTTACCCATAAATTACATATAATAACATCTATTATAACTAATTATAATAGGTATTGAAGAGAATTGCACAAAAACACACAAAATGAGCTACGTATCACACTGTATCATGATACGGCCTACTCGTATCCAATTGTGGACACATAGCTAGTATCTCAACCCCGATCTAAGTCTAATTAGACTAATTTAATCTCATGACACACACTTGATGTGTCAATTTCATAATTTTCCCAAAATGGACACAAATTACCATGTAGAAATCATAATACACCACAATTTAGCCTAGAACTTCTCCCTATAGGTAGTCCTATGTCATTGGGGTGTTCCTAAGAGTCAAATGCATGATTTAGAAGCTAGAATGAAGGTGAATTCAGATCTATACCTATTGGAAGATGGATTTCCAATTAAATGCACAATTGGACACGATCCGGACATGATCTTCTCGCCACAAGCTCCTCCTCCAAGTGCTCTTTGCAACTCCAAGCTCCAATGCTCTTTGAGTGATGAAAAGGAGAGGGAATGTGAATGAATTGAAGGTGAATTGATGGGGAGTGAAGTGAATTGGGGATCTAGGAATTTGGGGATGTAGAAATGAGTGCAAATAAAAAGGAGAGAGAGAGAGAGAGAGAGAGAGAGTGGCCTTTATGTGGCCGGCCCCCTTCTCCCCTTCTCCAAGCAACTAAAAAATGCTTATTATGCCCCTACTTGATAGTTATGGAGAGGATTAGGGAAGGGCTAAATTGGAAAGCTTATAATCTAATACAAATTTGATTGTCACATGTCACATCAGTCATTTTTCTGACTTGACTTGCATTTATTTGATTGTCACATCACACGTTTTTCGAATAGTGGACTTTGTTCTGTCTATGGTCCAAGCCAACCATGCGGCCTTGATTGCATGCGGCCTTGAACCTATATAGCCTCGACGTTATGTGGCACCTTGCCATGCGCCTTTGATCCTATGTGCCTACTGTTTCTTGCAAACTTTGGACACTTGCTTGGTTTAATATTGATTGAACGATTGTGATGCTATGTGTTGAACTTAGATGTGGGCGTAGTTCAACTTGAAGGAGGATCTGCAATCCCGGTCCTTATTTGGTTTAAGAATTGTGGATCTGATCTCGAGGGGTTCTCGCACTACTCTTATTTTATCTATCGATATAATTAATGTGACCATTATTTGACTGTCCTTTCCTGAATAACTTGCTACTTGATAAGTTGTCCACAACCTGGATATTAGAACTCGTTCCTGCCCTATTATATCCGTGCTGATATACTTGATCGCACCAAGAGTGCTACTTGATATATAGTGAGTTGTCGTGCCACATACACTTGCTATGTGATATATGTAATTATTTTCTTGCATGGATCTGGTAGTCGGACAGTGACTTTAGCCGTGTCTAGATAGTATTAATTGTTGCATCACACTTGGGTGAATCCAAATTTAACTTCCGAGTGACAATGTGGATTCGAAACAAGAGTGCCCGTACTTAAAGGACGATATTTAGTAAGGAATATTCATGTGACCACGGCATGAGATTCTAATTAACCTAGGGTTTACTAGGCAACTTAATTTGTAGAGCATTAGGAGGGAACGGTATCTCGAGATCGTGCATGTCGAACCACCCTAAATTAACTGGGAGTAAACGCTGGCCACCACAGGTACTGTATATCATCCGCACTAGTGGAGTGCATTATCTGATTTAATTATAAGTCGAGCTAGTGTCTTCCCTATAGAAAGCCTGGAACTGCTACTGACCATTAATTAGCTCAGGGCCCTTGCAAGGGACTGGTGCATCATATATTCTTGCTCGCATATCATTGGTTCATCCAACCCTGCTCGATTATAGCACGATCTGAAGATACTCATATATTGCATTACTGGGATAACCCAGAGATCGCATATCAAGCCGTAACACATGTTTGACCGTTAAACTTTTTTTAGTTAGTGAAGTGGACCGTTGCGGCATGAAAGTTCAACTCATGTCCTTGTTTGGTTGTTGAGTTGCGCTGTTGTGTTACAATGGGACATGGATCGAAGCTACTTGTTATCCTATATTATTTTAATTAATAATGTATTCCAACTTGTGTATTGTGCCTTCTGTTGAGTGGAATTAGGGACATAGACTGTCGTGGCATGATAGTTCAACTCATGTCCTTGTTTGGTTGTTGGGTTGCGCTATTATTTTACGATAGCCTGTGGACTGAAACTACGATGTAGAGTTATTTTAGCGTAACCATAATCAAAGGACGTATATTATCTTGATGTAATATGGCACTTCCTGTCCTTATTTGGTGAAGGGATGTCGTGTCATATCATGGATGGGATATATACCATTGATTGATGGCTCATGCATCTCATGCTATAAAACTGGTTTTGTTTCTTCATTTCGTGCTTCCTTTGTGGTACTTGTTATTTGGGGGTCTGACCCCATTGGTTTTGCATTGCCAGGTTTAGAGCCAACACCTGAGGATCAAGCGTATCTCACTCTCAATGATGACACGGACCAGAAGGATGGCTGCTGAGGGTCACAAGTGGGTTCCTTCATTCACTGCTCATCTTTTGTAAACTATATTCTTTTGGGCCTTTAGCCAACCGGCACCTGTTAGCCGAAAAATCTGGACATTAGTTTCTTACATGACTGTAATATATTCAAACTGCAGCTGACTCACTGTCATGTATGCTTTTGATTGTGTATCTGGCATATCACTCTGTATCGCTAGATCTCTAGAACGTTCTGATGCGGCGTATGGGACGTCTTACTATTTATTCTAAAATGTTCTATGTTATTGCTACTTGTTTGAATGATTGAGATATATAGGTTCTTGACCCTAGAAGACTTGATTGTAGTATGCACCCCCTTGTCTCTAGATGACCTTAACACATTACGGGTTGCTTCGGTATTCCGTAAGGTGTGGTTGGCTGAGTCATTCCTCCGCTCTCCAGTATTCTGGATCTGGCACGTGACAACATGTAAGCATATAACCAATAAATCGGAGAAGGAAGGACACCAAGTGAATCAACAGAAAAATTCGAAGGCCTGGGTTCCTAAGATCATGCCTAGGGAGCAAAAGAAAGGCCAAACAAGTAAGGAAAATAAGAAGGAAGAGCCCCATGATATAGTAAATTCATAGCTCCCCTCAGCCACCAATCATTAATGCTGATCATGAAGGAGATATAAATGAAGCAAACCCAGAAGTAGAGACATCCCTGAGCAAAAAATTCAATCCAGAAAAGGAGGCACATCAGATACCCAGTATCAAGATTGCAGATAATGATGATGATGTCCAAAATGTGGCAATTTATCCTAACAAAAGCCAAGATGAACATCCTCCAAATGCAGAAGTCTGCAGAACCACCAGAAGCAGAAGTAAATGCATAAGAGAATAACACCATGCATGATCCTAATGAAGAATAGCAAATAATTGATGAAGTTGTGCTTCCAATTAGAGAATCGAATGAAGCCTCTATTTCAAATACATTGACTATTTTAGCAGAAGTTTCGAAGAAAGAGATCCGGATCCTCCTAGCAAGTACCCAAAAAACAATCAAAAAACCTAAGCAAAAGCCTTCTAAGAAAGAAGGGCAAGAAAAACCTCCTTATCAGCGAAACTCCAAATGTCTTCCCCAGCTTCAGCTTCAACCTCCTCATCAGCAGCGCAACCTCCGACCGTCTTCCAAAGTTTCGCCAGCTTCAGCTTCAGCCCCATTCAATGTTTAAGTTCCTTATATTGAACGCTAGGGAGATTGCATGTAAATTAACTCTTAAAAGATTTAAGACTATATGTCGCATGCATAGGATTGCCTTCGTGGCTATTATTGAGTCTAAGATGTCTAACTTTTCGGGTCCCAAAATATAGTTGATCCAAATCGAGTCAAAATATTTTGTATTTGACCTAATTGAGTTAAAAGAGGATCCCTTATTAAGTCAAAACCGATTAATCTCATATACCTACGATGTTTGTCATTCCAATCAAATTAATCGAGCTTTTGGGAACATTAGTTGAGTAACATAGTATTAAAACAAGAGGTCATAGGTTGAAAACCCTCCTTCCACCAAGTAAATCGCATATTTGTCTGTCTTTCCATGAGTGATCCTTCATCCATGTGTGGATACAACTCAGGTTTATATAATCCTTGCCACTACGTGGCCTCATGCTTCCACTAATTATCCGATGTGGGCCTAAACGATCATGTCTGCCTTTATACCACCACCAAACCAATATCTGACACCCTTTATATTAAATTATACTAAACTATTATAACTCCCTTATACTTGTGAATTACTCTTGGCAAACTACGTAAATAAGGATGAATACGCATACAAAGAAGAGAGGACTTTTTTAGCACAGATACACTCTATTCTACTTTTATTCTTTTGCTTTTATAAGGAAATCAAGCATAACAACCTTTCCCTACAAATATGGATTGACATATGTTCTCCTTGAGACTTGGTCTGCTAATCACACAATGAGTACAAAGTTTAAACAATAATCGCTCCCTAAACTTTTGCGATTACTTGATGACGATCATTCCGATCTTGGAGCGAAGCTCCTGGAACCTGACCCGGCCCAGGGCCTTGGTCAGTATGTCGGCGAGCTGCTCCTCCGTTCGAACATACTCTACCTCCGTTGTCCCGTCCTTGATGCAGTCACGAATAAAGTGGTACCTCGTCTGGATATGTTTGCTGAGATCATGAAACACGGAATTTTTGCTGAGGGAGATTGCCGATTTGTTGTCGATGCGCAGCTTTACACATCCGATGTCGTCGCCCTTCATGTCCGCCAGCAGCCGTGCGAGCCAGATGCCTTCGCAGGCGGCAGTGGTCGCTGCGACATACTCGGCTTTGCAGGATGACAGTGCCACCACCTTCTGCTTTTGTGATTGCCAACTGATGGCGTTGTTGCCGAGGAAGAATAGTACACCTGTCGTTCTCTTGCGGTCGTCAACATCCCCGGCCATGTCGCTGTCGCAGTAGCCGACCAACCAGGGCTCCTCTGTTCTTCGTCTGTAGCGGCAGCCGTAAGCCCGCGTACCAGCAACGTATCGGAGTATGTGTTTGACCACCGCTAGGTGCTCAGTTGTCGGTTTTTCTATGAAGCGGCTCACATACCCGACTGCGAATGACAAGTCCGGCCGGGTGTGCACGAGGTACCGCAAGCTTCCCACTATGCTCTGGTACTCCGTGGCATCTGCCGGCGGTGCAGCACTATCCTTGCTGAGCTTCAAACGTGGCTCCATAGGTACATGGCAAGGGTTGCAGTCGCCCATGCCACTCTTCTCCAGTATCTTGGCTCCGTACGCAGACTGGTTCACTGTGATACCGTCTGCGTCCTGCTGCACCTGGATACCAAGGTAGAAAGAAAGCAAGCCGAGATCGCTCCTCTTAAATGAGCTGCTCATCTCGCGCTTAAACTTGTCGATCTCGCCCGCATTGTTTCCTGCGATGATGAGGTCGTCGACGTAGACACACACGAGCAGCCTTGCCTCGCCATGGCCGCGCATATAGATGGCGTGCTCCGAGGGACTCCGGCTGAGTCTGAGTGTGGACATGCACTTGTTTCCAGGCCCTCGGCGCTTGCTTCAGGCCGTAGAGCGCCTTGTGTAGGCGGAAAACTTTCTGCTCCTCGCCGGCGGCTGCAAAACCGGGTGGTTGCGTGACGTAGACCTCCTCGTCGAGCTCGCCATTCAAGAACGCCGTTTTCACGTCCATGTGATGGACAGCCCAACCGGCATGACCGGCAAACGCTAGTAGCAGCCTGACGGACTCGAGTCTGGCTACTGGCGCAAAAACCTCATCGTAGTCGATCCCGTGCCTCTGCACGTACCCCTTCGCGACGAGCCGGGCCTTGTGCTTGACGACAACGCCGTGCTCATCCTTCTTCGTTTTGTATACCCATTTGAGTCCAATGGGGCGGTGACCAGCGGGCAGGTCCACGAGCCGCCAGGTGTTGTTCTCCTCAAAGGATGCGAGTTCATCCAGCATCGCTCGGCGCCAGCACTCGTGTTGCTCCGCTTCTGAAAAAACAGAGGGTTCGTCGTCTATGGCGAGGAGGAGGTCCTCGGAGTCGTGGAGGTGCACCGACTCAGCTTCGTAGATGTCTTGCAGATAGCGGTATCGGCGCGGCGTTTCGGTTGGCGGATCGGGCGTCGCTCCTGACGGCGATGAGACGAATCGGATCGGAGCCGTACCCGTCGTCTCAGGCGTCAAGACCGCTGGCGTCGTCGCGACTGATGTCGGGGTTGTGCGAGCGAGCGTCACGGCCGGTGGTGGAGACGCGTGACCGGTTCCCGCTTGCTCGGGTGGAGGCAGTGTCCGCGTCGATGCGGGTGTGGCCGCGCCCACAGCCTCTGGTGATGGACCTCCGTTCTCGGCCGAATCGAACGTGCCGGGAATGAGCTCGTAGGGGGAATTCAACAGTGAATGCCTCGCCGATCCCGACGAGGCTGGCGTCGATGTCAGTGTGCGTCCAGTCCCACTGCCCCGCCTCATCGAACATGATGTCACGGGTGACATATAGGCGACGACCTACTGGATCGTAGGCCCTGTAACCATTGGCTTGCTCCGATCGTCAAGCTTCTTCAAATTTGGCTGCACCATCTTCACATGAGCAATGCAACCGAAAGTACGTAAGAAACTTACATCGGGACGCTTATCATGCCACGCCTCATATGGCGTCTTTCCCTTCACCGCGGCTGTTGGCGCCATGTTCAGCAGGTATACCGCCGTGGTCACCGCCTCGCCCCAGAATGCTGCCGGCATGCTCTTCGCCTTGAGCAAGCTTCGAGCCATAGTTAACACAGTCTGGTTCCGGCGCTCGACGACGCCGTTTTGCTGAGGCGAGTAATGCGCGGTGAGGTGGCGTTTGATGCCGTGGCGCTCGCAGTAGTCGTTGAAATCGTTCAACTTGAACTCGTCGCTACGGTCTGTGCGTAGTACACGGAGCTTGCACTTGGACTCGACCTCCGCCGCAACCTGAATGCGTTTGATCGCCTCGCTCGCCTCGTCCTTGGATCTCAGCAACTTGATCCACATGAACCTGCTGTAGTCGTCGACGAGGAGAAGGAAGTAGCGCTTCCCGCCAGGTGTCGCCGGTGAGATGGGACCACACAAGTCCGCGTGCACCAGGTCGAGAGGGTCGGTGGCGCGGTAGTTTGCGTGCCGGGGAAATGATGTGCGTCGCTGCTTCCCGGCCAGACAGCTGTCGCACAACTGATCGACGTGATCAATGTGCGGAAAGCCGTCCACCATTTTTTCGCTGCTCAGACGACGAAGAGCGTCGAAGTGTAGATGACCGTAGCGCGCATGCCAACGCCACGCCATGTCCGAGAACTGTGTCGCGAGGCACACCGGCTGTGCGATCCGCAATGGAAGAATATATAGACGATTTGAAGTTCGTGATACCTTAGCGAGGAGGCGGCGCTGTTTGTCGCGGATTCGGAGCATTCCATCCTCGACTAGCGTGGAGCAGCCGGTCTCGTCCAATTGCCCGATGCTGACGATGTTGCTACGCAACCGGAGAATGTAGTAGACGTTTGTGAGGGCTCGATGTTCCCTTCCTTGGCCCGTGAACACCACCGTGCCCCGGCCATGGATGTCAACGACAGAGCCATCGCCAAATTTGACGCTGCCCCGCACGTCGGTGTCGTGTTCGGAGAAGACTGCTCGCACGCCCGTCATGTGGTTAGACGCTCCCGTGTCGCAGTACCAGGTCACATTGTCGGTGTCCTCCCGCTCCCCAAGCTTTACCATGTCATGTGGTTAGACGCTCCCGTGTCGCAGTACCAGGTCACATTGTCGGTGTCCTCCCGCTCCCCAAGCTTTACCATGGTGCACTCCTCGTTGAGCATCACCTGCTCGATCGCCTCGACGTGGGTGTCGGGCGTCTCGGCAATTGTGCACACCTGCGCCATCAGAAGCGCCGGTTCATCCTCCTCCACCTGCGCCAAAATGGTCTCGTCCTTCTTCTTCTTGCGGCATTCACGAGCCCAGCGGCCCAGTTTGCCGCAATAACGGCACTTATCGTCGCGAGTTGCACTGGAGCCGCTCCTTTCGTCTCTCGGCTTGGGATCGCGCGCTCCCGAGTCCCTCTCCGGAACGTGCCACTTCTTCTGGCCGCCGTTTCCGGCGTCCCTGCTGGACGAGCCGCCTCTCTGCTGATTCTTGCGAGTAGCCCACTCCTCCTCTGTAAGCAGTAACTTGCCGCCGGAGGTGTTGCTACTCTCGATCTCGTCCCTGATCTCCGCTGCCTTAAGCCTTCCCGTTAGATCCTCAATGGTGAGCACATCGAGATCCAAAAGGGTCTCGATAGCCAGGGCGGTCTGGCTGTACTTCTTGGGAACCGTCGCCAGCATCTTGAGGACGAGCTTGTCCTCCGAGATCGTGTCGCCGAGTGCGGCGAGAGCGCTCGACAGAGCAGTGAGACGCATGGCGAAAGAGTCCACGCCCTCACCGTCCCGGAATGCCAGCTGATCATATTTTTTCCGCAGCAACTGCGCCTTCGCTTTCTTGACGCGATTGCTGCCGACGTGCACCGTCTTCAAAGACTGCCATGCCTCCCTCGTCGTCGCCTTGATCGCCAGTGATGAGATCATCGCCGGCGGGACATAGCGTAGGAGAGCCTCCATCGCTCTCCTATCCAGCTCCCGCTCCGTCGTCCCGGTGTGCACCACCGCCCAGAGACCTCTCGCCTCCAGCATACACTGCATCACCAGAGTCCATTCATCGTAGTTTGTACGCGTGAGTTGCGGATACTGCGTCCCGCCGGAATCCTGGGACACCTTTGGGATCACCAGGGTGTCTGGCACGCTCGAGCCGCTCGCTGGACTCGACGCCGACACTGATGGAGGTGTGAGTGGATTCCCGTCCGCATCAGACGACATTGCTCTGATACCAAATGTGAATTACTCTTGGCAAACTACGTAAATAAGGATGAATACGCATACAAAGAAGAGAGGACTTTTTTAGCACAGATACACTCTATTCTACTTTTGTTCTTTTGCTTTTATAAGGAAATCAAGCATAACAACCTTTCCCTACAAATATGGATTGCCATATGTTCTCCTTGAGACTTGGTCTGCTAATCACACAATGAGTACAAAGTTTAAACAATAATATTGTCACCATACTCGTGAACCTTTGCTCATTCGGACACGAACATAAAACCCAACAACTGAAACCCCTCTCTTCACTAAGTAATGTAGGAGAAAAGGGACCAAAAGTCCAATTTCACGAGCCAAAATCTCGAGTTGGTTACAATTTGGTATGCCTTCGTAGTCTCATTCTCTTCTCCTATGGGGAATGATGAACCTTTAATCAATATTTGGTCTATTGATTAAATAAACCAAATATTAACTCATTGAAAACTTTCCCTAGGAGAGCATGCTCATGTCTACAATGATGAAAATACAATGACAAACTTTATGTATAAATGGAACTCGATCCACCGATCTTCCACCACCCAGTCAGCTATGACTCTTATGTCTCTCTCCGGTGACCAGAAGGGTCACTCGAGTTTGGCATTAACGGAAACTAAGTTAGAACTTTGTCTTATATAATTTTTTTAATAGTTTATAAAGATTGACCTGTTTAAATCTGCTTAGGCCTGAATAACCTTATGATCCTAAAATAAGACCAAAAACATACTAAAATTGGAGATAACCCGAACTTGAGCCAGAAATTAATCCAGTTCGGTGGCACAAATTTGAAGAAATAAAATAAAGTAGAGTGACTAATGGATGGAGCGTGGACCTTGAAGGGAAGATGCACTTGTCGTGGCTGGGGTCGAGGGAGATGGGGGCGGCGGTGCCGGAGAAGTTGCAGGCGGAGAGCTCGAAGCCGTTGCGGACGAAGTAGTCGTTGAAGGCGTAGGAGGCGTGGTACTGCAGGTCCTGCGGCTCGAAGCACTGCCCGCCCACCTGTATCGGCTCGCAGTTGGCGCCGCCGGGACCGCAGGCCCAGTCGATCGCCGACTGCAGCGCCGAGTCCTCCGCATTGTTCTTCGCCACGCACCACAGCTTGTTGTCGTCACCACAACAGAAGCGGACTAAGAAGAAGTAGGAGAGGAAGAAGAAGATCATTGAGTAAAGTTTAGTAGCGGCCATGGATGGATCTATGCTTCGTACTTTTCCTTTTCCTTTTCCTTACAAGCTCGATAGTGATCGAGAACTGAGGAAATAGACAAAGATTGTTCTAGGAGACGGCGCTTATGTTACCGTTGTAGTTTATCAGTGACCAGAGGTGGAGCCCACAGGCGGAGCCCAGCGCCTATCTTACCGTTCTTTTTTGCTTTCTTTTCAATTTTTCTTCTTTCTTCTCACAAGCGGTAAGGGAATTCCTGAACACTTTTTGAAAAATCTAGAAAAAACAAAATCAGTTTTTCCTCGTCTAGATGAAAAAAAAGTGATATGGGCATAAAGGTGTTAATAGGCCGGTCCGGACCGGCCTGTGATCCATCGAATCTGAGAGAGAGAACGGTCCGGTTTGGTCCGATCATAAATTATACCGACCCAGTCCAGACCTATGACATGAGAGAGAGAAGCAGCTGAGGAAGCTGTTGATGCTCCCGAGCGATAAAACCTGATCTTCGGAGGCATCCTGAAGACAGATTCAAAACAAAGGAATCAACATTGAGTAAGATACGGTATCATCAAAGAATGACAGAATTATTCAAAGTAAAGCAAGCATTCAGATAGATAGGGATAACAAAACAGATATTTGGAAATGTTTCTAGCTATGATTGAGTATACTCTCAGCCTATATCCTATATCCTAAAGCAGGATCGTAGTAGTACTCTTAAGTCTGAGCACCACTACGAAATCGCACTACTTGCGACCTCTTGAAGACCTGCATGGGCCACCACTAAAAACGTGTCACGACCCGCACCCGGAATAGGGACACGAGTACGTGGACAACGTCCAGCCTACGCCGTAACAACGACGTATAACGCTGTCTAGGTCACAATACTATCTAGGTATCACATACAATATATATATATATATATATATATATATATATATATATATATATATATATATATATATATAATGAACATATCTAGGTCCTCTCAACTCCAAACGGAGGAACAATATAATGACATGATAAATATAATCAATACTCAATCACATTCACAAACTAGAGGGAGAATGGCACGATATGAAATAGAAGTAAAAGAAATACAAAGAGTCTCAATACAAGTCCAATCTACTAGTCCAATGTCAACATAAATCTCCAAAATAATATACATGCTATGGAAGACTAATGGAATCAAATACAACACAAAAATAGTCTAAATATCTGCAACTGGAGGTACTACAACAAGTGGCTCTACGGGCATAAGCTCAACTAGCTCAATCTCCTACGGTCCGTAATGCGTAGGACATCAGTCCTCTAATGAGTCATCTAAAAAATATATCCAGTCAGGATGGAGCGAAGTACAAACCCAACAGCAGTTCCAATAATTGACATAACTATGAACAATAATAATAATAAAAATAAATGATGGAAGTAACTGAACTAGGCAATATCACAGGAACTAGGCAATATCACAAGCTGGTGTCATACACACCTATATAGGAATGACATGTCAAATGGTGATAAAAAGAGAAAAATAAGCTAAAATGCATTAGACATGCTATTCTAGGTCATTTCTAGCTAACTAGGTCCATACTACTATAATGTTACTAACTAGTTAATACTAATTTATGCTAACTATACTAGGTCATTAACTAGGTTTCGAAGTTAATACTAGCTAGTTCTAGTAAATACCTTAGCTATTAACTTACATTACTATCACTAATACTAACTAATATCTACTACCACTAACTGATACTAACAGTTAACTAGTACACTTAACTAATACTAACTGAAACCAACTGCTATGTTAACTTAAATTACCTAACTGACAGCTAACTATTTACTAACATACAACTCACTAACATAATATATAGCTAATAATACACTACTAACGAACTAACTAATACATATATTCCTTAACTAATGATGGTAACATAACTTGCCAGCTACTATCTAATTAATACATACTAATTAACACTAACTTATTAACCAATACCTATATCAGTACACATCCTGACACCATCAGTGTAGGACTGATACACACTTCATTGTGTGCAAGGCTCTAGTACATCCACCTAGGTTAATTCTTCCTCAAACTTCCTGCATTTAACTCCCCCAATACCTCAACTGATACACACTCCATATTGATGCACCAAGGTGCATCAACCTACTCACATATCTAATAAAATCCTTCAGTTGCTTTACTGAGGATACCCCAATTGCTATGGTCCCAAGCCTACACAAATACCTCAACTGAACCTACCTTCACTGACATGCCCTAGTTAATTCCCCTACCGAACTGATATCAGATATCTGCTGCTCGAGTTTACTGCTAATGCAGTGAACTCATGGTCACTGAAACAACTCCTTGGCCTACTGATGTGCACTTCACATCCCCTTAGCATCTCAACAGAAACTCATAAATATATTCACTGATACTCACAGTGTGTGTATATACACTGGTATCTGCACCTTCAGCAGCTACTTGCTGATGTAATTGATGTTGCCACTGCTCTTCTCCCACCTGCCAATGTCATTGTTTATTGATATCCCCCTACTGAAGCACTCGACTTCCCAACATTACTGTTCAGCATACCAGTTATGTGCGATACATCAAAGTGCCTCAGTCACTGTCTCACATGAAGACTCAAGTTGCTCAGGTTCTATGTTGTAAACCTGATGCTTAAAGTATCAATTTTCCTACTTGTCCATCATTATCTGCTCACTACAACACCCCCCAATACACAGGCACATGTGTGTCACAACACACACACGCAGACACAGTGCACAGATAACCGATCACACTGCCACAGTCCACATATTCAGTTCATGGTTGTACATTAAGTCTCCACATTCCATTTCACACATAAATCATATACACCTATCTATATATATATTATATATCACATACACTAGACATATTAGAGCATTACATCAAATAGGTGACATGCCATAAGTGGTGCACCAGGATACATAGTCAATAAAGTGTCCAAATTCATAATTCACCACTATTAGTCATTCTTACCCATAAATTACATATAATAACATCTATTATAACTAATTATAATAGGTATTGAAGAGAATTGCACAAAAATACACAAAATGAGCTACGTATCACACTGTACCATGATACGGCCTACTCGTGTCCAATTGTGGACACATAGCTAGTATCCCAACCCCGATCTAAGTCTAATTAGACTAATTTAATCTCATGACACACACTTGATGTGTCAATTTCATAATTTTCCCAAAATGGACACAAATTACCATATAGAAATCATAATACACCACAATTTAGCCTAGAACTTCTCCCTATAGGTAGTCCTATGTCATTGGGGTGTTCCTAAGAGTCAAATGCATGATTTAGAAGCTAGAATGAAGGTAAATTCAGATCTATACCTATTGGGAGATGGATTTCCAATTAAATGCACAATTGGAAACGATCCGGATATAATTTTCTCGCCACAAGCTCCTCCTCCAAGTGCTCTTTGCAACTCCAAGCTCTAATGCTCTTTGAGTGATGAAAATGAGAGAGAATGTGAATGAATTGAAGGTGAATTGATGGGGAGTGAAGTGAATTAGGGATCTAGGAATTTGGGGATGTAGAAATGAGTGCAAATAAAAATGAGAGAGAGAGAGAGAGAGAGAGAAAGAGAGAGAGAGAGTGGCCTTTATGTGGCCGGCCCCTTTCTCCCCTTCTCCAAGCAACTAAAAATTACTTATTATGCCCCTACTTGATAGTTATGGAGAGGATTAGGGAAGGGCTAAATTGGAAAGCTTATAATCTAATTCAAATTAGTCTAATTCTCCTAATTAATTAGAGAGAATGGGTCTAATGAGCCTAGTCCATGTTGGACTCATAGGTTGTCATGGCAAGTCTAATTGGGTACATACGTGCCAAGTCTAACTAATAGGGTAGCCCACTAACTAATAAATAAATAGCACAACCACAAATATTAATTATTAGTATAATATAAATAAATATTAATTTGTAAAAATAATTATATGCAAATTGACTAAATTATCCTCATTTGGAAAAGTGTGGGCGACAAGTCTACCCTACTTAGAAAAATTTTGTCCTCGAAATTTAAGGAAAGAACTAACTATAACAAGCAATCACATCAAGCAAGAAAGAATTATCTCACGGCTTAAAAAGATAAGGGTATCGCTCGCTGTCACGCCCCAGTCCCAAAATACCGAGGGACCAGACGCGTGGCAACGGCCAGCAGTACGCACCGATGGACCAACTCACTATAAAGGATCCATCAGGGCATACTTAAGCTGTAAAACAAGTCTACGACAATCAAGGTACAACTAATCTCATCCACACAAGATATAAAATATGATCCACAGAATAAATAAAGAATGTAAATCATCAGCAAGTCTCACAAAGTACTTCGGGGAACAACCCGATAAATATCTAGTACAATGGTTCATCTGACCAGAATATGAAAGACTGAAATAAATAAATGAAAGCTGAGCATAAACAAGGATGCTCAAGAGAAGTCTTCAGCTACGACCTCGTCCTCGGATGGTGGTACAACTCCTGGATCAGCTCCTGCTCCAGTCCCGTAGATCTCGGGATAAACCACGTCTGCAAAATCTGGGGAACAAAATCCGGATCCAGGTCCTCAGGGGACATAGCAAGGTACAAGAAAGCTCATGCCAATAAATACAGATAAGCAGTGCAGCAAATAAATAACTAAATGAACAATGGGGTAAATATGTAACCATCTAAGTGTAAATGCAAGTGAGAGCATCACTAGTCTCAGGCTGAGCCACTACAAGCTCTGTGTCGGGGAGCCGGTAGCGGTAATAACCGGTAGTGGGTCAGGCTCTGCTACGAGAACCTGCGACCTCTCAATAATAGAAGATATACATAAATACAGCCTGTAGCCTGTGTGTCTCTCCCCACCCAATGTAACCACGCAAATCATGACCACAACGTCTCATGCCCATGTCAAGCGCGATCATAGCTAAATGCAACCAGTCATAAGTATCTAATAATATAATGTCCATGTCCTGTATCCTATACAGAATCACCACGAATATCTCGGGAAAATCCTGTCTCATGAATAGTGTCAAGTGTCCTGGGTCATATGGTACTTGATAAGACAAGTACGAGAATATAAAGTGTCACGGATGTCCATCTCTAGATGACCGTACCCAACACTGCGTACAGTGTCGGCACCCGACTGATAATCGGACGCTAAGTACGTCACACGGTCCTAGGTTGAGCATGCACAGCAATATATATAAAATAAGGAAAATAGATAACTAAACTGCAGAGTTTGGCAAGGTACACTTGCCTGATGTTTGAATATCCACAATCGTCCCGGTATCAGTGGATCCGGTAGGAACTACTCCAAAAGCTGTAATAAATATCACCAACAGTCTCAGAAGATGTCAAATAGCTGGAAATGCCTGTCCTTACGTCCAATTTGGACACAGGGGCAAAAAGGTCATTTTCGGGCCAAAGCGGGTTCCACATGCGGGCCCACTTTGCACCGAAAAGCGGGTCAGGGTCAAAGGTCTCCAAATTCCGCAAACTCAGTGTCTACAAGTCAGGAACGATGATACGAACCCAACGGAACTTCCAGAATTGGATTCCGATGAGCCGATCACAAAATCACCCGTCAAGTGGAGCCTGTGGGGCCCACGATACGTGATTTTGTCAACGTCCTCAGAATCGAACCAAACTTGGCTCACAGGACCAGCGTATTACTACGGATCCGATGGCGCAAGTTTCGTCTCGATCCGACGTGTGTACACGAAGTTACAGCGTGTTTCAGAATCGACGGATACGGGGTGTCGTCGGCGGATACGCGTTGATTCCGGGGTGCACGCACCTCCAAATCGACTTCTGCGAAAACCCACACGACCGTATCAACGTCGCGCACAGTTTGGTAAAGACCGCGTGCGACCAAGTCGTCCCGATTGGCGGGGCGGACTCAGTTCCGAGGTGAAACAGGGCGTTGTTTCTTCCTGTTTTGGATCGCGGTGTACGATCACTACAGGACGCGCTGCACCGAGCAAGTTGCACGGGCACCGAGAGGGTTATACAGTCTACGCATAGCAATCGACGGAAATGAAATCGAAGTTGCGATGAGGGAGAAAACGGTACCTGAACAGGGCCCCGTGAATCTGTTTTTCACGTGACCGTGAGTACGGTTCGTTGTGTCCGATTCGAACTGTCCTGACGGAGTTGCTGCGGTCAGTGGAAGCCGGCGTCGGGTGTCCTGGCGGCGGGTCGAGGGCTGAGGAAGGTCGGGTCGTGCTCGGCTCGTCGGCAGGGGGGGTCGATGGGTTCACGGCCGTGCGGAGGGTCGAGCGGTGGAGACTCGGCTGAACCGTCGACGGCGGGTCGAGCACAGGGGTCGGTGGCGGAGTCGCTGCGGGGCGGTGGGCCGAGGGTCGACGATAGGGCTGTGGGCAGCGGCTTGGTCCGGGGAAGCCGATCGGCTGAGAGGCGGCAGCGATCGGGGGTTGGTCGGTTCAGCGGCGACGAGGAGTCGGGCTTGCTGTGAAGCGGCGGCGGGGTCGCTCTGCGGCGGATGGAAGTGGACACGCGGCTGGGGTGAACCTAGGGTTTCGGTGGCAGCTTGTTGGAGAAGAGCAGCACGGATGTCGAGGCAGCCTCTTTATAGCTGCTACAGGAACTCCGGCAGCTAGGGTTTCCCCCTGCGGGTCGGGTTGGTTTGGTTCGGGCTCCGTTTTGGGTTCGGTTCACAAATCTAAAGCTTGTGGTCCTCGATTCGTTGCTCCGGTGTCCAATAAATTCACCGAAAAATGCCATGCGTCCGGTTTTCCATTATACACAATAAATTTTTACTTCCAGAATATTTTAACTCCATTAAGTCACACTAAAAATTATTTAACCTAAATCACCTTAGCTGTAAATTCCGGAAGAACACCAAAAATACGGGAAAAATTGTATTAAACTTTATTTCTGAAATTTAGGGTGTTTACAATCTTCCCTCCTTAAAAGGATTGCGTCCTCGCAATCAAAGAATGAGCTGCTAAAGAAAAAGTTATGGAAGTACAAGGTGGCCTAGTTTACAACTGCCTCCTCGAACAAGTGGGGGTATCGCTGACGCATACTATCTTCTCGTTCCCAAGCCGATTCGCCTGGTGAATGATGTTTCCATGCTACTCGGACCAGTCTGATCGTCTGTCCCCGCAATGTCTTCTCACTGACGTCGAGGATGCCAACTGGTTGTTCCTCATATCTCAAGCTCGGGCCTACTGCGATCTCTGAATGATCGACTACGTGACTTGGGTCGGTCACGTACCTTCGCAACTGGGAGACGTGGAATACGTCATGCACTCCCTCTAAGGATGGAGGTAATGCAAGCCGATAAGCCACCTCACCAACGCGCTCTAGAATGTCAAATGGCCCAATATACCTTGGGCTCAGCTTGCCTTTGCTCCCGAATCTGATAGTACCACGAGTGGGCGAAATCCTCAAGAACACATGATCTCCTTCCTTGAACTCTAGGGGACGTCTGTGTGTATCTGCCCAATGCTTCTGTCTGTCCTGAGCTGCTCGTAGATGATTCTGTATCTGCTTTACCTTCTCCACCGTCTGCGTTACCAATTCTGGACCTAGTATTTGACGTTCACCAACGTCACTCCAACACACAGGTGATCTGCACTTCCTTCCGTATAAAGCTTCAAATGGCGCCATCTGGGTGCTGGCCTGATAACTGTTATTGTAGGAGAACTCTACTAAGTGCAAATGATCTTCCCAAGATCCTCCGAAATCGAGCATACATGATCTCAACATGTCCTCTAAGATCTGAATGGTGCGCTCCGATTGTCCATCTGTCTGCGGGTGGTATGCCGTGCTGAATTTGAGTCTGGTGCCTAGACTCTCTTGCATGCTTCTCCAGAAATGAGATGTAAATCTCGAATCTCGATCCGATACAATGCTAACAGGCACTCCATGTAATTTGACAATTTGTCGCATATACATGTCAGCTAGTACCTCTGTGGATTGTCCAACTCTAAATGGCAAGAAGTGTGCCGATTTAGTGAGTCGATCCACTATCACCCATACTGCGTCTCTTCCGCTGGGGCTCTTCGGAAATCCTGTGACAAAGTCCATCGTGATGTGCTCCCACTTCCATTCCGGTATCGGGAGCGGTTGTAACATACCTGCAGTTCTCTGATGCTCGGCCTTTACTTGCTGGCAGACTAAGCATTTGGCCACAAATCTGGCGATCTCTCTCTTCATTCCATGCCACCAGTAATACTGTCTCAAGTCTCTGTACATCTTAGTTCCTCCTGGGTGAACAGAATACATAGAGCTATGTGCTTCAGTCATTAACTCCTGTCTCAATTCTCCATTTGGAACATACAAGCGGTTTCCAAATCTCAATGTCCCGTCTTCGTGAATGCGAAGTCCTGTCTGAATACCTGCTTCTGTCCTTTCTTTGAGTCTTCGGAATCTAGCATCGGTGGGCAATGCTTCCTTAATCTTCTCCACTAGTGATGACTGAACCTCAAGGTTAGCCATCAAGCCATTCTGTCCCGGTACGATAACCTCTATCTGTAACTCCTGTAAGTCTCTCAATAGCTCGGGCTGCATTGTCAAGAAATAAGCCGTAGGCTTCCTGCTGAGTGCATCTGCAACAACATTCGCCTTTCCCGGATGATACTGCAGATCGATGTCAAAATCCACCATTAGTTCTAGCCAGCGTCTCTGTCTCATGTTAAGCTCCTTCTGAGTATACACATACTTCAGACTCTTGTGATCAGTAAAGATTTCTACCCTCTCTCCATAAAGGTAGTGCCTCCATATCTTCAATGCAAATATCACTGCTGCTAGCTCCAGATCATGCGTGGGGTAGTTCTTCTCGTGGCCCTTCAACTGTCTCGACGCATAAGCAATGACTTTGCCATGTTGCATCAAAACACATCCTAGTCCACTGCCGGATGCATCACTGTAAACAACAAAACCTCCTGACCCTGAAGGAAGAGTCAAGACAGGTGCTGTTGTTAATCTTCTCTTCAGTTCTTCAAAAGCCTTCTGGCAGTCTTCTGTCCATACAAACTCCTGATCCTTTCGTGTTAGCTTTGTCATTGGTTCTGCAATCCTTGAGAAATTTTCTACGAACCTTCGGTAATATCCTGCAAGTCCTAGAAAACTTCTTACCTCTGCAACTGATGTAGGTGTAGGCCAAGTCTCAATTGCTGCTACCTTCTCTGGATCCACTGAAAGTCCTTCTCCTGATATGATGTGCCCCAAGAAAGGCACTCTGTCCATACAGAACTCACACTTACTGAGCTTGGCATATAACTTCTCTTGCCTCAAGGTCTCTAACACGATTCTGAGATGCTCCTCGTGCTCTTCAGGGCTCTTGGAATATATGAGAATGTCATCAATGAATACCACTACGAATTTATCCAAGAACTGATGAAAGACTCCGTTCATTAAGCTCATAAACACTGCTGGTGCGTTGGTTAAACCAAACGGCATCACCAAGAACTCATAATGCCCATACTTCGTCCTGAAAGCTGTCTTCGGGATGTCTTCCTTCCTTACCTTGATCTGATGATAGCCGGATCTAAGGTCAATCTTCGAGAATACCCTTGCACCACTCAATTGATCGAATAGATCATCAATGCGTGGTAAGGGATACCTGTTCTTGATGGTCACGGCATTCAGTGCCCGGTAATCAATGCACAACCGTACTGTTCCATCCTTCTTCGGCACAAATAAGATGGGTGCTCCCCAAGGTGAAACACTGGGCCGAATGAAACCCTTCTCCAAAAGATCATCAACCTGTTCCTTCAACTCCACTAACTCCTTAGGTGCTAGCCGATAAACCGATGAAGTGATTGGCTCTGCTCCTGGAGTTAAGTCTATTGTGAATTCTATTTCCCGATCAGGCGGTAAACCTGGAAGATCATTAGGAAATACATCCACAAACTCTGATATGACTCTTGGGTAACCTGTCTCCTCTTCTACAGATAATACCCTAAGAGTAGGCTGAACTCCTTGCTCTACTGCTCCGCGGAGAAACTCAAATTCTGGGTGTCCTGGCGGTCTAAATATAACCCGCCCAAGTCGGCAATCAAGAGTCGCATGGTACTGACTTAACCAGTCCATACCAAGTACGACATCATAATCCGGCATGGAAAAGATTAGAAATTGAGCTCGCATTTCTCGGCCACAAACCACTACAGAACATGATCTACAGACGTCACTAACCGGAATAATACCGCCTCCCGTAAGAATCCTCTTCATCTTCGGAAGGGGTGCGGTAGCTACTCTATGGGTGGCTACAAAGCTAGCTGCTATAAATGAATGCGATGCTCCAGAATCAAATAAAGCTACTGCAGGTAATGAAGCTACTAAAATAGTACCTGCGATGACTTCGCCTGCTGTAGCCTCCTCCTCAACAGCTAGTGGGAATGCCTGTGCCCGTCCCTGAGCTGGACCTCTCTGCTGCTGCTGAGCCTGCTGAAATAAGGCTGCCTGTGGTGCCAGTGGTGGTCTCTGCTGATTCCCTCCTGGGACTGGTGGTCTGACCCCACCAACTCCTGTCTGCTGGCCTCCTGCTGCTGGATAAGCTGGTCGTGGTGCAGGTAATGCTAGTCTGGGTGCTCCGTCTCTTCGTTCAGTACAGTCCCTGGAAAAATGCTGGTTGGATCCGCAGCTCAAACATAGTCCCAACTTACGCCGGCATTCCTTCTCAATGTGTCCTACCTTGCCGCAGTGGTGACAAGTAGGAAGAGGTCTGTCTCTCTGTGCTGCTCTATCTGGCATACCCCTTTGGGTTCGCTTTGCCGAATCCCCATGTGCTGGCCTGGATTGTGCTGATGTGATAGGCCTCTTCAAATTAGATTCCCTCCTGGTGACGCGCTCCAAGCGTCGGGCTGCTGCAAGGACATCGGTATAAGAGGTAGGTGCTACCGTTCCAATCACTTTCTGAAGCTCGAACTTCAAGCCGTCAAAGAACTTCTCTGCTTTTTCTTCCTCCGTTGAAATCAATGTCGGGGCAAAGCGGCTCAGGCGAATAAATTCCGCATTGTATTCCTCTACTGACATGCTGCCTTGGATAAGGCGGTTGAACCTGTCTCTGAGCTCTGACCGTGCAATGGCTGGAATGTACATCTCTTGGAAGAGTCTGGAGAACTCTTCCCAGGTGACTCGGTCCTGTCCAAGTCTCCTTTCTTCTGCTAACCACCAGTGATGCGCATTATCAGTCAACTGCATTCTGACTGCAGTCATCCACTTTTCTCTTGGAAGTTCAGCGGCTTCCAACTGATGCTGAATGTTGGTGAGCCACTCATGAACTTCCGTTGGCCCTTCTTTACCGGAAAACGTGCGAGGCTTGAGATGACGGAAATCGGTGATAGATCCCGTCGATGTTCTCCTCGCTGCCGGATTTGCCTGCTCCATTGCGGATACCAGGCTGGTCCTCAGATACTCGGCCTCTTGCCGATGAGCCTCTTGCTGAACTTGTTGCTGTGCTTGCATCATAGCATACATCATCTGGAATATTTGTTGCCCGTCCATGGCTTGTCCTGGCGGGAATACTGGCATCTGGGGAGTGAACTATGGTGGTGGTGGAATGTCATCTCTCCGGAACCTTGGATTAGGCTGCCCGGTTTGATCACTCTGCGATGCTTGTCCACCATCCCCTGGTGTCACTTCGTCTCCATAAGTAACCACAGCGTCGTGTGGCGTCTCCAAAGGAATATCATCTCTGTTCTCGGAATCCATTGCTCTGCAATCAAAAGATAAACTATGAGAACGCTCAGAGGAATCAATACAGGATGCAGTTCAAGTAACAAATTTCGAGATCGATATAGAGTTCAACAAATGGTTAAATAATGGATGAGATCCTATGATTTATTCTATCCTTAGGGCAGGCTGGTTCGGTCCCTAAGTTGAAACCGAACTATTTAGTCGTCGACCTGTATGGGCCACCACAAAAACCATGTCACGCCCCAGTCCCAAAATACCGAGGGACCAGACGCGTGGCAACGGCCAGCAGTACGCACCGATGGACCAACTCACTATAAAGGATCCATCAGGGCATACTTAAGCTGTAAAACAAGTCTACGACAATCAAGGTACAACTAATCTCATCCACACAAGATATAAAATATGATCCACAGAATAAATAAAGAATGTAAATCATCAGCAAGTCTCACAAAGTACTTCGGGGAACAACCCGATAAATATCTAGTACAATGGTTCATCTGACCAGAATATGAAAGACTGAAATAAATAAATGAAAGCTGAGCATAAACAAGGATGCTCAAGAGAAGTCTTCAGCTACGACCTCGTCCTCGGATGGTGGTACAACTCCTGGATCAGCTCCTGCTCCAGTCCCGTAGATCTCGGGATAAACCACGTCTGCAAAATCTGGGGAACAAAATCCGGATCCAGGTCCTCAGGGGACATAGCAAGGTACAAGAAAGCTTATGCCAATAAATACAGATAAGCAGTGCAGCAAATAAATAACTAAATGAACAATGGGGTAAATATGTAACCATCTAAGTGTAAATGCAAGTGAGAGCATCACTAGTCTCAGGCTGAGCCACTACAAGCTCTGTGTCGGGGAGCCGGTAGCGGTAATAACCGGTAGTGGGTCAGGCTCTGCTACGAGAACCTGCGACCTCTCAATAATAGAAGATATACATAAATACAGCCTGTAGCCTGTGTGTCTCTCCCCACCCAATGTAACCACGCAAATCATGACCACAACGTCTCATGCCCATGTCAAGCGCGATCATAGCTAAATGCAACCAGTCATAAGTATCTAATAATATAATGTCCATGTCCTGTATCCTATACAGAATCACCACGAATATCTCGGGAAAATCCTGTCTCATGAATAGTGTCAAGTGTCCTGGGTCATATGGTACTTGATAAGACAAGTACGAGAATATAAAGTGTCACGGATGTCCATCTCTAGATGACCGTACCCAACACTGCGTACAGTGTCGGCACCCGACTGATAATCGGACGCTAAGTACGTCACACGGTCCTAGGTTGAGCATGCACAGCAATATATATAAAACAAGGAAAATAGATAACTAAACTGCAGAGTTTGGCAAGGTACACTTGCCTGATGTTTGAATATCCACAATCGTCCCGGTATCAGTGGATCCGGTAGGAACTACTCCAAAAGCTGTAATAAATATCACCAACAGTCTCAGAAGATGTCAAATAGCTGGAAATGCCTGTCCTTACGTCCAATTTGGACACAGGGGCAAAAAGGTCATTTTCGGGCCAAAGCGGGTTCCACATGCGGGCCCACTTTGCACCGAAAAGCGGGTCAGGGTCAAAGGTCTCCAAATTCCGCAAACTCAGTGTCTACAAGTCAGGAACGATGATACGAACCCAACGGAACTTCCAGAATTGGATTCCGATGAGCCGATCACAAAATCACCCGTCAAGTGGAGCCTGTGGGGCCCACGATACGTGATTTTGTCAACGTCCTCAGAATCGAACCAAACTTGGCTCACAGGACCAGCGTATTACTACGGATCCGATGGCGCAAGTTTCGTCTCGATCCGACGTGTGTACACGAAGTTACAGCGTGTTTCAAAATCGACGGATACGGGGTGTCGTCGGCGGATACGCGTTGATTCCGGGGTGCACGCACCTCCAAATCGACTTCTGCGAAAACCCACACGACCGTATCAACGTCGCGCACAGTTTGGTAAAGACCGCGTGCGACCAAGTCGTCCCGATTGGCGGGGCGGACTCAGTTCCGAGGTGAAACAGGGCGTTGTTTCTTCCTGTTTTGGATCGCGGTGTACGATCACTACAGGACGCGCTGCACCGAGCAAGTTGCACGGGCACCGAGAGGGTTATACAGTCTACGCATAGCAATCGACGGAAATGAAATCGGAGTTGCGATGAGGGAGAAAACGGTACCTGAACAGGGCCCCGTGAATCTGTTTTTCACGTGACCGTGAGTACGGTTCGTTGTGTCCGATTCGAACTGTCCTGACGGAGTTGCTGCGGTCAGTGGAAGCCGGCGTCGGGTGTCCTGGCGGCGGGTCGAGGGCTGAGGAAGGTCGGGTCGTGCTCGGCTCGTCGGCAGGGGGGGTCGATGGGTTCACGGCCGTGCGGAGGGTCGAGCGGTGGAGACTCGGCTGAACCGTCGACGGCGGGTCGAGCACAGGGGTCGGTGGCGGAGTCGCTGCGGGGCGGTGGGCCGAGGGTCGACGATAGGGCTGTGGGCAGCGGCTTGGTCCGGGGAAGCCGATCGGCTGAGAGGCGGCAGCGATCGGGGGTTGGTCGGTTCAGCGGCGACGAGGAGTCGGGCTTGCTGTGAAGCGGCGGCGGGGTCGCTCTGCGGCGGATGGAAGTGGACACGCGGCTGGGGTGAACCTAGGGTTTCGGTGGCAGCTTGTTGGAGAAGAGCAGCACGGATGTCGAGGCAGCCTCTTTATAGCTGCTACAGGAACTCCGGCAGCTAGGGTTTCCCCCTGCGGGTCGGGTTGGTTTGGTTCGGGCTCCGTTTTGGGTTCGGTTCACAAATCTAAAGCTTGTGGTCCTCGATTCGTTGCTCCGGTGTCCAATAAATTCACCGAAAAATGCCATGCGTCCGGTTTTCCATTATACACAATAAATTTTTACTTCCAGAATATTTTAACTCCATTAAGTCACACTAAAAATTATTTAACCCAAATCACCTTAGCTGTAAATTCCGGAAGAACACCAAAAATACGGGAAAAATTGTATTAAACTTTATTTCTGAAATTTAGGGTGTTTACACTCGCGCATCTTGGATTCCCTCTCCCAGGTAGACTCTCCCGGAGAGTGATACCTCCATGCGATGCGTACCAAGGGAATATTCATGTTCCTTAGCACCTTCTCCCTGCGATCCAGAATCTCCATCGGCTATTCTGGATAACTGAGAGTCGGACCCACCTAGATCTCCGAGTGATCCAATACATGGCTAGGATCTGCCACGTAAGGTCTCAGCTGAGATACATGGAACAAGTTGTGAACTCCCTCTAGTGCAGGCGACAAGTCTAGTCTGTAGGCCACTACACCGACCCTCTCAAGAACACTGAAAGGTCCGATGTACCATGGACTAAGCTTCCCGCCTCCACCAAAGCGAATCGTGCCTCGTGTCGAAGAAATTCTCAAGAATACCAGATCGCCATCCTAACACAAAATACAGTCTTAGCACTCCAACCAAGACAAATCAATCACAAACAATACAAACAAAAACCTATGCCTCAAACTCCAATGGTCTCCGGTGGCTATCGGCCCAATCCCGCTGTAGGTCCTGCGCCATCCAAAGTCTATCCCTGATAAGCTTCACCTTCTCAGATGCATCCACGACCACCTTCAGTCTCAATAAGGCTCTCTCACAAATATCATCCCATGATAACGGAGTATGGCATCTCCGTCCATACAGCACCTCAAATGGTGCTATTTCGATACTGGCCTGGTAGCTGTTGTTATAAGAAAACTCTACAAAGTGAAGGTAATCCTCCCAAGAGCCCCCAAAGTCCAATACGCAAGTGTGTAGCATATCCTCGAGAGTGTGGATAGTCCTCTCCGACTGTCGTCTGTCTTAGGGTGATATGCGGTACTATACTTGAGCTGGGTGCCCAAGCTAGCCTACAAACTCCTCCAGAAGTGGGATGTGAAGCAACTATCCCGATACTAGACTATGCTCACAGAAACTCCATGCAATCTGACTATCTTTCGCACATACATCTCCATGAGCTTCTTCGTAGACGTATCCACTTTGAATGGAAAGAAGTGGGCCAATTTGGTCAACTTGTCTACGATGACCCAAATCGCATCTTTACCTTCTGGAGAACGTGGAAGCCCTGATACAAAATCCATCGTCACATTCTCTCACTTCTACTCTGCAATGGGTAAAGGCTGAAGCAATCCACCTGGCCTTTGTCTCTCGATCTTTACCTGCTGGCATACCAGACATCTAGATACGAAGCTCGCCATATTCCGCTTCATACCATACCAACAAACATGCTCTCTCATGTCTCTATACATCTTGTTGGCACCTGGATGCATAGAGTACTGAGATCGATGCGTCTCCTGAAGAACCTCCTCGCGTAAAGCTCCACTCGACACACATAATCGGGTACCGTGCCGCATTGATCCATCATCTGCAATACTGAAGTCCTCTGCCAAAATCAAACAAAAAATTTGACTTGGATAGAAAGAGATAATACATTTATACATTCACAAAATCAAATTATTTTTTGGGGGGGAAAGGATTCTGCCGATTTCTCGCAAAATCTATTGATATTTAATCAAATCGGTGTCATGATATGTATAATATGCATATATTGTTCTTTTTATTTTCTATGCCATGTGATACATAGAAAATGTACTTACTATTAACTTATTCTGCTCTGAATTTTGACCTAATCATACCACGTAATCCTTTAAAAGGTGTTCTGAGTGAGTTATTTCAGCTACACGGCTTCTTTCCCTTGAATATATATATATATATATATATATATATATATATATATATATATATATATATATATATATATATATATATATATATATATATATATATATATATATCGAAATAAAATATAGACATGCGCTCTGATGCTCCTTAGAGACTCATCCTCGAATTGTGCGGCTCTGATCCAGTCCATCAACTATGACTGTACCTGAAGTCCCTACATCTGTGTCGCGACTCCAGGAACTAGCACCTCTATACCCAAGCTATCAAGATCGGCCAATAAATGTCTGTCCCTTGTCAAGTACATAGCCACTGGATACCTGCTAAAGGCATCAGCGACTACGTTGGCCTTCCCTGGATGGTACTGCAAAGAAATGTCGAAGTCCTTAATCAACTCCAACCATCGATGATGCCTCGTGTTGAGCTCTTTCTGTGTAAACACATACTTCAAGCTCTTGTGGTTTGTAAAGATCTTCACACGCTCTCCATACAAGTAGTGCTTCTACAGCTTTAGAGCAAAAATGACTACTGCCAACTCCAAGTCATGGGTAGGGTAATTCTTCTCATGAGGAAGTAATTGCCTAGATACATAGGCAACAACCTTCCCGTTCTGCTACAACACACATCCTAAATCCTTATCCGAAGCATCACTATAAATGGTATAACCTTCTGTCCTTGATGTCAACGTCAACACTGGAGCTATAGTCAACTGCTTCTTTAGCTCCTCAAAGGCGGCCTGACACTCCTCTGTGCAGACAAACTCCATGTCCTTCCTAGTTAGCCTAGTCATCGGCTCTGCAATCCTGAACAAACCTCTGGTAAAAACCTGCTAGTCCTAGAAAGCTCTTGATCTATGCCACTTAACTCGGGGTAGACCATGACTCAACTGCTGAAATCTTCTTCGAGTCCACTGAGATCCCTTCTCTTGTAATCACACATCCAAGGAATTTAACCTTATTGTAAACCCCCTCGACCAATTTAGGGTTTAATCTGAAATAAACCAAGAGACTAGGATTTAATTGAATTTCATTAGACCTTATGTGAGAAAATTATAAGTACCCCTCTGACCATGGTGTAACCTTAGATGTTCGTCCCTCCGTCACTCCATAGCTACATGTTATTCGAGTAAAAAGATCGTTAAGTGCGCTGCATTTAAACCTTTTTAAATTAAGATAAATTTTACCTCAAGCAACACTTAACCAAGCCCACCTATACTCTTTCACTTTGGACCAGCCCCATCTCAATGAGACCAGGCAGGCCCAAGCCGAGGTCAGCCCACAAATTCCCTACATATATAAATATGAAGTTCCTTCACTTGAAACCCTAAGAAAACCATCACCCCTCTCCAAACCCTAGTCGAACCCTTGCTAGCACCACCCCTCCTCTTCTCCGACTTCACCACCAACCCATCATCACCCCGCTGCCCCCATACACAGCCGACCGCTGCCCCATATACACCCCGACCTCTGCCCCCATACACAGCCGACCGCTGCCCCATATACACCCCGACCGTTGCCCCCATACACAGCCGACCGCCGCCCCATATACACCCCGACCGCTGTCCATACACAGCCGACCGCTTCCCTCATACGCAGCCGCCCTTCAGACGCCAACCCGACCCCGTGCATCGCTGCCGCGCCTGCTACAGTCTCGCCGGAGTACGCCTCGACGAGAGCAGACCTTGTCCGAGCAAGCCACGTAGAGGTAACCACATCAAACCCCGCTCCTTCATGTGAATATCGTAGCATCGTATTGACGTATCTATAATTATTGATATCAGACACCACCCTAACTATGTGCAGTTTGATCAATGAACAAATAAGGGTTGGAATCTGTGTAATTACTAGCAACCCTAAGTCATGAGGCATAACGCCAAGGACTTGCATCCCCACCCTAAAAACTGTACGTAGACCACGTGTAATGAACATAGTAACCAAAAAACGCGTTCGTACAGAACAACGATCGTGGTAAGACCATAACTTGAAATTATTGTCTCAAGGCTCAGGATGTTCGAGTACAGAATACGTGTGCACCTTAGCTAAGCGCACACGTGACACGGTATTCGAACAGTCGTGAACTTGCAATAATATTCAAGCAACGCATTGTAATCGTGTGCAATTAATGTTAGCATCTGATATTAGATTGTATATTATATTTGTGTTTAGGACCTTCGGATCAGCCGGAAGATACTGCAGGAACCAGCTTCTGGCATTCACAGCTTCGGGACCCAGGCAAGATACCTTGCTATATTTACTGTCTAAATTAAATTATGCAAATATTGTATTGTATGCTTGTTGCTTGCTTTATACAACTGTGCGCGTCCAAGATTGTCTCGGGTGTATTCGACGGATACGTCGGTGATTAGTATACATGGACCTAGTCGTTAGCAGACTCACCTCATTGGATGATACCCTGTTATCTTCCAAGACCTGACACTTTTACACGTAGTCGTAGTGACAAATCTCATGTTGGGATGCGAGTTCGCGTGATCGACTAGCTATCGTCGCGTGTGATGTGCATCACGGTTAGCAAGTTAATCTAGGACTATCATAGTATAGAGACTTGGCATTTAGATAAGGGATATGCGCGTCGATTATTTGACTGGTATATCTACATTGGGAGGGGAGGACGACTAGTATGCATATGGGACACCCCACTCTTTTACACTGATACCGCACTCGACGGAGTGATACGGACATATATATATATTTCTGATACCACGTTCTGTAGAGTGTTGGACGTTACTTGATGACATTGCAGATACCACACTCTATAGGACGTTGGACGTCATTGTATTCCTGTGCCCGTGTTATAGGGGACATGTGTGGCATATACTAGCCGGTTGACACGACTGATGAATTACGTCAGCATATGTCTAGCCTACACCTTCCCATATACTCACAGTTGTCCTCACATTGCATTCAGTTAGATGGCTAGCATACCCCTTTATTGTACTTATTTTATTCAGTATTTATATATGGCATATTTCTATGTATCTTGTTACGTCCCTCTGAGGACCTGGTACCTTTCCAGATTTAGACGAGGCTTACTACCCCACAGTATACGGCCCCGGACAGGAGACGAGATTTGCTACAGCTGAGGAGTTAGAGGTGCAGTCGTCAGAGTTTCCGTGATCAGTTGGTAGGCCTTCAGCCTAGATTGGGTGCATCATTATCTAGTCAGCCGATGCCCTAGTTACTATCTTTTATATCTTATTTCAGTACTTTATTTCGTCATAGTAGTGGGTTTGTTCCCACTAGACATCTTGGTTTGTACTATGATATTTCAGACTGGTGTTTATCTTCCAGCAGTTTATTCAGTACATCTTGCTCTTTATTTTGTGGATGAGATTAGATTACCTGTTATTGACTGATATTGGACATGTTAGTATTTTTAGGACAACGTAGCACTCTTCGTGGATCTATTAAATTGGGATATCTTCGGAGACGTGCCAGTTGGCTATTGCCACGTGGCCTGGTCCCGTGTACTTTTGGGACTGGGGCGTGATACTTATCAAGGAAGAACTCACACTTCTACAGATTGCCATAAAACTTCTCCTTCCTGAGGGTCTCCAGAACTATCCTCAGGTGCTTCTCATGCTCCTCCGGTGTCTTCTATTATATTAATATATCATCAATGAAAACCATAACAAACTAATCCAGGTACTAATAAAATACCTTATTCATCAGGTTCATGAATACCGTCGGGGCATTAGTCAATCCAAACGGCATCACCAAGAACTCAAACTTCCTATACCGAGTCCTGAAAGCTGTCTTCAGAATGTCTTCCTTCTTCACTTTTACCTGGTGGTACCCTGACCTCAAGTCTATCTTCGAGAATACCTTCGCTCTGCTCAACTGATCAAACAGATCGTCAATCCGCGACAACGAATATTTGTTCTTGATAATGAGGTTGTTAAGAGTCCTGTAGTCGATACACATGCGTACCGACCCATCCTTCTTCGGTACAAACAATACCGGAGCACCCCACGGTGATGAACTAGATCTGATGAAGCATTTGTCCTGCAACTCATCCACATGCTTCTTAAATTTTGCCAGTTCACTATTGTTAACTCTATAGATGTGCTGTGATATTGGCTCTGCGCCTGGCAACAAATCTATAGAGAACTCAACATCCCGGTCTGGTGGCAAACTCGACAATTCCTCCGAAAAGACATCCATAAATTCTGTAATCAAAGTATGTTATGGCTCTTGCTCTTCCACTGAAGCTCCACAGAAGACTCCATCGCTCTACTCTGCTGCTCCTCTGGCGAACTCAAACTCTGGCTCTCATGGTGGTATAAACAAAACTTTGCCTCCACGATAATCGATACTAGCATGGTGTCTACTCAACCAATCCATTCAGTACTATGTCGTAGCTTGGAAGTGGCATTACTAGTAGACACGCGCTCAAATCTGGGCCTCCCAGAGAAACTCTCTGATCCTTGCAAATATCACTAACCAGGATAATGTCAACCCTGGTCGTGATCTTGCAAGTTCTTGCCAACTGTTCAGTCTCAAAGCAAAAGATACAGATACGAAACTATGTGAAGCACCGGAATCAAATAAAGCGTGAGCTAGAAAAGAATCAAGATAGACCGAAACTGAGATGACATCTTCGACTGGCTCCTTCTCCTCAACCGTCATGGCGAAAGCTCGCCCCTGACTCTGAGCACCTCTCTGCTGGTGCTGGTGCTGGTGCTGAGCGAACCGCTGATGCTGTGTCGTTATATGAGGTCCTCTATGCGGTCCCGCAGGTGGTCTTACTGGTGCTCTCTGTGTCAGTGCTATGTCACGCCCCAATCTCCCGTAAGCTCAATAGTCCCCTCTGAACGTGAATCACCACGTTACAGCACTCCCGCAGGACAATCATTCTTATCGGAACGTGATGTCGTACGAGCCTAGAGTTGCGCTCGTATAAGGCAATATTGCCAAATATTAAAGTTATCATCGAAACGACCAAGTTGCAGCGAAAGTCAAGTATTGTGTACCAAGCACACAGCAGAGTATACGCAGTAAAGCTCTCGATAGGGTCCAAATAAAATGCCACAAAGGCGATTGCCTCAAAGGAGATGCAATACTCTTGCTCTTTCTCTAGCCCTCAAAGTACTTACCGTTCATACATTATGTCTCGTATATCCAAGCAGCGTCACTACACCTGCATACCTGAAATAATGCCCATAAACGTGGGTCAGTACACAGCCGTACTGGTGAGCGGGGTAACCCACTCGTCTAAATCGACAATAAGTAAAATAGTGAATACAAACAGTTATATGGTGATCTTTCTAGTTGAATCCTAGATTTATTTCATGGCACAGGTATCACATGTTAAGGAAAACTCTAAAGTAGGTTAAGCATGCAAGCATTCAACTCAAGCAAATATATAAGCAGATATCCAACTCAAAGGGAAACTAGCATGCAAACCGTCCTACTCAAACCCAAGCAACGTGAACTATCGAACCACAATCCAAGCCTCAATATCCATCCTCAATCCAAAACCTTATAATCCAATCTCAATACGCACACTCTTGCCGAGGCAAGGTGGCCGCCGCCTACACGAAAAGCACAAACCAACCAAAGCAAAGCAAACTAACTCTTATCTATATAAAGTCACTGGCCAAGCCATAAAGGACGATCAACTACAGTTCTACTCGAAACATCACTAAGTAGCTAACCCGCCTGAATCGCATTAAATCGCCGGCACCACACCCGAGGCATGTTACCAATTTGTCTCACCCATGGTCGAACGGTCCTGGTGTCCCAGAGCCTACCCGTTCGAGGAGACCAAACCCTGTGCAACACAGGTTGTCCATAACCAATGCAGACACCAAGTAGGTATGACGAGAGGATCGAAAATTTTTGCCCCACCAAACTATCTAGACTCATTCAACCAACTATCCATAACCATTCTCCAACTATAGCCCATGGCACAAATCTCAAGTTATCCCCATAGGCACTATGCCGCTTCTCGATACAGTGTTCCAATTGGTGCAACACCCCTCGCTCAGAACAAATCCGTGGCACAATGCCCTCGCTGATACAGTTGTTCGGTTTTGAACCACAACTGCACGCTTTGCATGACAAAGCGTCCAAGTGATACTCGTGCATGGATGCACGCTCGCTCGCCCGAATCTCCGATATTCCCGATACCTCAATGTTCCAACCAAGATGTATAATTCTAACTGTTCTCCAACTGCCCCAAATATAAACCAACTCTAGCTCCAACTATCCAACGCGAAAACCAACTCAAGCTATAAATCCATCCAAGCAAATGATGTACACTCTATGCACGCCACAGTGTAGTGATTTCTAAGTTCCAGTCCAAGTGTTCAAGCCTTTACGTGTGTTCCATATTATTAGGCATGAAGGAGTAGAGGAGAAGGGACAGAGCCCACTTACCAAGTCTGATTTCGTTAAGCACTTTGCCTTGTCGATACGGCCGATCCCTTGAACCCGTGGTCCGATACAAAGCACGATCTACTCAATTGGTATGACCGTCCGAGCAGGCCGTGTCACTCTCCGATCTCCCGCAGGCAATTCAGCCGTTCCCGCTAGGCGAGAAACACCGCGCTAGTGCTCCCGCGAAACGATCGCTTTGACCCATCCGGGCGTGATGCCGCACGAGCGTGAGCCATGCCCGTGCAAGACCATGGTTCATTGGCTGGCGGTAAGAGTTCTAAGCCACAGAGTCGCACAGATTGTCCGAGTGTAGCGGAGTCATGAACGCATAGGCGATCGGTAACGAGTTCACTGAGTCGACCATATAGCGAAAGCATTGAATAACATAAGTTGAAGTAAAGCAACTCTTTATTGATATAAACAAGCGTTACAGGCGGCGCTTGGCCGAGATTATAATTCGCTCAGATCTCTCTCTGAAACAATAAAAGTGTGCCAAGTGGCTACAATTATGGAATGATTGTACATGCGATGTTCGGGCGATGTTCTAACATTATGTCTTGTATATGTGCTTCAGTTTCAGACGCAGTGCTCCAAGGCTTCAGAGGGAACTCATGGCCTTAGCACGCACGAAGGAGGCATCCGCACCGAACGAGGTTCTCCCACAGCCTACAAACGATCTGGTGGGTTATCAGTACATTGAATGCACTGGTGGGGAGGCTAGTCGCCCGCTCGACAAATCCAAACACGTAATATAGGTTTCGTGCACCAACTATTTAGTTAGTCTTTCTAGTTGCCTTAGGATCAGTTTCATGTAAATATTGAATAGCCTAACTCGTATGGCAGTGCGCCGTGCGGTATAAGAGGAACACGTCGAGACTTACCAACTTACCGTTTGACCTTCCCTGTCCAAGGCAAACCAAATTAATTCAAGCACGAGCAGGTGTAAACATTCAGGGGCATTAATGAAAACCAAGGCAATAACATAAGCAAATACGAGAGTCGTTATTTCATAATTGTTCAGGTGTTCAGATTCATTTGATGAAATGCAATAACTCGCACGCGAATAGCCGCTAAGCGAGGATGACTTATCTATATTAACAGATTGTGGCTGACATAGCCATAAAGGACCGTTATGTAGTCTCAAGGTCGAGGATAAAGTGCAAGCAATAAAAACGATGAGCATTGCACTTATCCCGCCGAAACAGGTGACTACCAGAAGATCCGTCTAGATCGGATCAGCCTCAGTGCCCCGGTGACCGTCCGCGGAACGAGATCCAAAGATCCCCTTGATTTCAAGTTGTCTACGACATGGAGTCTTGGTCTTCCAAATCCATAACACGATATGATAATCCATTATTCTTTGTTCTGAACTGAGAATTTGCTCCACGAGCTAAAATTCTGATATGCTTGACATGATTCTCGTTCAGAGGCAAACTGGATATGATTATCATTCAGATGTAAACCTTTCATAATTTCTGTTCAGATATAAGCTTGACTTGATGCATTCCCCTGGTACGGGGATTGCCTTAGCGACCTAACGGTCCCGGATACTTGCAGGTTCATTTGCACAGAAGAACTATTCGATAGTCTCCTGGTTAACTCGAATGGATGCACAATACAATCATGTTAGACATTCGTAAGCAGAAAAGTATGCGTTTCTAAGGAACATAGGTAAACACGTTGGCTCGGACCCGAAGGTAAGCCGAGAGGTGAAACCGTATAGGAACTTAGCATGCGAGGGTATGAATATAATCAATATTTTATTTCCATGTTCTAAACAAGCAATAAAAGTTGGCTTATTCCCTTAGCTAGGTGCGTTGTATTCTTATTAGCATGCAGGGGGTGATTCACCTAGCGACTAGCATATATCGTTCCATGTTTTATGTGTGCTGGCTAAGCAAAGACAAGTTCACCGTAGCCACCCACCTTAGCGATGATTCGCCTCGGTTAAGCGATAAGTCAAGCGAGTCTCTGAAAGCCTAAGCCAGGATCCTGTAGGGACAAGTCTGGATATCTTTTGCCTCAAATGAGTGTTCTCGCCTGAGCAAAGCGGGTCGGGATATTGCACTTTTTGCCGTTTGAATCGGAAGTCCGCTTGAACGAAATGGGGTGTTACATCCTACCCAACTCAGAAAAAGTCTCGTCCTCGAGACTTACTGAGGACAAGCAGTACGTTTCAATCAATTTTGATTTAACGATACAAGGCTGAGGCAAACCTATACAAGTTATTGTACTTGTTCATTTGGATATTCACTTGCACAAGCATTTCGAGATCAGCATATCGCTAGTCTGGATCGTACACATATTCGAAGTACACTTCTAGAATGAGCACGCCAACCAACTTAGCGATAGCGAAGTCTTAGCACTCAAGTTTCATATTTTCTTGAGTCTTGGATCGTGCACAAGTTCAAGGCGTCCCTCTGTCACGACCCGATTCTGTAGAATCGTTTGAGGCGTCCCCCGAATCGTGACCGCCGTACGGGCCTGGAGTTGCGCCCGTACAAGGCTTTAATGATTGCATAGCAAGCACATATTCAGAGTACGCAGATAAATTGAAACACAGATTTGAAACATAGAAAAGTTCTCTTTATTGATAATGAACATCTATTACAAACTCTTGAACGAGTTAGCTAATATGCCGAACGGCTTACAAAAGAGATGACTCAAAATGAGATAGCAGTCCTGTACATTACATCCCTTTATAAACTCAAAATGATAAAGACCTCCTGGCTGGAGGATAGCTTTGCCATGGAGCTGCATTTGTGTATGAAGAGTTGCAGCTCCTGTCTTCAAAATGCTTCGAGGGCGCGGTGAAGATGCGCCAACAGCTGGACTGGATCGGGAAGACGACTTCGGCTCCTCGCTCGGTTCGCCTTGGGGCGGAGAACCTGTTTCAACGAGGGTCAGCATATCAAAACATGCTGGTGAAGGCGAGCTAGCCGAAATATACCAATCAACACGTTGTTTAGTGAAGCATGCATATTTTTGTGGGTTTCTATCTTGCCTTAGTTCATTTACAAGTAAGCAGCATATAGACTTTACTAAAAATGAACGTGCCACCGTTCAGTGGATTTTACCTGTCCGTCTGAATTACCTGCACAATACTTACCTTGCCTTCCCTGCCACGAAGACACAAGTTAGTTTGTAACAGGTTTAAATATACACGATGATCACTGGCTTGATTGCCATAATGGACACTAGTCTGTGACGAAGATGGTTTGCTACGTGCAAGAACGTTAGGCGCCGCATACCACCCTGTCCTAGTACGTGAGACTAAACGTTAGTTCCGTCCGGAGCCAGAACGGTGCCAGTGCCCCAGCAGCCGCCCGCAGGAACTATACCTTGTGCACAAGTTGTCCGTGATTGCACACTAACAATCATTCGCCCGGAGGCTACGTTAACAAGCATTCGCCCGGAGGCTACGTGAGTACAAGACAAGCGGTATTGCATGATTCATTTTACATTGCAACTACGTTATATTTATGCATCAGGATATACGTTTAAACTTGTATCTATGCATTTGATGAACATTTCCGAACGAACAAGCATGCAAAGATATAACCGTTCACAAGTTTCATTGACAAGCATAAGTACCAAGTCTATTCTCTTTTATCTTGGTTTCTTTTAGTTATTACTTGGTATCGTTTGATCGGGGCAAGGAGTGAAGCTTGGAAGCAGGGCTAGCTAATCGGGTTGGTAGCCACTCACTTAGATTTTTAGAAAGAAGAAGGAAAGAGGCGCTTCACGACTCCGCTCGCAAGCCGCCTACTGCTCGTTCACCTGCACACGAACAGCTCGATTAATACTTCTTCCTCTCTTTCCAATCTCGGAATAGAAGTGCAAGTCAATGAACGAAAATAATGAAAACCATCAAAACCGTTCAAGGAAAACAAACAAATCCCAAAACCAACTCAAAGCACGAAAGCAACATGCGACATCGAAAACCGAGGCAATAAAAGATAGCAGCGGAGAGGTCCCTCCTGACTCTGCCGCTAAGCCGATCCTTGGGGCGCAGTCCACTGAATATGGGAATCGATTCCGAAGAAACAAATCCATAACGAGGACGAGTTCTTAATTCAATCTATCCCGATCGAACGATACCGTCTTGTGTTTCTTAGCCGCGATCTCCCCACCGGGAGAACGGGGCGCTACATCCTACCCAACTAATTGGAAGTTTCATCCCAAAACTTAAGAACAGGACCTACCATCAGGGAACGTTACGTTGGGGATGTTTAGCAGAGTATTTGGGGCAGTCACGAATTCTGTGGTTTGTATCGCCACAGATGAGGCATAATCCTTGTCTCAGACGACATTCGTTGACCAGGTGCCCTGGCCTCCTACAGAAGTGACATAGCTGCCCTCTCTGCGGACCATCGTTGTTGCGGCGCTTTGTAGCGGTGTTTCCTCCTTCGTTGCTTTGGCGTTTGTGACTGGATGTATGCACAGCGCCGGCAGCAACATGAGGATACTGTGGTTCTAACGATAAGGCGTGATTCATGACTTCACGCATCGTACGATACTGAGGAACGGCTACGTACGAATGGATGGCAGGGCGTAGTCCACCTTCAAACCTTCTAGCTCGACTCGCTGCATCAGGTAAATAGGCCCTAGCGAATTTGGAGAGTCGGTTGAATTCGGCGGAGTACTCTTTAACTGTCATACCGCCTTGCCTCAGTTGCACGAACTCGTTTTCCATTTGATGTTGTACTGGAGGGGGTACAAACTCCTCTTCGAACGCGGCACGAAAAGTCATCCACGAGATCGCCTCCTCTCCGTGATCAAATTGGAGAGATCGTCGATGCACGTTCCACCAATCGTGTGCGTTGAGGCGGAGCTGTAGTTGCGCGCAGGCGACGCGCTTATCTTCGGGGACCTCTAGCAGAGCGAAGTGATCTTCAAGTTCGGCCAACCAATCTAGAGCTACGACTGGGTCCTCAGTCCCGTTGAATGGGGTATTGCAGACTTTCTTGAAGTGGCCAAAGTCGAAGGCAGTCACGTCCCTCGCCCTTGGAATTCGCGGCGTCTCTACTTCAAGCACGGGCTGTTCCACCGGAGTCGCTGGCATTGCCGCGGACTGGTTGGATGCCAAAGTCTGAACGATCTGCTGCAGGGTATCTACCTGCTTCTGTTGGACTGAGAATCGTGCTTCTATATTGTCTTGAAACTTGAGCTGACTCTCTTCCGCTCGCTTCTCGGCCCGTTCATAGCGAGCCTCGTCCCTTTGTTGGTTTGCCTCCAACATCTGCAACATTCGTTGGACGGAATCGATGCTTGGCACGGCTCGCTGGCTCCTTGAACTTCCCGAAGTACCCGAACTACTTCCTTGGCCTTGCATTTCGTTCGGTGTTTGCGCTGCAGATTGTGCTGGTACCATTCCTTCAAAAGAAGGTAAATTACATTAGGATCATAATATATTATGGACTTATTGCATGAACGTATCTCATTTTGGCCTAGCGAGTTCAAGAGTTCGCACAGGAATTTGATCGTTAAAGGAACTTTTCCAGCACGAAGTCTAAGGAACTTTGAATCTGTGCTCTGATACCACTATGTCACGACCCGATTCCGTAGAATCGTTTGAGGCATCCCCCGAATCGTGACCGCCGTACGGGCCTGGAGTTGCGCCCGTACAAGGCTTTAATGATTGCATAGCAAGCACATATTCAGAGTACGCAGATAAATTGAAACACAGATTTGAAACATAGAAAAGTTCTCTTTATTGATAATGAACATCTATTACAAACTCTTGAACGAGTTAGCTAATATGCCGAACGGTTTATAAAAGAGATGACTCAAAATGAGATAGCAGTCCTGTACATTACATCCCTTTATAAACTCAAAATGATAAAGACCTCCTGGCTGGAGGATAGCTTTACCACGGAGCTGTATTTGTGTATGAAGAGTTGCAGCTCCTGTCTTCAAAATGCTTCGAGGGTGCGGTGAAGATGCGCCAACAGCTGGACTGGATCGGGAAGACGACTTCGGCTCCTCGCTCGGTTCGCCTTGGGGTGGAGAACCTGTTTCAACGAGGGTCAGCATATCGAAACATGCTGGTGAAGGCGAGCTAGCCGAACTATACCAATCAACACGTTGTTTAGTGAAGCATGCATATTTTTGTGGGTTTCTATCTTGCCTTAGTTCATTTACAAGTAAGAAGCATATAGACTTTACTAAAAATGAACGTGCCACCGTTCAGTGGGTTTTACCTGCCCGTCTGAATTACCTGCACAATACTTACCTTGCCTTCCCTGCCACAAAGACACAAGTTAGTTTGCAACAGGTTTAAATATACACGATGATCACTGGCTTGATTGCCATAATGGACACTAGTCTGTGACGAAGATGGTTTGCTACGTGCAAGAACGTTAGGCGCCGCATACCACCCTGTCCTAGTACGTGAGACTAAACGTTAGTTCCGTCCGGAGCCGGAACGGTGCCAGTGCCCCAGCAGCCGCCCGCAGGAACTATACCTTGTGCACAAGTTGTCCGTGATCGCACACTAACAATCATTCGCCCGGAGGCTACGTTAACAAGCATTCGCCTGGAGGCTACGTGAGTACAAGACAAGCGGTATTGCATGATTCATTTTACATTGCAACTACGTTATATTTATGCATCAGGATATACGTTTAAACTTGTATCTATGCATTTGATGAACATTTCCGAACGAACAAGCATGCAAAGATATAACCGTTCACAAGTTTCATTGACAAGCATAAGTACCAAGTCTATTCTCTTTTATCTTGGTTTCTTTTAGTTATTACTTGGTATCGTTTGATCGGGGCAAGGAGTGAAGCTTGGAAGCAGGGCTAGCTAATCGGGTTGGTAGCCACTCACTTAGATTTTTGGAAAGAAGAAGGAAAGAGGCGCTTCACGACTCCGCTCGCAAGCCGCCTACTGCTCGTTCACCTGCACACGAACAGCTCGATTAATACTTCTTCCTCTCTTTCCAATCTCGGAATAGAAGTGCAAGTCAATAAACGAAAACAATGAAAACCATCGAAACCGTTCAAGAAAAATAAGCAAATCCCAAAACCAACTCAAAGCACGAAAGCAACAAGCGACATCGAAAACCGAGGCAATAAAAGATAGCAGCGGAGAGGTCCCTCCTGACTCTGCCGCTAAACCGATCCTTGGGGCACAGTCCACTGAATATGGGAATCGATTCCGAAGAAACAAATCCATAACGAGGACGAGTTCTTAATTCAATCTATCCCGATCGAACGATACCGTCTTGCGTTTCTTAGCCGCGATCTCCGCACCGGAAGAACGGGGCGCTACACCCTCAAACATATTCATTCAACCAAACGTAAAGATAGTAAAATCGGACTAGCTACTAGCGATAATTTCAAGGGTCTGCACAGGTTGGCACAAAGGCCCTAGCATCACAATTTTATACAAGCAATCACATTATTCTAATGCACTTTTCGAAAGTATTTAGACTCATTGTTGGAACATTCCATTTGGGACATTGAGAGAGAGAGCGTGCACATAACCCACGAACGAGCTTTCAAAACTTGTGAAAAACGAATTGAAGTCCAAAGGCGTAGAAGCCAGGCTCTGATACCAACCTGTCACGCCCCGATCTCCCGCAGGCAATTCGGCCGTTCCCGCTAGGCGAGAATCACCGTGCCAGCGCTCCCGCGGAATGATCGCTTTGACCCATCCGGGCGTGATGCCGCACGAGCATGAGCCACGCCCGTGCAAGGCCGTAGTTTATTGGCTGGCGGTAAGAGTTCTAAGCCACAGAGTCGCACAGATTGTTCGAGTGCAGCGGAGTCATGAACGTATAGGCGTTCGGTAATGAGTTCACTGAGTCGACCATATAACGGAAGCATTGAATAACACAAGTTGAAGTAAAGCAACTCTTTATTGATATAAACAAGCATTACAGACGGCGCTTGGCCGAGATTACAATTCGCTCAGATCTCTCTCTGAAACAATAAAAGCGTGCCAAGTGGCTATAATTGTGGAATGATTGTACAGGCGATGTTTGGGCGATGTTCCAACATTATGTCTTGTATATGTGCTTCAGTTCCGGACGCAGCGCTCCAAGGCTTCAGAGGGAACTCCTGGCCTTAGCACGCACGAAGGAGGTATCCGTACCGAACGAGGTTCTTCTACAGTCTGCAAACAATCTGGTGGGTTATCAGTACATTGAATGCACTGGTGGGGAGGCTACTCGCCCACTCGAAAATTCAAACACGTAATATAGGTTCCGTGCACCAACTATTTAGTTAGTCTTTCTAGTTGCCTTAGGATCAGTTTTATGCAAATATTGAATAGCCTAACTCGTGTGGCAGTGCGCCGTACGATATAAGAGGAACACGACGAGACTTACCAACTTACCATTTGACCTTTCCTGTCCAAGGCTAACCAAATTAATTCAAGCACGAGCAGGTATAAACATTCAAGGGCATTAATGAAAACCAAGGCAATAGCATAAGCAAACACGAGAGTCGTTATTTCATAATCGTTCAGGTGTTCAGATTCATTTCGATGAAATACAATGACTCGCACGCGGATAGCCGCTAAGCGAGGATGACTTATCTATATGAACAGATTGTCGCTGACATAGCCATAAAGGACCATTATGTAGTCTCAAGGTCGAGGATAAAGTGCAAGCAATAAAAACGATGGGCATTGCACTTATCCCGTCGAAACAGACGACTACTAGAAGTTCTGTCTAGATCAGATCGGCCCCAGTGCCCCGGTGACCTCCCGCGGAACGAGATCCAAAGATCCCCTTGATTTCAAGTTGTCCACGACACGGAGTCTTGGTCTTCCAAATCCATAACATGATATGATAATCCATTATTATTTGTTCTGAACCGAGAATTTGCTCCACGAGCTGAAATTCTGATATGCTTGACATGATTCTCGTTCAGAGGAAAACTGGATATGATTATCATTCAGATGTAAACCTTTTATAATTTTGTTCAGATATAAGCTTGACTTGATGTATTCCCCTGGTGCGGGGATTGCCTTAGCGACCTAACGGTCCCGGATACTTGTAGGTTCATTTGTACAAAAGAACTATTCGATAGTCTCCTGGTTAACTCGAATGCATGCACAATTAAATCATGTTAGACATTCGTAAGTAGGCAAGCATGCGTTTCTAAGGAACATAGGTAAACACGTTGGCTCGGACTCGAAGGTAAGCCGAGAGGTGAAACCATATGGGAACTTAGCATGCGAGGATCTGAATATAATTAATATTTTTTTTTATGTTCTAAACAAGCAATACAAGTTGAGATTATTCCCTTAGCTAGGTGCGTTGTATTCTTATTACCATGTAGGGGGTGATTCACTGGTGACTAGCATGTATCATTCCATATTTTATGTGTACTGGCTAAGCAAAGACAAGTTCACCGTAGCCATCCACCTTAGCGATGATTCGCCTGGGTTGAGAGATACGTCAAGCGAGTCTCTGAAATTCTAAGCCGGGATTCTGTAGGGAAAAGTCTGGATATCCTTTGCCTCAAACGAGTGTTCTCGCCTGAGCAAAGCGGGTCGGGACATTGTACTTTTTGCCATTTGAATCGGCAGTCCGCTTGAACGGAATGGGGTGTTACAGGCCGTGCTCTCCAAATTATCCGACCGATCGGACTAAGGAAGATAACATTATCGCTCCAATCCTGCTATCCCAGTACTGCTCTGAACGAACACTTGATTTTTATCGAACTCCGCTAGCGATCTGCACATGAAACCAACTCAATCAATACTTGTTCCCAAATCCAACAGATCAAAATGTAACCAGCTATTGCTTCATTCAATCCGACTCAGCGTAACGCACCGTGCGGTTGTGGGGCATTACATGTTGCACCCTGTGCTGATCGAACGGGAGCCAATAAATAATCCCTCAACTAGTGACCTGCCTCTCCACAGTAGAGGCACACTCCAAGCCTCTTCCTGTAAATCTCCCATGTATGCTCAATCTTCCCACATTGAGTGCACTGTGGGGCATGCTATGCTAGTCTCGGGGCCTGATGTGCCTGTTGTACTGGTGCCCGGAATGGTGCCTGAAACTGCTGTCTCGGCTGCTGCTGCTGAAAGTGCCTCTGCTACTGCTGAAAGTGAGGCCGCTTTGCTGGGCCCGTACTACTACTTTCTCCTCCTATGTCCCTCGACCTCTTGGAGCCAAGCTCCAAATCATCCTTCGCCTGCTTTGCCTGTGCCAGGATCTCCTCAAAGGTAGCAATACGGTATCCACTAGTATGAGATTTAATCTCCATATTCAGACCTTTTCTGAATCTCCGAGTATTCCCCCGGTGATTTTTCCCCTCCACGAAGCGACCCAATCTGCAGTACTCCGTTGCATACATATCCACCATCATACCTCCCTGGACGAGGTACTGAAACTGTCTCTCTATAGATGTCAGTGCCACATCTGGAAAGACCTTCTCCTTGAAAATCTTTTTAAAGGCCTCACAAGTAAGTCCAGGTGCTGAGATTCTCGGGTCTGTCCTGAACCATGTCAAAGAAATATCAAACATCATGGGCTCTCTGTAATCTGCGCTAGCCGTAGCTTTCATTCAATATCCTCGATCCAATCGTCCGCATACAAAATTCTCTCGGTGCCCTTAAAGTCCTTGGGCTCCATCTTTTTGAAGTTAATGATGGTCCCCGGCCTCCGCTGCTGCAGGGCGGGTTGAGGTGGTAGCACATGTGGCTGGACTGTGGCTACACTCTCTACTGCGACGAGTGCTAGCCGGTGGGCATTCTTAATGCCCTGCCTTATAACCTCGGACTGGCGCTGCTGGGCCTCCGTTTGGTCCCTCTGTGCCTCTATCATCTACTGAAAGAGTGCAAACACCTGCGCCGGATCAACTGCTGGTGGTGGTGGTAGCTCCTCTGAAGATGTAGGTAGTGTCCTCTGGGCCGGAGGTGGAGCACCCCCGAAAGCTGTTGCGGTAACTCCCACCTGGATCGGTGAAGCGGCCCTCTGAGCTGGAGCTGATGGAGCAATGGTTGTTGGTGCCCTCTCCACAACAGGCAGGGAAGCAGCTGAGGAAGCTGCTGATCTCCTGAACGATAGAACCTGGTCTTCGGAGGCATCCTGAAGACAAATTCAAAACAAAAGAATCAACATTAAGTAAGATACGGTATCATCAAAGAAGGACAAAATTATTCAAAGTAAAGCAAGCATTCAGATAGATAGGAATAGAAAAATAGAAATTTGAAAATGTTCCTAGCTGTGATTGAGTATACTCTCAGCCTATATCCTATATCCTAAAGCAGGCTCGTAGTAGTACTCTAAGTCTGAGCACCACTACGAAATTGCACTACTTACGATCTCTTGAAGACCTGCATGGGCCACCACTAAAAATATGTCCTGACCCGCACCCAAAATAGGGCACGAGTACGTGGACAACGTCCATCCTAAGCCGTAACAATGACGTAGAATACTGTCTAGGTCACAATATTATCTAGGTATCACATACAATATATATAAGGTACCTGTCCAGGTCCTCTCAACTCCAAACGTAGGAACAATATAATGACGATAAATATAATCAATACTCAATCACATTCACAAACTAGAGGGAGAATGACACGATATGAAATAGAAGTAAAAGAAATACAAAGAGTCTCAATACATGTCCAATCTACTAGTCCAATATCAACATAAATCTCCAAAATAATATACATGCTATGGAAGACTAATGGAATCAAATACAACACAAAAATACTCTAAACATCCGCAACTAGAGGTACGACAACAAGTGGCTTTACGAGCATAGGCTCAACTGACTCAATCTCCTGCGGTCCATAATGCGTAGGATACCAGTCCACTAATGAGTTATCTGAAAAATATATCCATTCAAGATGGAGTGAAGTACAAAACCAACAGCAATTCCAATAATTGACAAAAACTATGAACATCAATAGTAATGAAAATAAATGATGGAAGTAACTGAACTAGGCAATATCACAAAAAAGAGCATCATGGTAAGTAATGAAAGTAAACTGAGAACAATATGGTGAGAAATATCAATGTAGTGAACTGAAAATAAGAAAATAGAATAATAATTTGTGCCTTGAAATAGTAGTAAAATATGTGATCTGCTTGGGCCTAACACTGGATATATATAAAAAGGGTAGCTAGCGTGACCACATGTGAGTTGCATAATATGCTAGCCATCACGGGCTATACTAAAACACGGGCTATAAGGTATGATCACAAATCCACTAATATCTCCCCATCCCCCGACTAGTACAATGATCCATATCACGACACGTTATAGCACATATATCACAATGCACTGTTTATAATATCATGCACTATAATCACGGTCTATATAATCATGAAGATATCACGGTAATCAATGAGTAATCATGAAACGCGACACGACGATCACTGAGTAATTACGATAATAACATATCATAACAAGGATCCACGTATACCAATCCGTGTAACCATCGTGTCAGAAATTAAATATCTCAATACTAAATACATGATACATAGAGACTGTCAAATCAGGAAACTATTAGAGAATATACTCGCCTCTGGTCCTGAGCAAAAGATGTCACTCGGTGTCCAAGTTGGTGTCACACACACCTAGATAGGAATGTCATGTCAAATGATGATAAAAAGAGAGAAATGAGCTAAAATGCATTAGACATGCTCTAGGTCAATTCTAGCTAACTAGGGCCATACTAATTTTACACTAAGGTAATCAATCTATAATGTTACTAACTAGTTAATCTAATTTATACTAACTATACTAGGTCATTAACTAGGTTTCTAAGTTAATACTAGCTAGTTATAGTAAATACCTTAGATATTAACTTACATTACAATCACTAATACTAACTAATATTTACTACCACTAACTGATACTAACAGTTAACTAGTACACTTAACTAATACTAACTAAAACCAACTGCTATGTTAACTTAAATTACCCAACTGACAGCTAACTATTTACTAACATACAACTCACTAACATAATATATAGCTAATAATACACTACTAACTAACTAACTCACTAACTAATACATATATTCCTTAACTAATGATGGTAACATAACTTGCCAACTACTATCTAATTAATACATGTTAATTAACACTAACTTACTAACCAATACCTATATCAGTACACATCTTGACACCATCAGTGTAGGACTGATACAAACTTCATTGTGTGCAAGGCTCTAGTACATCCACCTGGTTAATTCTTCCTCAAACTTCCTGTATTTAACTCCCCCAAAACCTCAACTGGTACTCACTCCATATTGATGCACCAATGTGCATCAACCTACTCACATATCTAATGAAATCCTTCAGTTGCTTTACTGAGGATACCCCAACTGCTATGTTCCGAAGCCTACACAAATGCCTCAACTGAACCTACCTTCACTAACATGCCCAAGTTAATCCCCCTACTGAACTGATATCAGATATCTGCTGCTCGAGTTCACTGCTAATGCAGTGAACTCATGGTCACTGAAACAACTCATTGGCCTACTGCACTTCACATCCCCTTAGCATCTCAACAGAAACTCATAAATGTATTTACTGATACTTACAGTGTGTGTATATACACTGGTATTTGCACCTTCAGCTGCTACCTGCTGATGCAACTGATGTTGCCACTGCTCTCCCACCTTCCAATGTCATTGTTTACTGATATCCCCCTACTGAAACTAGCACTCGACTTCCCAACATTACTACTCAGCATACCAGTTATGTGTGATACATCAAAGTTCCTCAATCACTGTCTCACTTGAAGAATCAAGTTGCCCAAGTTCTAAGTTGTAAACCTGATGCTTAAGGTATCAGTTTCCCCACCTGTCCATCATTATCTGCTCACTACAGCACCCCCAACACACAGGCACATGTGTGTCACAACACACACACACACACACACAGACACAGTGCACAGATAACCCATCACACTGTCATATTTTACATATTCAGTTCATGGTTGCACATTAAGTCTCCATATTCCATTTCACACATAAATCATATACACCTATATATATATAATATATCACATACACTAGACATATTAGAGCACTACATCAAATATGTGACATACCATAAGTGGTGCACTAGGATACATACTCAATAAAGTGTCCAAATCCACAATTCACCACTATTAATCATTCTTACCCATAAATTACATATAATAACATCTATTATAACTAATTACAATAGGTATTGAAGAGAATTGCACAAAAATACACAAAATGAGCCACGTATCACATTGTATCGTGATACGGATTACTCGTGTCCAATTGTAAACACGTAGTTAGTATCCCAACATCGATCTAAGTCTAATTAAACTAATTTAATCTCAAGACACACACTTGATGTGTCAATTTCGTAATTCTTCCAAAAATGGACACAATACACCATAATTTAGCCTAGAACTTCTTCCTATAGGTAGTCTTATGCTATTTAGTCTTATGCTATTGGGGTATTCCTAAGAGTCAAATGCATGATTTAGAAGCTAGAATGAAGGTGAATTCAGATCTATATCCATTGGGAGATGGATTCATAATGAAATGTACAATTGGATATGATATGGACACGATCTCCTCGCCATAAGCTCCTCCTCCAAGTGCTCTTTGCAACTCCAAGCTCCAATGCTCTTTGAGTGATGAAAATGTGAGAGAATGTGAATGAATTGAAGGTGAATTGATGGGGAGTGAAGTGAATTGGGGATCTAGAAATTTGGAGATCTAGAAATGAGTGCAAATAAAATGGAGAAAGAGGGAGAGAGAGAGAGAGAGAGAGAGAGAGAGAGAGAGAGAGAGAGAGAGAGAGTGTGGCCTTTATGTGACCCGCCCCATTCTTCCCTTCTCCAAGCAACTAGCAAATGTCTAATATGCCCCAACTTGTTAGTTATGGAGCGGATTAGGGAAGGGCTAAATTGGAAAGCTTCTAATCTAATACAAATTAGTCCAAATCTCATAATTAATTAGAGAAAATGGGTCTTATGGGCCTAGTTCATGTTGGGCTCACAAGTTGTCATGACAAGTCTAATTGGATTTATAAGTGTCAAGTCTAACTAATAGGCTAGCCCACTAGTAAGATTCGAACCTACGACCAGTCAGTTAACAGCCGACCTCAGCCATCGAAACATTGACAGTCTCCAAGCTAGGACTAATAAATAAATAGCACAACTACAAATATTAATTATTAGCACAATATAAATAAATATTAATCTCTAAAAATAATTATATGCAAATTGACTAAATATCCTCATTTGGAAAAGTGAGGGTGACGGTGTCTTCTTAAAGTGCCTGTGCCAACACCCTTTTTCTATTTGTAAACCTGCTTACATTTCTTACATTTCGCAGACTTAGGTATTGGTTTTTGAACTTTTAGATCTAAAATCGGTGCGCCCTCACTATCAGTGACAAATATTTTTGTAAAAAAATTCCATAAAACATTTTTTTTTTCTATTTGCAACATTTGTAGCATACTCCTAACTTCAGGAGATGATATTTGTGTCAGTGGCGCAGAATCAGGAATAGAATTATTTTCAAATATTTGATTATAATAATCAAATTGTTGTTTCGAATCATCTCCAGGATGAGGAATATAATTATTTTCAAATATTTTATTATAATAATCAAATTGTTGTTTCGAATCACCTCCATAAGGGTGGTTAGAACTAGTAGCATCCATATTTAAAAAATTATTTTAAAAAAGGTGTATAAAAATATATTTATCTACCAACTAAACAAAACAAAGAAAGAGATGGGGGAAAGAAAAATCGAAAATCAGAAGGAAAAAAAAAACTATTAAGAACTAAAAAAATTATTGTTACTTGAAGCCTCCAAAAAATTTTGCACTTTTGAAATTGCTTGCTTGAACACTATTGTTTGGCCTCCATAGAGTTGCACTTCAGAAATTGCTTGCTTAAAAAATTTTGTAAGAGAAGAGAAGGAAGAAATGTTGTTGTTATTATTTTTCATATTTTTTGGACTATTTATAGAAATGTTTTGAGCCAAAATGACCTCTCATACTCTCAAAATATAGTTGTTATAAGGATATTTTCGTCTTTTTTTAACAAAAATGTCCAAAATAACCCTCTAACGTTAAAAAAAATACTACAAAATCGGGAGTATTTTGGTAAAAATACCCCCCAAACGGCTATATCCTAAAAAAAAAAAAATTGGCCGGATCAGACCGGGCCGTCCTACAGGGCCTTAACGGTCAACCTACGCCCGCACGTTGCTGCAACCGGGCCGAACTTGCTAGTCGGATTTTTCGACCCAACCCGGACCCCCATAGGAGATGTGCCGAGCAAGACCGGCCAGTAGACCAGGTTCGGGCCGGCCCAGACCAGCGTTGACCGGGCCAGCCCAGACCAGACCAGCGTTGACCGGGCCAGACCCGGGCCAGTTTTCGGGCTGCCCGGCCCAATATACACCATGATCTGGGCATCCTTTGATTCTTCCAAAATGTCATGGTGTGGATTGGGCTGGTCCGGGCCGGCCCGCGGCCCGAGTCAACTGGGTTTGACCGGGTCCGGTCCGGATCGGGCTCAACCCGAGAGGAGAAACGGGCCGGCCCGGCCCGGCCTGGTCAGAAAAAAAATCGATCCAGCCCGGACCCATGACCCGGTCAAGGGAGGACCGGGCCGAATCGGTCTGGGTCCGAGCCGGTTCCCGGTTGGGCCGGTCCAGCCCAGATTTTTTTTTACTTTTATTTATATATATTTTATATTTAATCTATATGATATAACTTATATGTTAATAAATTCAAGTTAAAATTTATAGGTTTTTTGTTACTAAGTTATTTTTGTATAATTTAAAATTTATAAGTTATTTGTTAGAGAGTTTTTTATATAACTTTAAGTATAAATTTATTTGAAATTTATAAGTTATATGTTTAGCATAATTTGAAATTTATAAATTTATTTGTTAGAAAATTTATTTAACTTATTTATATCAATATTTATATAACTTTAAGTATAACTTAAAATCTAAATATTTATAAGTTGAATTTTTTTAATTTTTTTGGAATAACTTATAAAAAAATGTATAAATGTATTTTTTTAAATTTAAATATAAATTTATAACTTGAAATTTAAAAAAGTTATTTATATAGACATAAAGAAGTTAAATGTAAACAACTAACAACATTAAGTAAGAAAAAGTTGAATTTCTTTTATTAATGGAAATAAAATTATAAATGTATTATAACATTAAGTAACAAAAAAAAAAGAAACTTGTAAATAATATTTTATTTGCATAAAGCTTGTAAAAAATGTACAAGTCTTTTAAAAAAACTTCGTCGTCCGTGACATTTGTATCGGTGGCACAAAATCAGAAATATGATTATTTTCAAACATATTATTATAATAATCATAATTTTCATAATGTTGGTTTGAACCTTGTCCATCCATATTAAAAAAAAATTTCAAAATTTTTTATAGCTAAATTAATTACTTCTCTATAAAGAGAGAGAGAGAGAGAGAGAGAGAGAGAGAGAGAGGAAAAAAAAATCGCAAATCAGGAAAAAAAATATTCTGTAAAATTAAAGTTACTTGTAATGTCTGCTAGAAGCCTCCAAAAGATATCCTAAAAAAATTTGTTGAGAGGAAAGAAGTTGGACTCTAGTAATTGTTTTACTTCTAAACTTTGTAATGACCTTACTTCTAAACTTTGCAAGAGCGGAAAAAAAAATTGTAAGAGAGAAGAAATTTTGTTGTTTCTAATTTTTCATGAATTATGGACTATTTAAAGAAATTTTTTGGGATCAAATGACCACAAATATCCTAAAAAATGAGTTATTATAATGGATATTTTGACCATTTTTAGCAAAATGATCAAAATATCTCAAAAACGGTCAAAAAAAACAACCATTAAATCGGAGGTATTTTAGTAAAAATACTCTGACTATTCTGCAGATAATTTATGTTTTAGCTTTTTGGCTCTGGATCCGGAATTAGTTTTGAGTTGTTAATTCAATCTACATTTTAATCATAGCACTTTATTTCTACTTTGATTATCTTGAAGTTTATGTTGCATTGTGTTGAAGTGTAGAACTCAGTTCTAAATTTGTCCTATAAATCTTCATAAAGTGATTTCGGAAACATAGAATGACGTTGATAGAGGATACATCATAACAAATTTGTTTCTTTTAACTTTGATGTTTCATCTAGCATAACAAACAGTGCCAGTATATGTTCTTTGTTGGATAAGAAGAAAATTTTCGTTCAGAGCAACAAAAATAATAAAAATCTCATTCAGAACATACAAGTTTAAATTTTTTCAAAAATAGCATCATAACGTCCTTTGTAAGAACGTTTTACGATTTTCAAGAAAATTTCATCCACTGCCGTTAAAAAAAAAAAAAACTCCGTTAAAAAAAAAAAGAAAAAAAAAAAGGAAAATCCCCCCCCCCCCTCCTTTTTTTTTGAACTCTCTCTCTCTCCTCTCCCTTCTCTATTCTCTCTCTGCTCACTCTCTCTCATCCGTTTTATTTTTTTTAAACCGTTAACTCTCTCTCTCTCTCTCCTCTCTCTCACTCACACTCTCTCTCTTCTCCTCTCCTCTCACTCTCACTCTCACTCTCACTCTCACTCTCTTCTCTCACTCTCTCTCATCCGCTAACTCTCTCACTCACTCTCTTCTCTTTCTCTCTCACGCTTCTCTCTCTCTCACTCACACTCTTTCTCTCTCACTCTCACTCTCTCTCACCCGGTAACTCACTCTCTCTTCTCTCACTCTCTCACTCACTCTCTTCTACTTATTAATTCGTTTTGCCTTTAATTATTCTGTGTTTTACTCTACGCTACGCGTGAAACTTTTTACAATTTAATATGGCACATTGGAAAGATTCTATATAGGTAGTGTAAATTTCACTACATATAATTCTATATAGGTAGTGTAAATTTCACTACATGTAAAATATATATTGAACTATGAGTGAGCAGAGAAAGAAGAGAGAAGAGAGAGAGTGTGAGTTAGAGAGAGGAGAGAGAGAGAGAGAGAGAGAGAGTTAACGGTTAAAAATAAATAAAACGGGTGAGTGAGAGTGAGTGAGTGAGCAGAGAGAGAATAGAGAAGAGAATGTGAGTGAGAGAGAGGAGAGAGAGAGTAAAAAAAAAAAAAAAAGGAAAACGTTCTTTTCCTAGAAAAAAATGTCCTTTTAAAGAACGTTTTCCTATTTTTTTTATTTTAATTTTTTTAACGGATTTTTTTTTTAACGGTATTAGACGGATTTTTTTGAAAACCGTAAAACGTCCTTACGAAGGACGTTATGATGCTATTTTTAAAATTTTTTAAACTTGTATGCTCTGAGTAAATTTTTTATTATTTTCGTTGCTCTGAACGAAATTTTTCGAAAAATTTATAATTGTTTTTCAACTTTTGCCAGAAATCGTATTGAATCATGTGCTGCACCCAGGGATGGATGCACATACAACTCACCGGGGGTCTAGCCTCCAGTGAAAAATGTATGAAACTCACGTATTAGCTGTATTGGGAATGATGTAATTAACATTTTTAGCTTAGTTTTCTGTAAAGCATCCAATTTTTCTAAGTTGAACCCCATGTCTAAAGCCGTGATAGGTTCATGAAGTTTTCTGGGTTGGGCATACAACCCCACGATGGGTTTTAACTTAGCTCTCTGTGTATTATGTGTATGAACCTATCTTTACGTCATAGAAAAATAATTACTTAGTAGTATTATAAATGATATTGTTGGTAAACGTTTTCATAATATGAAAAAACATAGAAAATAATTATGAGATGTAATATTTTATTATATAAAAATAATACTATTTAATATAATATGATATTATTATATCCTAAAAAAAATCGGAGACGTTGTCTTCGAACCTCCCTTGTGATTGTGTCTCCACTGGATTGTAATTATGGATTCGCCACTACACCAGAGACCAAATCTTGCAAAGAGAAGTCGTGAAGGGATAAATTGAATGACAGACATGTTATGTATAGCATCTGCGATATGAGTAATTTACAATGCATTTAATTGCTTCTCTGTGTATATTGTGTACTCAAAATTTCTATCCTCAACGCTCTCAATCTCGGGTATGGAGATCTCAAATTCACCACCCTAATATTAAATGCTAGCTCCACCATTGCCAGTGATCAATATTCTTTCCATTCAAATTATAGAAAATTATAGAAAAAATTAAAAATATATGATGTAATTATTCTAAATTTTATTAAAATTATTTAGAAAGGCTAAAAAATATATTCGTAATTACTTAACTGTTTCTACTAATTTAATGAATAATATTTATTGATAAACATATACAAGAATACTTTTGAAAATTTTTTTTTTACGGTGAAGTCTAATTTTTCTTATTATATATTTGAATAGATTGTAAAATTTCATATATTTCTTTCCTATTAAAATAAGTTTTGAAAATTAATATATTTATATATATATTTTTTTACCTTGTAATCAAATATATGGAGTTTCAAATATTCTTCTTTCTAACTAATGGGTCGATGTTCGATGGAACTTCTAAGATCAAGTTTGATACACCAAATATTTAGGGTGAAAAACTTATCATCATGTTTCATTTAACTTATAAATTTTATTCCTAAAAATTGAGAATGATTGAAAAAACAAACTTTTTACGAAATGGGAAACTTAAGCTCCCCAAAATAGGTGCATATATGTAACTCAAGTTCAGATTTGGGTCGAGTTCGGATCAATCATGGTCGGATCCTATTGTTGCAGGTTTGAGTCGTCGGTTCGAGTCTACTTTGGGTCTGGATTGGGTCTGGATTGGGTTCGAATCAGTTCGGGTCAGTTCGGATCTTGTTTGAGTTAGGTTAGGTCCAATTCATGTTAGTTGGATTATGTGTCAGATCGACTCGGATTAGTATAATTAATATATGATAGAAAAAATTTATAATATTGGTGGGATTTGAACCCATTAACTACTACTAGTCCAAAATTCTAAGCAATTCATCTATAAGATATTTTAATAAAAATATATTTTATCTTTCAAGAATGTTATATTTTGTTTTGCATGAATTGTATATTTCCACAAAATTTATATATTTATCAAATATAAAATTATAACTTTTCTGTAAATTTAATTCGAAGGAATTTGATTTCCGAGAAGCATACCAAATACACTCTTAATGTTATGGCTGGTACCCAAATATGCAATATAGCTGAGAGTCGTATATTCCATGAAGTTTGAAATAAATTAATTGGAAAGTTACATTCATATATTTGGTGAATATATAAATATTTTCAAAAATATATGATTCATATAAAAAAAATTACATTCTTGATTGATATCTTCTGCTTTTTTTTTGCCAAACATCTTATGTACCAGTTTGGAGGTTCGAGATTTAGAAATAGTCTCAAATCAAGAAATAGACGGGTCCCACTTGTACTGAAGACTGTGCCAAGTTAGAAATAGTCTCAAATCAAGAAAAGAAGAAATTTCTACCTCCAAAATAATGATATGGTTCCAATGGAACTTATATATTCAAATTCCGAGTCTTGAATAGTGGGAGCCATTAAGAAAGTTCAGTACAGGTCAATTAGGCCCCAAAAAATAACTTCATGGAGTACGTTTTGTAGACCTAGAAAAAAAAATAGTGCCTCATGGTAATTCGACTTGCGAGATCAATCACGTAAGTTTTGTTACAATTCGATGGAAAAAAAAATTTAATTAGAAAGATTGCAGATCATCGATATAATAAAAATAGACGCATACGGTCCAAAATAAATCGTGCTCGATCGATGAAATCAAATTCCATTAATCCCCACACGTCAAGAACGTCGTTACATGTCTTTCGGTGTAAGTTGATTTTTGAGGATATCGGCCGTAATGTCGAAGCAATGTCCAATAAGAGGAATTCAAAATAACTAAGTCAACAATTCAATTATTTAAGCATTCAAACTCACAAAGAAGCGATCAAACGGTCGATATGGGTGTTGAAAATTGACGTACGAGGAGTAAAGGTATCATGCTTTCGGTGTTTCCTGTCTTACACTGATTGGGTTGGCCATTGGGCTCTAGGAAGGGGTTTGGTTGTTAGTCCCGAGACGGATCAAAGATGGAAGAACGCGGGCCATAACAGAGCTACTATCGAAACCCGAAGGTCCGCTCTCTACTGGAACTCAAGTTGTCGTCGAAATCAGAGATTCACACAATAGATCCTCATATGATATAACTAGATTCCAATGAAGCACGAACCAATTTTAGGTTACAACCAAACTCCGAAGATAATGAAGATTACAACTAGCAACAAGAAACCGTTCTTCTATTTACGTTCGCAGACGCTACAATGAGAAAGAACGAAGCAAAGAGAAATGCTAAAGAAAAGCTCCTTGCTGGGGTGGTCAAAAATACCGTTGCTCAAAGCAAGATTCGCCGTACAGAATATCTGTCCCCATGAACCAGAAAATTCACAAATAAACTTCTGAAATGCTTAATGCCACATTCGAAAACACTCGGAAAGCACCATATGATAAGGGGACACTCTGGGCTGCATATGATCTGGTGTTCTTGGTTTTTTTATCTGTTTTCTCACACCTCAAATGAAAGAGGAGGTCCTCTATATATAGTGAAAACAACACCTATGCGGCCTGAAGAAACTCCAGGCCAAATAAGCGCTGACCGACAAGATCTCCCAAAATCTGGATGTTAAATTCGCAGGTGCCGACTGCGCCGCATGTGCCGCCTGCGTGCTTTACTGCACAGAGCAGAAAGCGCCGCCAGGCGCCCAAAGCTGCAGCCGTGTGGCACAGAGACCCACTTGCCGCCTGCGTCGACAATGCCGCCTGTGCGCTGTACTGCACAGAGCAGACAGCTCCGCAAGCGCCGCCTATGGCAGACCATGTCCCCTCCACATGTATCTCGCTCATCCAAATTTGGCCGCATAGCGCCGGGCCGCATAGCGCTTTGGCCGCATAGCGCCAGGCCGCATGCGCCACGAAGCATGCATCCGAGCTAGCAACCGTGCGTGAAACTCGAGCATAAAGGAGCGCACGAGCTCCATGCGACAATACAGACGTGCTAAGTTCTAAGTGCGCCAACTAAGCACCACTTTGCGCCCTTGAGCCCGTGCTCAAGTCCGAGTCTGAATCGCTAAGCCCCTTCAGGGCTTTGCTCTTAAGAAAAACTTTCCAAAGGTGGTGACAAAACAAAGATTGTCATAATGGAGTTCACACTTAAACCCTTTAGGCTCTAGAGAGGGGTTTGGTTGTGAAGTGCTACGCTGCTGTGACATGGCTTAAAGCCGAGGTTCACTCCCTCATGTGGTGTCACCGACTATAGTATGAGCTCACATACCTCTTGGTAGTGTTGTACTACCTCCTAGTATGAAGCATTGTGCTTCTGTGCGGTGCTACGCCACTGTGACATGGCTCGAAGCCGAGGTTCACTTCCTCATGCGGTGTCACCCATTGTAGCATGAGGTCACATGCCTCTTTGTGGTGCTGTACTACCACTCTCTATCTTTTTTTAGCATTAGGCTACCTACCTATGTGCGGTGCTACTGCCGCTGTGACATGGCCCGAAGTCGAGGTTCACTCCCTCGTGTGGTGTCATGCCAATGTAGCATGGGCTACAAGTTCCTTCTAGTGCTGGAGCTACTCGTGCTTCCTGCAACACACGTTGGACATTCACTCTGCCCGAGAACTCATTAAGGCATCAAAGCCATCCTCCAACAGGAAATGTTCTGATTAAGAACAAATAGTAGACCACAGTGGTTCTGGGTACGTATCCCACAATGTCCCTGAGGACTACCCACTGTACCTGATATTCTCCTGGTCAATGGTCCTCCCTTGAACCAATAGCTAGATGTTTGGTAGATTTTTCTTTGAACCAATAGCATAAAACTAAGTGGTATGATTGTAGAGACTCAATACCAGAGGTCCTCCAAGCTCATATCTGTTGTGTCCTTGACTATGTACGGTGTTACTGCCGCTGTGACATGGCCCACAACCGAGGCTTTACCCTATCGAGGTACCTTATAGTGGTGTTACCCCACAGTAACATAAAGTACTATGATCCTTTATAGTACTTGACTCTGACTATATGCGGTGCTACTGTCGTTGTGACATGGCCCAAAGCCGAGGCTTTACCCTGTCGAGATACCTCATGGTGGTGTCACCCCACGGTAGTGTAAACCCCCTCACCCAAAAATAGGTATCTTGTGTGTATTTTTTATTTCTTGTATTTATTTTAGATTATTTTTTAAAACAAAATAAAATCCAATAATTTTATTAGGATACTTCACCGTGGTTTGGACATTAATAATATAGGATGGCCCCAAAATCTGTATCGCCCATCATAGGAAGTAGCCTACACAGGAGATACTACATGTAGGATCTTTTCGTGGCACAGAAATTCGATCCCTTGATGTTAGTATGACATTAGTGTAACGACTATAGATTAATTATTAAATATTTAGATATATATTATATATATAATTTAATTGTGATTATTTTCTAATTTCAACTCTTCCTACAATTAGCATCACATAATTCTCCATGCCTAATTAGGCAAATTCCCTTTTTGTAAGATGTGCATATTATTTAATATTATCTATTTTATGGATAACCATTTAGTTAATTACTTAATTAATTAGATAATATAATTATTTGATTTATAACTAGATAAATATCTAATTATTAATTACAAAATATTTCATAAAATATTTTGGTTGTAGTATTTTATTAAAAATTTACAAAGCAATTTTCTAGAATTTATTTTGCGTACAAATATTCTTTTTAGATTTTTCCTCATTTATATATGTGAATATATGTTAATAAATATATAGTTATTATTAATAATAGTGATAATAATAATAATAATAATAATAATAATAATAATAATAGAAAAGAGAAATAAAAAGAAAAGAAATAAAAAAATAAAATAAAATAAAATAAAATAAATAACAAAAATAAAAACCTAATAATAAAAACCTAAAAGCTAACTATACCTAACAAAACCAACAACCCCCCCTTCAGCAGAACCTCCCCGATCACGTCCCGACTCTCTCTCTCTCTCTCTCTCTCTATATATATATATATATATATATATATATATATATATATATATTACATTCCCTATCCATACCATCAAACCCTAACCCTAACCCTGACGTCGCGCCCCCTCTGACCGACTTCCGGCCGACCTTGATGCCGCTGCCCCCGCACTTCCATGCCGCTCACCGTCGTGGGCCGCCGCCGCACTACCGTTCGTCCGCCCCGCGCGCGCACATGTGCGCAGATTCGCCCCATCTTCAAGGTGACGTATCTTCTTCATCTTTGATCATTTTTGTGAGTGGTTTATCCGTGTATGTTCATAACCTAACTCTCTAGGATTTTCATTCAAGCGGGACAACTTTTTGTGCCCTAGATTGGTCGAAAAATTGACCAAATAATCGCCAAAAAACTGACTAAAATAGTCCAGAAACTTCAACCCAAACTCCCATGTTTACACCCAATTTGCCATCAATCTATTTTATATTTTTAAAAACTAATTAAAGGGTTTTCTTCTAAATATAATCGAGAATTTTTTTTCTTTTAGTTTTTATTAATTCATTTTATGTGTTAAATTATTCGGCCTCTAAAACAACCAAAAACTTGATAATTTAAAACTAAAATTTTGTGATACGGAGTGCGCCCTCCAAACGGGACTGCCTCATCGTGTACCAATTATACCAAAAGATGCGTATGGTATATCCTGACGTGTGAACTTTCACGAAAGCTGATTCGGATATGTGTGCGTGTCGGAATCAACCTGTATCCGTAAAAAGTCTCTGTATCGCGACTTTTGTAAACTATCATCCCATTTTGTGTATGCTCGTTAGAATACGATAAAACTTTCGCCATTGGATTCGTGGTATCACGCTGGTCCTGTGACCCAAGTTTTACGCGATTCTGAATTGGACGAAAGGGTAGTATTTTCTATCTATCTTGCTTATTCTGGGAACATTGATAATATTTATTTCAGCATCCGGAGACGTTCATTCGGACGCCATAGTTTCTGATCCTCTGTACTTGGCACCTGGACTCTTACACTACGTAGCTTTCTTGCCAGGCAAGTATACCTTGCCATTGTACTGTGATTTACATTCTTTATGGTGCATGTATTTTATTTCTGTTATTTAGTTCATATATTTTAACTGCTATATAAACTGCGCATCCAAGAATAATTGCATCCTGCTTGATTCATGTACTTCCCTAATAGTTCCTTGAGTATAGCCTTCTGCTAGAATATAGGAATCATTGTTGTTAGGATGATAATTAGGGTAACCTTTCTACTAAGAATACAACTAGTATATTTACATATAACTAAGTTTAGAATACCTAATGAACTCTAGCATCCCTTACTTGTAGATTAATTGACCATTATCCCTTGATATATTTAGGAATGACTTGAGAGTAGTATAGACACTACTAGGGTTAGTTAGAAATTTGACCATATTATTTAACCCTAGTATTAAGGAACCTATAGAAATCTAAGGTTGAATATTATGACTATACCTAACTTTCATAGTGAGATAGTATTAGAGAACTATAAATTTAGCTTCTTGTCATGATATTAGCAGAACAGTACCTTAGGAAGCCAAGAGGAATGAATAGAACATTTTTCTTGATCATACCTCGAACACAGATATTAACATACCACATTTCCTTAGAAAACCATGATATTATCAAGAGTCTCTCTATTTAATTTTATATCTTGTTCCTTTGAAACCTTAGCGCTCGCTATTTGTGCGACGACTAAAATTTTCCTTCATCTTTCAATTCATGCCACCTAACCCTTCTGATTGTAGGCCAAGTGATTTTATTTGATGTTAGGATATATAGTTTGCTAGGATTATAGTTGTAATCTTGAAGTTTGAAATTTTATGCTTAGTAGTTAGAACTTGATAGTTTGAGTTATTCATTTAGATTATAATTTTATGATTACACTTTAGTTTTAAATCGCATAATTTGTATCCATAATTCATTATAGGTTATATCATCTTTCACTTGAGAGCAAGTAACCTCTCCATTCTTACTATTAACACTTTGTTCTATAAGCACTATGATTAAGACTTAAGATGACCATTACCTATGGAGTTTTATAATGCAATAGGATACCCTAATAAGTACCAAGATCTTTTTCTCGTATACCCTAACAAGAGTTTCTGTTTTATCCCCACAAGGTAGTTACAGTATTAGTTTATTCTTGTAAGTTGGGTAGTATGCCTCATAACCTAGTATCACATAGTCATTTTGACCCATTAATGAAGTATAATTGAATAACACCAACTATAGACTTGCATAAGAAGATAGTGTTTATCCAGACTGTAGAACTTAGAGGCCCATAACCCCATTTGGTTGACTAGAGACTTAGACAAGGAGTTAGTATGACAATTGTAGAGGCACAACACCGGACGAGTCTCATCTTCTTGGTGAACTTGAATTATTTTGTACCTTTCACTCATCATAATCCAGCATACTTATATTTTCTGGACTACCTTGACTTATGCTGCTATTATAGCCTAGTTTTGCAAGCTTATTCTTTTACCAAGCTTGTTCATGACATATGTATTATTGGGTGCACACACTAATACAATTGTCTATTTAGAATTAGTGTATTATGGTCTGATCAACCTTAGTGCGCTTGGTTCGCTCTTCGCATAACTACTTTAAGTGGACTGAGATATAGTTGACTCAGCATATTAGACGAATATACTTGCCCTCTAGACAGGTCAGAGCATATCATATCAGGTACATAACTATTCTAATATGAACATGCGAATAAGAATTTACTAAAATAGAATTTCAGTCCACAACTGCCTTGACAATTCCCTTTTGAATTCTTTAATCGCCTTGAACCTCGTACTTGCATTCTATCACCTTCTCCTTAAATTCTTTATTATTATTTTTTGTCTTCTCCTATTTCGGAAAGACGAACGTTCGTGCTTAGTATAAGTTTGATACACGGAGAGTCCTAGATATACCCCATAGGCCAATCACATTACTTTGTGACTATCTTTTGTAATTAAGGGTATATCACATGTGAGATATTTTGTGTGAGGATTGAATAACACGATTAAATAATTTGAGAAATTTTTCTTAAATGTATAGCCTTATGTGATAGATGGGTAAATTCTAAGTTGGATAGAAGTTACATTGTCAAATTGAGGTAAATTTTCTTTAGATTGTGATCAAGTAAGATTAGATTGAGAGATTTAAATCATTTAATTTTAAATTTTTTAAAAGAATGATTAAGACGATGAGGATTTAATGAATTTTAATATCTCGATATTGCGGACCAAATATTTATACCTTGAGCACATGATTTAAATTTTGAATATTGGAGATTGAACCAAATATTTAAATTTTGAGGAAAAAAATATAGAACTCTAAACATGAACATTGATGGATTGAACTCAAAATTTTATAGTTTGATGATTTAAATTTAAAGTTAAAATTTGATTATTGGAGCACCTATTTAAAATATTGAGGATGTAAGTTGAATTTAAAATTTGAAGAGTACAAAACTTCATAAGTTGAAAATAGGAATAAGATTTGATTAGAATTGTGTATTGTTTAAAATCTAGAGGTGATTATGATAGTTGAAAATCGTGATATAAAATTTGATATGTGTTATTTAAATCTTAAACTTCTTGTATGAATTTGACTTAAATTTGGATGTTGATGATTTAATATTCGAGAAGATATTACAATAGGACAAATTTTGATTTAAACAGTGGTTATTTGAAATTTAAAGTGATTGCGATGAATTTGAATAGATTTTGTTATTTAATTTTTTGGAAGAGATTGCGATTGACTTGCCTTATATACGAATGTGAAAGATTTGGCAAATCATGCCTTATTTTTAATTTCGAGGACAAAATTCTTTTAAGTTGGGTAGATTGTAAATTCCCTCACCTAACAATAGGTATCTTGTGTGTATTTTGTATTTCTTGTATTTGTTTTAGATTATTTTTTAAAATAAAATAAAACCCAATAATTTTATTATGGCACTTCACCGTGGTTTGGACATTAATAATATAGGATGTCCCCAAAATCTGTATCGTCCATCATAGGAAGTAGCCTACACATGCGACACTACCTATAGGATCTTTTCGTGGCACAGAAATTCGATCCCTTGGTGTTAGTATGACATTAGTGCAACGACTATAGATTAATTATTAAATATTTAGATATATTATATATATAATTTAATTGTGGTTATTTTTTAATTCTAACTCTTCCTACAATTAGCATCCCATAATTCTCTATGCCAAATTAGGCAAATTTCCTTTTTGTAAGATGTGCATATTATTTACTATTATCTATTTTGTGGATAACTATTTAGTTAATTATATAATATAATTATTTGATTTATAACTAGATAAATATCTAATTATTAATTACAAAATATTTTATAAAATATTTTGGGTGTAGTATTTTATTAAAACTTTACAAAGCAATTTTCTAGAATTTATTTGTGTGAAAATATTTTTTTTGGATTTCTTTCTTATTTATATATGTGAATATATGTTAATAAATATATGATTATTATTAATAATAATAATGATAATAATAATAATAATAGAAAAGAGAAATAAAAAGAAAAGAAATAAAAGAAAAGAAAAAAAGAAAAGAAAAAGAAAAGAAAAGAAATAAATAACAAAAACAAAAATAAAAATAAAAATAAAAATCTAATAATAAAAACCTAAAAGCTAACTATACCTAACAAAACCAACAACCTCCCCTCCCCCCTTCTGCAGAACCTCTCCGATCCAATCCCGACTCTCTCTCTCTCTCTCTCTCTCTCTCTCTCTCTCTCTCTCTCTCTCTATATATATATATATATATATATATATATATATATATATATATATATATTACAATCTCTATCTATACCATCTAACCCTAACCCTGATGCCGCCGCCCCCTTCGACCGACCTTCGGCCGACCTCGACGCCTCCGCCCCCGCACAGCCGTGGGCCGTCGTCGCACTGCCGTCCATCCGCCCCGTGCATGCATATGTGCGCAGATTCGCCCCATCTTCAAGGTGACGTATCTTCTTCATCTTTGATCCTTTTTGCGAGCGATTTGTCTATGTATGTTCACAACCTAACCCTCTAGGATTTTCATTCAAGCGGGATGAGTTTTCGTGTCCTAGATTGGTCGAAACATCGACCGAAAAATCATCGAAAAACTGACCAAAATAGTCCATAAACTTTAACCCAAACCCCTTTGTTCATAGCCAATTTGCCATCAACTTGTTTTATATTTTCAAAAACTAATTAAAGGTTTTTCTTCTCAATATAATCAAGAATTTTTCTGTTCTTTTAGTTTTTATTAATTCGATTTATGTGTTAAATTATTCGGCCTCCAAAACGACCAAAAACTTGATAATTTAAAACTGAAATTTTGTGATACGAAGTGTGCCCCACAAAACGGGACCGCCTCATCGCGTACCAATTGACTAAAAGGTGCATATGATATATCCTGACGTGTGAACTTTCGCGAAAGCTGATTCAGACGTGTGTGCGCGTCGAAATCAACCCGTATTCGTAAAAAGTTCCTATATCGCGACTTTTATGAACTATCACCCTATTTTGTGTACGCTCGTCAGAATATGATAAAACTTACACCATTGGATTTATGGTATCACGCTGGTCCTGTGACCCAAGTTTTACGCATTTCTGAGACAGTTGACAAAGCCGCCAATTCGCAGGCCCTACGGGTTGACTTTAAGGGCGAATTTATGATCAGCTCACCGAAATCCAAAATTGGATATACCGTTGAGTTCATATCGATGTTTAGAATTTGTTTAACCTATAATTTATCCCATTTAGAGACCTTTACCTCTGGCACGCTTTTTGGTACAAAGTGGCCCACATATGGACCCCACTTTGATCCAAAATTACCGTTTTGCCCCTGTGTCTAAATTGGACGAAAGGATAGTGTTTTCTATCTATCTCGCTTATTCTGGGAACGTTGGTGATGTTTATTTCAGTATCCTGAGACGTTCATTCGGACGTCATAGTTTCTGATTCTCTGTACTTGACACCTGGACGCTTACACTATGCAGCTTTCTTGCCAAGCAAGTATACCTTGCCATTGTACTATGATTTACATTCCATATGGTGCATACATTTTATTTCTGTTATTTAGTTCATATATTTTAACTTCTATATAAACTGCGCGTCCAAGAATAACTTGGGTGCAACGATGGTGGCGTCGTATTTTGTCTTTATTATATATTATGCATGTCGACCTAGTTTTACGAGACCACCACATAATTTGGAGGCATCATTATATTTTATTGGCCATGACACATCTGTTACACGAGAGTGAGTCTCATGTAGGACACGGACTGGTGTGACGGATTGGCCACCTGTACGTATGGAAAGTGCGATATGGAATAACTGCTGATAGAATTTGTATGCTAGAAGGCTTAGCAGTTATTAGAGGTCTCATCGTGTCATGGATATAACATGCTTAGAGCATGGGGTGGGGAGGACAACGAGTAAGGTGTTTGGGCTCCTTTGCACTTCCCTTGTGTAACCCGTACGCTCCGCTGGAGATGCGCGATCATGATGACCCATATATATTATTATTATCAGGCGGCCTCTAACGTTCAAAAGATGTCATGCTTTATAGGCCCCTGATTCTCCGAGAAAATCTTGCCAATCCCATTTTGGCCAGATAGCCCACGTGTTGTAAAGTTGTTCTCAAAGTGCATTAATATAGATGGTTATGCGACCCTTGGATATTTATTTTCAGTACTTTATTGGCATGCTTCTATGTATCTTGTTACGTCCCTCTGAGGACCTGGTCCCTTTCTAGGTGTAGACGATCATGACTATTCGGAGGAGCACGGATCAGGACTTGCTACTTATCTTTTGAGGAGGTCTTCTCTTCGAGCCTCATTGTTCATTAGATGTACTTATTTTGTTTTCTTACATTCTAGTTTGGTATGGATTTGTCTCCACCCAACTACTTGTTCTTATCAAGCATTTTATACTTGATTCAGTTATATAATTGATTATGTTATTCATTTTTATTTAATTTTGTGGATAAGATTTAGTTATGCCATGTGACCTGTAACTAATATATACCACTTGTGAATTATTGTTTATAATACAGCGTACATATATGTTATGGTTTCCATATATTGGAGTTACCATATACATACGGCTGACATACTTACGTATTCATAGTCCTACATATTTTGGGACTGGGGCGTGACAGGTAGCATGGAGTACTATGCTCCTTTATAGTTCTTACGATCAGCTGGCGCTTGAGGCCTATTATGAACGGATCCGCCAGATTCACCTGACTCTGATCTTTTAGCAACTGTAATGATCCACGCTAGTTGTGCTCATTCAGTGTTCTGTACTAGCCCTTGATACCTATCATGAACGGATCCGCCAGAATTATCTGACTCTGAATATTAACTAATATAATGATCCACGCTAGCTGCGCTCATTTAATATTTTGTATTTTATCCACACAGTTCTCTTCAAACTCTTGAAGAGATGAATAAATGCTACTACTGCATCTTTCTAAATTTTTACAGTATATCGGTATCATCCGAATCTGTGTACTAACCATAGAAAGATCATCTGAGAGCTTCCAAAGCCACCCTGCTTAATATGTTGCAGTTGATAGTGCAAAAAACTCTGAGAGTAAAGACTGCTTCTTTGACTTTCATGATATAGCAGCATCACCCTTAGAGAAGTCACGTCCTCCTGGGGATCTTTCACTCTTCTTTCCTGAGCACTAACTGGCATCACTGAAGCCTTCCATCATATCTAAATAACTGCTGTAGTGATTGTAGTGCAGGATATACCACTGACTCCACTTGATAATTCTAACGACTCTTTTCACAGCTTCTAGTATTCAACAACACACATACTGCTTGTGAACTAACTCAGCATCCGTACAGTGAAAGCTATATCAGGCCTGGTGGTACTCGCAGCTTGAATTATGCACCTGATGATGCTCGAGTACACCGACTGTTTGAGGCTTTTCCTTGGATTAGGCTTCTTCATGTTCACCTGAGGAGTATCGAGCCTGATACCCAAATCGTGTGACAAATTTTCTTATACAGAGAGCTTGTGACTGAGCAAGTCCACCTGGCATCCGAATTATCTTATATTCTTAGGATGACATCCGCAATCCCATATCCCGAGTCTGGACAAAATGATATCTTTGTTCTAGTGACACTTCTATATCCATAGTTGGGATTTAGCAAGTCGTCCATATAGATACAAAAGATGACTACTTTCTTATTAGCAAACTTTATGTACACACACTTGTCTATCTCGCTGATCCTGCGATAACTTTGACTAGATGACTTGTCAAACTTCTGCTTCCACATCCTAGAATTTGCTTTGGGTCATTTTTGAGATATCACCAACCCGCGGACTATCTTCAAACCTGAATGACAATATTTCTGACAGTTATCCGTGAATCTCTCATGACTGTCTTCCTCCAAGACTTGTTGTCTTCCCTTCATCTGATAAATAATTAGCTTATGAATAATAGCTACGACAATCATCATCCTGATATATGACACTTTAACGAGGTGCTACAGAAACTTAGTCTCCTGTATCTGAAAAAATCCCTAAGCTACAAGCCTAGTCTTGAACTCAACTGTTTTATCTGCTTCTACTTTCTTCTACTGAAGATATATAAGCATCTTATAGGTTTAGCTCTTTCAGGCAAATTGATCAACATCCAAGTGTTGTTATGGGATCAATCTCTTTATGGACTGTCACCTTCCAGCAGACCTAGTCTCTAGTCTTCATCGTCTCATCATTGGTAAGTGGTACGACCTCCATATGATAGGTGATAAGATCATATTTGTTCTTTTGACCTCCTGACTCTTCTAGCTGACTGCTCTTTGAGTTCTGGTATAAATATTGTCTCTTAAAAGATAACTCTTTCCTGGACTACACCTTTTTCTACAGAAGTGCCAACAACTCTGGCTGATACAATCCTCTGAAAAACCTCCACAATCGAATAACATTCATGTGGATCTGACTTTAAACCAGAGTTATATTAGAAGTGACGAACGATACTAAGGACATGACCATAAGTGCAACCTTCTTCCACCGACAATCTGGAAGTCCCTTTGAACAATAATATAGAAGTCATCGTTACTGTTAACTGATCATCCTTCATATCTGCACCTTCAATGGACTGGAAGAGTACGAAGATATCCTTCCATATTCAATTCCATGTTCTAGGCTGAATGATGTGAATCCAAAGAACGATGCATGTTCCATAATTAATTTTATGTTCTAATCTGAACCATGTGAATCCAAAGAATAATGTATGTTCTATAGTTAATTTCATATTTTGAGCTGAATCATGCGAATCCAAATAACAATGCCCTTTATCTTGATTACTTCTGAGTCTATTGAGTTACAGACCGGTATAACGCTCAGCTCTAAACTTGAAGTTCCTGAGGTTCTCGAGCACTTCAACCTTCAAATATGAGAAGATATGCGAATGTGTTTCTCGAGAAATTGTCGAAGAAAGAAGTAATAAACTTTATCTTGGCCCTTGTGGGGAATAGAAGTCACAGATATCTGAGCGCACCAACTTCATAGGATTTGTACTTGTAGTCATCCGTCTAAACGGCTTCCTGACTACATATGTCTGAACATAGCCATCACGTGTCTCCACTTCCTTACCCCCACATCTTGGAGATATCCCTGAAATATATATCTTTGTTGAAAAATACATGTCTTAGTCAGATGCATCATAACTCAATAAGAGCAATCTCTTCCTCAAGCCAGAAGTCCTAGATCTTCTGCTTGACACTTGTTTGCCATAGAGACCTTCCCCTTAGATAGTGCTCTTCCTTGGTGAATAGTTCTTTCACAGAGCATGCATGGTCAAATGCACCAGTGTCTATCCACCAGTCAGTAACCACGCTTGATAACTTAACCTGCGTAATAATAGCAACCAAGTAAAGTAATCAAAGAAACCAAGTTTAGTTATACCTTGCTATATTGGTTTAAATTTGTTCTGCTTTCAACCTCCAATTTCAGCCATGCACCAAGTCCTGTCTAGTGCAGTGACTTTATTGCATCTAGGCCATCATGCGCTAATCTTGTCATGCGCAGAGACGCTCATACACATAAGCCACTATACGGCCAGCCCTGTCATGCGGCAGGACCTTCAATGCGCCAAGAGTCTGACATCTGCCAAGAGTCTTCTATGAGGCAAGAAACTGACATGCGCCAAGAACTGTCTTACGCTAAGTTATGTTATGCGCAAATTCTGCAATCTTTGGTTATCTTGTAATCATTCTTCCAACTGGAATGTGCGTCCTTCCAACGCTAACTCCTCCATCCTGGGAAATGGTAGGTTCTGACAACTCACTTTAAACATTTGACAAAGGACTCATTCCCTCATCCAAATGTTCGAAGTGTATCCTGTCATTCTCCTCAAGTTTGTAAAAACTTGTTGTCGAGAAGATTCGATCAGATGTTCTACATCTTTCTTTGAATCTTACTTTGATATTGTTAGTCCCGAGACAGATCAAAGATGGTAGAATGTGGGCCATAGCAGAGCTACTAGCGAGATCCAAAGGTCCGCTCTCTACTAGAACCCAAGTTGTCATCGAGATCAAAGATTCACACAAGAGTTCCTTATCTGATATAACTCAATTCAAACGAAGAACGAACCAATAACATGTTACAACCAAACTCCAAAGATAATAAATATTACAACTAGCAACAAGAAAATGTTCTTCTCTTTACGTTCGCAGACGCTACAATGAGAAAGAATGAAGCAAAGAAAAATGCTAAAGAAAAGCTCCTTCCTGGGGTGGTCAAAACCACCGTTGCTCAAAGCAAGATTCGTCGTACAGAATATCTATCCTCTGGAACCAGCAAGTTCACAAATGAACTTCTTGAACGCTCAATGCTACCTTCAAAAACACTCGAAAAGCACAATATGGGAGGGGGATACTCTGGGCCGCATATGATCTGGTGTTCTCGATTTTTCTATCTGTTTTCTTACTTCTCAAATGAAAGAGGAGGTCCTCTATATATAGAGGAAAATAACACCTATGCGGCCTGAGGAAACTCCAGGCCGCATAAGCGCTGACCGACCATATCCCCTAAAATCTGGGTGTCAAATCCGTAAGCGTCGACCCTGCCGCATGCGCCGCCTACGCGATATACTGCACAGAACAGGCAGCGCCGCCAGGCACCGAAAGCTGCAGCCGCGTGGCACAGAGAGCCACGCGCCGCCTGCGCCGACCGTGTCGCATGCGCCGCTGTACTACACAGAGCAGACAGCGTCGCAAGCGCTGCCTATGGCAGACCATGTCCCCTCCACATGAATCTCACTCATCCAAACTTGGCCGCATAGCGCTTTGGCCGTATAACGCCAGTAAGCATGCACCCGAGCTAGCAACCGTGTATGCAACTCGCGTATAAAGGAGCGCACGAGCGCCATGGGATGATGCTGACGTGCTAAGTGCAAAGTGTGCCAACAAAGCACCACTTTGCATCCTTGAGCCCGTATTTGAGTCCGAGTCTGAATCTGAATCGTTCAAGACTTAGCTCCTAATAAAAACTTTCCAAAGTTGATGACAAAACAAAGATTGTCATATTGGAGTTCACACTTAAACCCTCTAAAAAAGTCAACCCACATAGACCTCCATCCAATGTGCATATACCAAAACTAGATATAATTATATATTGAGATATATACATTGTGGTTTTCCAATGTGTGACTAAAACTTCCAAAGCTAAGTAGAAAATACCAACATTGGTGTTATCGCGACCCTTCCTCTTCTTCTTCTTGTCTTGGGCTTTGGCAAGGTTTTGTTTAATAGTGGTGGTGATGGTTGGTTCAAGAAAGAAACAATAGAGAGGAAGATGATAGGAGGAGGATGGAGAAGAGCAGGAGGAGTTGGCTTTACATATGGAAGAAGAGAATAGAGAGGCACAAGGGTTGCAATGGTTGTGAAATCTTGATAGCGTGGAGAGGAGACTGAGTCACCGCGGACTCGTTAGAGAACATCTACGAAAGAACAAAATTAGAAGTTATGTTATGGATTTGTAGGTCCCACGGATTGCCAATCCATGCATGCCACGTGGGCGCACTATTTTTTCTCGGTCGCCCATTTTTGGACTATGAAGAGCTTTTCGTTTAATTAACATCGCGAGTAAAATATCTATATTAATAAAATTTATATATTAATTAGTTTATAAAAATTTATACCTATTTAAAATTAAAATTATATACTATTAATATAACTTAATAGGACTTCATTAGTTTACTTAATAAAACTTAGTACTTTAATTATAACTACTATAGGTTACGTTTCGCTCCCAAATACACAGGTACTGGTACGTTCACATGTCCAGCCTATGTAACGGTATCGATAGTAGTACGATGTCTATACCATATTAGAATAAATAATACAAATCCACAGTATTATATCCACAAAATCTAAGTCGCAAATAACAAGATTTGTTAGCAAATCTGGAGAGCTTGGGCATCGAGGTTGTAGTTTATGGGGTTGAGAGATAGATGATGGGTTTGTAGATTCAGTTTGAGTTGACAGATAGGATCAAGGCGACGCAGTATCAGGATGTGACTCTGAGGAGTATTAAGTCTCATGTGTGCAGGATTGCTAGATGACTTTACCATTGCAGAGGATGGTTCTTTGAGGCACGTTGCTAGGTTGTGTGTGCCGAGTGGTGATATGTGAGAGGAGGTTTTGCAAGAAACGTATCATTCTCAGTATTCTATGCATCTAGGTGCCAACAAGATGTATAAGGATCTGAGAAAGTGCGTGTGGTGGTATGTCAAAAAGCGGGAGGTGTCACGCTTTGCATCCAGATGCTTGTTGTGGCATTAGGTCAAGGCAGAGAGGCAGAGACCACGAGGATTGCTTCCGTAATTACCTATTCCGGAGTGAAAATGAGAAACATATCACTATGGATTTTGTTTTCGGATTTTCACGTTTTCCAGGAGGGAAAGACGCGATTTTGGTCATCGTTGACAGGTTGACAAAATCATCCTACTGTTTGCCATTCAAAGTGGGTTTGTCTATGGAGAAGCTTGTTGAGATGTATGTGAGGCAGATCGTCAGGGTGAACGGATGTAGAAGCATAAAAAATATGCCTCCCAAAAGATGTTAAATCTAAAGGAGCAATGGTATACTTTCTCAGAAGACATGCACTTCCAAGCTCAGCAGGAGAATAGCGTATGTCCTTAAAGCTTGGAGAAGAGGCACACTTTTGGGCCATCCAACCAACTCGACAGAAGCAGGCGTATGTTATTCATGTTTTCTCCTTTGCATTTAATGCGATGAACCTGACAGCTAACTGACACAATAGTCGAAGAGATCAAGTTATTAGTGTCACGCCCCGATCCCCCGCAGGAAAATCGGCCGTTCCTGCCTAGCGTGATCACCCTCGCCAGCGCTCCCGCGGAACGATCGTTTGACCCATTCGGGCGTGATGCCGCACGAGAGTGAACCGCGCCCGTGCAAAGCCATGATTCATTGGCTGGCGATAAGAGTTCTAAGCCACAGTCGCACAGATTGTCCGAGTGCAGCGGAGTCATGAACGCATAGCGATTTGGTAACAGGTTCACTGAGTCGACAATATAGCGGAAGCATTGAAACACAAGTTTGAAGTAAGGCAACTCTTTTATTGATATAAACATGTGTTACAGGCAGCGTATAGCCAATATTACAAGTCGCTCAAGCCTCTCTCTCGAAACATAAAAGCGTGCCAAGTGGCTACAACTGTGGAATGATTGTAGAGGCGATGTTCAGGCGAGTTCGGGCTATATTCCAATATTATGTCTTGTATATGTGCTTCAGTCCCGGACGCACCGTTGCAAGGCTTCAGAGAAAACTCCTGGCCTTAGCACGCACGAAGGAGGCATCCGCACCGAACGAGGTTCTCCCGCACCCTGCATATAAACTGGTGGATTATCAGTACATTGAATACACTGGTGGGGAAGCTACTCGCCCGCTCGACAAATCCAAACACGTAATACAGGTTCCGTGCACAACTATTAAGTTGTATTTCTAGTTGCCTTAGGATCAGTTTCATGCAAGATATTGAATAGCCTAACGTGTCGGGCAGTGTGCCGTGCGATGTTTGAGGAAACACGGCGAGACTTACCAACTTACCATTTTTCCTTCCCTCTCCAAGGCAAATATGATTAATTCAAGCACGGCCATGTATATACATTCAGGGGCAATAACATATGCAACATGAGTATGGTTATATTGTTCAAGTTTAAACACACGAGGTGGACAGAGTCATGGATAAGGATAACATGCAACGAGAGCACACGATGAACACACGATGCGCTGCAAGTTATCCCATCCGCACACGATGACTAAGCCACAAGTTAATTGCACACGATGATCACTGGCTTGATGCCATAATGGACTAGTTATGGACATGGATAGCATACAACGGGAGCTCATATTGGATACACGATAACACATGATGCATTGCAAGCTATCCAGTCCGCACACGATGACTACACACGAAGTCTGCCCGAATCGGATCGGTGCCAGTGCCCCAGCACCGTCCGCAGAACTTATACCCTTGTGCACAAGTTGTCCATGATCGAACACAATTATTAATTTATACTTCATGCAGTTAAGGCAACACGAGCACACGACAAGCAGTATTGCAAGATTCATTTAGCTATTGGATATGCACAGTCTCCTGGGCTGATGTAAGCCCGCTCAAGGGAGACTTGCAGGAAGATCCGAATACCTGAATAAGTCTTGCCACTGGAGTATGATTTATTTACTTGACATGATGCAGTCCCCTGGATCGGAAACTGCCTTGGTGACCTAACGGTCCCGAATACTTGCGGGTTCATTCAGGCACGGAATGACTACTTTGTAGTCTTCCGAGGTTTAGATGAAAATAATGCACATTCAAGCAGACAAGCATGCGTTTCTAAGGAACACAAGTAAACACGTTTGCTCGGACCCGAAGGTAAGCCGAGAGATGAAACCGTTAGGGACTTGGCATGCGAGGGTCTGAATACAAGCAGTATTTCAATTTCCATGTTCTAGCATAAGCAATACGAGTTGGGATTATTCCCTTAGCTAGGTGCGTTGGATTTATTAGCATGCAGGGGGTGAATCACCTAGCGACTAGCATAACATTCCAGATTTTTATGTGTGCTGGCTAAGCAAAGACAAGTTCACCGTAGCCACCCACCTTAGCGATGATTCGCCTCGGTAGAGCGATACGTCAAGCGAGCCTCTGAAGCCTAAGACGAGATCCTGTAGGGACAAGTCTGGATATTCTTTGCTTCTCCTTTGAGGCAAAGCGGGTCGGGATAGCTGCACTATTGCCATTTGAAACGGTAGTCCGCTTGAGCGGAACGGGGTGTTACAATTAGTGCAGAAGATCTCTGGCCCGCAGGCCCAAGTTATCGTTTAGTAGGCCAGTGATGCTATCTCTCCCTGAATATGCCAATATTTCTACTTCAATCAGAGTATGCCAGTGAGCTATCCCAATCAGAGTATGCTAGTGTGCTATCTCTATAAGGGTATGCCAGTGATGCTATCTCTCATTGAATACGCCAATATTGCTACTTCAGTCAGAGTACGCTCGTATTTCTATCTCTACCAGAGTACGCCAACATTGGTACCGCTCTAACAGTATGCCAATATGCTATTTTATAATAGTACGCTTGTACCTTTCTCTAAATGAAGGTGTGCGCACTTCGATTCTCTACTGAGAAGTGTGCACACTTTGTTGCCTATAGCTGACAGTGAGCGATTATGGTTCATGTATTTTGTGCCACAATTCTCGTGGAATGTGCATAAACAACTGTCCCCATGATCTGGAATTTTCTCGTATATGAGGCTATATGTCAAGCTGACAGCAAAATGGTACACCCACTAAGCAGAACGTGGGTTGTAAGTCCTCAAAATATACGCGTACAATGGCAAACACAGTGCATATTGCTCATTTATACGAGTATGTCCGTATAACTGCTCTTGAATGCTATAAATACAGGGTCAATGCATCCTAACACAGACACACACAGACGGATAGAAACAGAGTACATAGAAGCTTTTTGCCAGTGTTGCTAAGCCTTCTTCTCCAAGTGTTCGAGTGTTTGCATTTCTTATTCGTGTCGAGTAGTCCAAGGAGTAAAGTGATTGACCGCCGATCAGATCTCTAAAGATATACTTTTTTAGAATTATTTTACTTTAGATTCTTGTATAGGATTTATTGTACCTTTTCTTTCTTCATAGTTTGTACACAAAATTTTGTTCATGGCAAACAAAATGGTGACTCTGCTAGGGACGACCTTCTCCTCTGATGAGAAGGTGATAGCTTAACTCGACACCGTGTTGGTTGGT
>JAYESA010000419.1:75000-200555 GCA_036927795.1 Iris macrosiphon | reverse complement strand
ATATGATCGTTGCCTAGGAAACGACAGTTTATATGCTGACCTATGCCTAGCAAGTGGTATTTGAGTATAGACACCGTTCACGCCTTCATAATTGATATCTATTGTGTCAAGCTATCTAGTTTTCATATCAAAACCCATATTATAGTTATTCCGTCCAATAGATAACATTATTACTTTGTAATAACATAACAAATTTAACAAAGAGCATATCACTAAAGTTTGTGCACAGTTTGTACAATTCACATATTTTTATTTTGGATGTAGGTAGTTTACTCTATCAAATAGTTGAATGTCCTCTAATTACATGCGCCATTCAAACTTGAGCATGGTTTTTTCTTTAATTTTCTTTTTGACTGCTTTTTAAATAACATATTAAATCTTGGAATGCTTTTTAGGGCTTTCTGTAAATAAGTCCTTTAACTCTATTGTATTCAATTGTTAGTGCTTTGAGTGATTTCTAAGCAAATACTATGATTTGGGGGACTTATTTAAAAATACAATAGATTTAAGGAACTTATGTGCAAAATATGTTTTTTTAATCTTCTAGAAGGTTTGTACTCCAAAATAAAATGAAGCTTCTACACAAAGTGACAACAGATCACCTTAATTACTTGAGCACATAAGAAACAGTGAATCACTATACTATGTAGGCCAATAATTGACTCGAAATCTTCTTATTTATCAATTACTTGAGCTCATATGTAGAGATGGTAAATCACTATAATTTATCTATGCAATGCTAGATTCGTGTTCAATTTCTGATTATAAAATTTAGCTTAAGATCCTAAGCTTTATTTCTATTTTCCATTTTTGGGCTGAGATACATTCAGCCTATGCTATAACCGAAAGAAATATATGGCCAGTTGGCCATTATGCAACACATGTTTTTACCCTTCCTTTTTGTCTTTGGTTTTACTTAAATGTATGTAATACCTTGTTTTGCAACTTTTTTGTTGTAAATCATGATACAGTGTGAGATCCTTTATTTTGTGGAGTTTATGTTACATCACTTGAGGTTTGTTGTTTACAACTTTTTATCTTTTGGGAACCTCCAGGAGTGCTGCATCTGCCTCTCTGCCTACGAAGATGGTGTGGAACTTCGGCAACTTCCTTGCAACCATCATTTCCATTGCTCCTGTATAGATAAGTGGCTTTACATCAATGCCACCTGCCCCCTCTGCAAGTATAACATCATAAAGAGCAACACCAGTGGGAGGGAGGAGGTGTAGAGAGGGGTATTGTCTTTCATGGTCTCGGCTAGCTTCTTCTTTCACCATGTTTCAGAGCTACTACTTGAGTTGCTTGCAATGCTCCACCTCTTTCAGTGCTGTGTGTGTACTAGTGTGTATAGTATAAATGCTTGTTTTATTAGGCCTGGCATGTGAGTAAAATATGTTTTTAGCAGCTCTCTTCGTATACAAAGCTGACATATTTTTTGCTACCTATATTTCTGTATAAAAGTGGATCACGTTGTGATGGTCGAAGTGGGTGGGTCAGTGTTGCAGAAGGTACAGAATAATGCCTTGTGTTGCTAACTATGAAGCTTTATTTGATTACTCCAGCTTACATGTAATTTCTTTAATGTGGGATCGTTATCTTGTTTGAAAATTGATGGGAATGAAAAGCATATAAAAACTCCCGTTTTTTGCTTCTCCAATAATTTTCTTTGGCCGACTCTGTATGCTGTAAGTATGAGAAAAACTATATTTGTAAGCTGATTATTTCAGATCTGTTTTATGTTGATCGATCTTGTGTATGCAACTGGTGGATTTTGGGACCAAAATTCTGGTAAAAAAGTTGTCTGCGACTTGTTGATTGTGTTTCTAAAGAAGCTTGGACGTCTAGTTTATCCTGCTTGTGCAGTCGTTCAATATACAAGTTATTTGGCTATCATCTTGATTGATAAGCCATAAAGAACATACAATTAAAAAAAAATCAATCAATAATTTAGAAGAACTTAAATAAAAGAGACATATTATATTCCTCGTCCAACTCAAATCCCAAATCTAGACTCCCTACCTGGGGAGGAACATAATGTCAAGTAGTATTTTAGAGCAGCAAATTCGTAAGTGGCAACAGACGAGAACTAGCCATTTTAGAGCAGCAAACGAGATGATAGTTCTTGTACTAAGAGCAAAAATATATCAAAAATTGATAGTTATGAGTATAAAAATATCAAAAGGGTATAGTTCATATTATTTAAATACTATTGCCTAATTTTATCTACCCTATACGAGTATGCCATGCCAGTATTTCATATAATGGTCTTGGCGGAGACCAAGATAGCATGTCATTGACGTATACCTCAAGGTGTTAATTGGGCCGGGTGGCCCGGAACCTCGCTCTGAGTCCGTCCGTGCCCGATCGACGGGTCCATCCGGCCCGGCCCATATAATATGCGAATTCGTGCTAGGTCTGAGATTTTGGTCCGATAGCCCGACCCGTACACCTACCGGATCCGAGGTGGGTTTTACTCCTCCGTACCGCAGACCCGGATCGGTAATAAACTCGGTAAATATGTATACATAAATACATAAAAAACTTATTGTAAAAGGAGAGGAGGAGATTCGAACTATATATTTCCTATACACTACAATTTCTCCAACTAACCACTAAATCCATTTCATTTTGTGTTTTATATATATACACTTTTTTTAAATTGAACGGCCTGTGGGCCAGATCTGGCCCAATCTGGCCCAAAGTTTTCCGAATCTGGGTTCGGACTGGGTTTGGAGATTTGTTTTAAAAGTTTGGTCCCGTCCGGCCCAAAATCGGTCAAACTCGGTCAACTCTGGCCTGACTCGGTCCGATAGACACTTGTACGTATACCTAGAGTCAGACAAATCCTTATCTCAATTCCATCAAACAAGTATCAACAAGAGTATATCATACATGTAAAACAATAAGACGTCTCAAACGCTATATACATACATGATCGTAAATGTAAAATAGTAAGACATCTCAAACGCTATATACATACATGATCATGAAGTTATTACATCAAAACAGTAGCATAATATACAAAAAATACATGATCATATAGTTAGTTACGACCTAGAATATACAATTATTTTGACAGAGTCGGAGGGAACATGCTCCAAAAAATAAAATACTAACATTGTCTTTGACTACAAAATCACAAAAGAATATATACAAAGCAAAGCAAGTGAATGAAAAAGGAAACCCACTATTGCTGCTACAATCCTACGGATAAATCCAATGGTTGAAAGGTTTAGTAGGTTGATCATCCGAAAGCATCTCTCTGTAGTTGAGTGGATAGGTGTCATTTTGGTTCGTCAGTGACCAAACAAAACACAGGTTCCGCCCATTTGATGCAATTGTAGGGGTTGTGTTGCGTGGATCCGACGGTAGAGGAGTGCCTTGAAGATGAGTCGTGACCTTCTTGAAGAGGAGAGTAGCGAGTGTTCATATTCGGTTGGGGACTCGGTTAATTTGGACTTTCCCATTGGATTAGATTTACTCAAGCTGCCGTCACATTAATCAGTAAAGCTACAGTTACAATCAAATGATTACAATTCTCTTACAATTTTACATGTGGCCGACTTTCATTGGAGAAGAGATCCTGAAAGGAGAGATCGGATGAAATCCGTACAACAGAGGAGGTTAAAGAAAATATGGGACCGGATGGAATCCAACTGTCAGGGATGATTGAGATGTTGTAAGAAGGTTGTAAACCTTTGATAGTAAACTTAGTATTATTGCACATGAATACCTATAAAGTTGGATCTGATTTATCATGTATGGTTGGATCTATTAGGTTAGTATTCCATGAAACCATCGCCAATTATTAAGGTATTATTTTACTAGATAATTTTTTTTATAAATTTTTGAATTTTTTTTATGAAAATTTAATTTAGTGTTTGATTGTGATTATTTTTTACGAAAAATATTATTTTCTATAAAAAATAATATTTTTCTATGGGTTGGATAAGTTTTATTTTCCATCATTTTAGAGAAAAATATGAAAATTATAATTTTTTGGAAATAATTTCATGAAAAATATAGACCATCGAACACTACAATTGGTTGAAAATTTGTGATGGAAATATTTTTCATAAAAAAAAAAAGTCCAATCAAACACAGTACTGAAAGACTAAGGTCACTTTTGATTTACGGAATTAGAATTTCGGAAAAAAAAACTGATTTATTTTCTTTATTTGGATATAAAAGAAAAATATCTGAAAAAAAAATTCAAAAGAAAAAAAGAAAGAAAAATGGTTTCCACCCACCTCAAAGATATATTTTTCCACTACTTCCCAATTATTTTAATAGAAAATATAATTATCCAAAAAAAAAAAACCCCAAAGAATTGATTTCTTTTAGCAGCCTAAAGAAGATTAACAAGGGTTCTCTTGTTAATCTTACCTCGTGGATGTCCTTTGACAAAGTAGTGAGATTACCATGGCAAAAAAATTAAAACGGTCACAAAAAGTCTTTTTTAATAAATATTTTGACTTACTCTCACTTTATTTATCATATTTTACGATATATCAAACTGTTTTTCATAATGTATAAGTTTTTCCACTTTTGACATAATTTGTCACGCTCCAGAACCAAAATACTGGAGAGCGGGGACAGACAAAACCATCTACGTATACTAGAGTACATAATACTCCAATAATACAATTACGACTGTCTAAGACATGTGGGATTTACTGTACAATCTATCAGTCATACCTGGATCAAAAAATTCTAGGTATCTCAATCACAGGCAAACAACAAGTTACAAGATATATAATCACCAGACATATAATAGTAAGGCGTTCCAAACTATACATACATAGATGATCATGAAGTTAGTTGTACAAAATAGAGAACTAGCAAGAGTCTAAGTCATACATGATTAACTCTACCTATAGTCTAGAATATGCCAATCATGTCCTGCCCTTTAGGCTAGATAACAAGTTCAGAAGAACACAAGCTAAATACGTGCTCGGTGGCTAAATGTCTCAAAAGAATAATTTATAATGATAAGTGGACGAACGAAGAAGAAACCCACTCAAATCCTCTGGTGCTCCGGGCGTTCACTATCTAGAGGAAGGTGCGGAAGATCCTGCGGTTCTGCTCTGAAATCTGGCCATACAAAACTAGAGGGGTCAGAGATCCAAACAACAAAATACTACAAGGAAGTCCAACTTAGGAACTAAAACCAACATGCAAAAAAAGCATAAGGTATTAAAGCAGTTAAAATATGAATGTAGTGAGTATAAGTGAACTTGCATGTTAAATAAACGAAAAAGTGCATGGACATGACATGACTATCAATCAACCAATCACGGCCAAGTATGTCCTACGGCTTGCTAATCATTAACTAACTAGAGTTATCACAATACTAGTTACTATCACATGCAGTTTGAAAATTTCATACAACCACATGTCCTGCAGTTCATTCGGATCATCCAAGTCGTACATGATACATAATATAGTTAACATATATATATATATATATATATATATATATATATATATATATACTTGTAATGCAACACTCAATGGTGTGCTGGAAGTGTGTCCCTCAAGACGAAGAGCTCCAAATCCACAAAAATGCTGGGATGTCGGGATTACATGTAGCCAGAAATTTTCCTAAATGATTCTAGGTATAAAATCTAATTAACCTGATCAGTTTAATCAAGGTTCATGATCGTGGTGCTTAGGAATTTGCCTTAGACATGATGCAAGACTGGACAATAGCTTGACAGGTACAATCAAAATTAATCACGGAATGACATGTCAAGCAATATTGGTGCTACTAATAGCCTTGATCATGACAGTACAAGAATCTCGAGTCATGAGTACGCTGCATCGAGCCACTATCAGGATTATCAGTACAATATTTACATAAACAAGGACTTAGAACTCCAAGCTTCATTACAAGCACTAACACACGTTAAAGGCAGAAAAATATCATGTACACTATCCCAAGGTTAAGTTAAGAAAACAAAACGATTGAAGAATACAACAACAATGGACAAAATAATCAAACATGCAAAATTGTCCAAAACTATATTTTAACATATTTTAGAAAACTGGATATAACTTTCTCATTCGAACTCCAAATAAGGCGATCCAAAAAGATTTGGAAAGGCAAGACAAAGATCTAAAACTTTCATGTTTTGAGTTTTGTGATATTCTAGATAAAAAAATAGCAAAACAGACAAAAAGAGGTCATTCGGGTCAACATGTGCGCGACCAGAATTCTGTGCACGACGCGCAGTGCGCGACCAGAATTCTGTGCGCGGTGCACTGTTGCACGGCAAGGGAAGTGATACGCACGGTCAAGGATTAATGCACGCGGCTCACTGCTCGCGACAAGAATTCCATGTGTGGCGCATTGCTTGCGGCACATTGATGCGCGCGATGCATGCGGCAAAAAAAAATCTGTGCGCGGCGTACTGCGCTCGGCTAGATTTTTGTGCGCGACGCACTGTGCGCGACACTGTTCATCGTTCCTGCTAGACACATCAGAGAACAAAGCTCCTAATTTTGTTTTGGTCATAAAAACTCCAATTTAACTCAAAATTAAGTGATTTAAAAGTCAACATCATATGAAATTTATTGCTCTATCTCATGGAACTACTAGTTTTCGAAAGTAACTAGTTTTAGTAGATCAAAACCAAGAAAAACTCAAGGAATCCAAGAAAACTCCAACTTAGAAATGTAGATCTTCTCCATTCAAGACCTCAAAACTGGAAATGCCAAGAAGTAAATATGTAGAGAAACTCATAGAGCACAACATAGATCAATAAAATGCAAGAAAAACTAAATAAATGCAAAAGTGCAAGTTCATGGTTGGCAAGATGTACTTGCCTAAATCCACTATTACCACAGTACTAAAATACTCGGCCGGGTCTAGGGAGTGGTAGGGCTGCTCTTGGCAGGGAGAGAGAGAGAGAGAGAGAGAGAGGGAAGGAGAACAAAATGGAAGAAAGAGAAAAATAAAATGAGAAATGAGGAAGAGAGAGAAAGGGAAGGGCTATATATAACAAGGGTGATTAATGACTATGCAAAATCTGGAAATTATCCGAAAATAGCTAGAAAATCAAAAAAATATATGGGAAGCAATTATACAGCAATAATACATGTCTACCAGATACGAATACGAAAATAGTGAGACGAGTCTCACATAATTCGTCCAAAAGTGACGGTCAATCCATTTGACCAAAAAATTTGACGAAAATACCCATATCTTCTTCCTCTTTCCTCACCCCCTCCTCCTCCCTCCCCACCGCGGGCAGATAGTCGTTGCTGCCGTTGACCTTGCTCACCCCCCCCGCCACCGCCCCTGCCCCCACCCTTCCCGCCCCAGTAGTAACAAAAACATCCACGACGGCGAGCATCCGTGACGACGAGCAGTGGTGACTGTGGCTGCTGCTACTGCTGTTGCTGATGCGATGGTTGGCTAGGGAGAGCAGTGGCGGGGAGGGGGGCAGTGCCATGAAGCGGGGGAGAGGGATTGACGACGGCTGGCCGCTGTCCGCGGTGGGGAGAGGGGGAGGGGTGAGAGGGAAGAGGAAGAAGACAATGGAGGAGTATATTCATCATTTTTTTGGGTCAAATGAGTTGACTGTCAATTTTGGACATATTCCGTTAAAAGTGAAAAAACTTGTACATTATAAAAAAAATAGTGGGGTGCACCGTGAAATATGGTAAATAAAGTGGAGGGTAAGTCAAAATTTCTCTTTTTTAATAACAAATATGATAAATATACCAACCCCTCAACATAAAAGAGAATCTAAATCTCCAATGTTGTGGAAGATGCATAACTTCTAGTGTATTATATATTTAAATTTAATTATTATCATAATCGTTTCTGAACATGTGTACGTTATGCCAAAAATTGAAAGGTCTCAAATTTTTTAACCTCCGTATATATTATTAATACAAAATTCTCATTTTAAGGTTTATGTCTCCCTATTTTTAAGAACTGTAGTGAGGGGCGGATCTTAGTATGGACTGGAGTGGGCTCCTATCCCATTTTTTATTTTTTTCATATAATTTTTAAAATTTTTTTGTAGATGTTAGCCCACATCTAGCTCACTTTAGCCCACCTCCTGGATTTGCTCATAACTGTAGTAACTAGCTTTAGAATATAAAAAATGTATTTTTTAGAGTAGTTAAAAAAGATTATTTTTTTAATAATTGTACATAGTCCCTAGTGTAACGACCCGTTCCGTTCAAGCGGATAACCGATTCAAATGATGCAAGTACAATGACCTGAACCGCTTTGCTCAGCGAGAAGACTCGTTTGAGGCAAATGATTCCAGACTTGGCCCTTCAGGAGTTCAGACTTAGACTTTCAAAGGCTCGCTCAGAGTATCGCTCGACTGAGGCAAATCATCGCTAAGGTGGGTGGCTACGATAAACTTGTCTTTGCTTAGCCAACACACTTAAAATATGAACAATACATGCTAGTCGCTAGGTGAATCACCCCTGCATGCTAATAAAGAATACAACACACCTAGCTAAGGGAATAATCTCATCTTGCATTGCTTGTGTTAGAACATAAAATTGAAACTTGGCTTAAAATATGGACCCTCGTATGCTACCTTAACTCGTGCAAGTAGACCCCGCTATGCCTTGAGTAGATCATTATATACTCTTCGTAGTGCACTGCTTCACATGTTTACACTGCTTGCCTTACGGATTATGTCGCTCGATATGTCCCTGTACGGTTTCACTCCTCGCATTACCCCTTAGACCCGTGCAAACGTAAATGGCTTATGTTCTAAATGTCACGACCACACCCGGATATTCGGACACGAGTACGTGGGTACGTCCAGCCTACGCCGTAGCATCGGCGGTAGAACGTTGTCTGGGTCAACTCTAACTAACTAACATCTCAACAATATATATAAGGTACTTGTCAATCATCTCAACTCCAAACAGAGAAACAATATAGTATCTCACAAATATAACTAAACTCAATTATAATGCAAACTAAGGAAGATAAAGCACGAATGGAATAACGAAGAAAAAAAACAAGATACAATCCATAAGTCTAAAATAGTATACATGCCATGAATCTCAATGAAGTCTAATACAAGTCCACCAAAATAAACCAAACCTCCTTAGACTCTGCAACTAAGTCCTCCTGGTCTATAGGAGTATCCTCTAATGGTATGCCCTCCTGCAGTCCGTAGAATGTAGGACACTGATCTATGAGCCAATCATCTGAAAAAATATATTCGGTCAGGATTGGAGCGAAGTACATACCTCTGAAAGCAGTTTCAAATGCATAATCGAGCATATAAAACAGATAATAGAAAAAAATACAAGATAACTAAACATCTGAATAAAATAAACTAGAGTGAACATGTAATGTACTGGAATAAAGAACACGCAATATGAATATCTAAAATATAAAGGAATAACTGAAATATAACTAATGTGCCTCAAAAAGGTTGAACACGAATACAATAAGGTAACTCGATTACAAGTATGGTATATAATCGACATGTGCACGAATACACTGGGGCTTTGACCACATAATCAACTCCTACTCCCCCATTCCCAACTAATACCAATGGATCCAATCACGACAGGTTACAAACACGAATATGGGCACATTGAACACGAGCAGTGTGTGTACACGAATAAGCACACTGAACACGAGCAGTGTGTGAACACAAAATATAAATAATCAATACCCAATACACACGATGAAATACATGTGAAGGAGTATCCGCTGAACACGGTAGGGGATAACATCTCCTGACATGATCCATGTAGTACCAGTCCGTAAAACTACTATGTCAGAATCAAGTATACAGTTCTAGAACATGAGATATATACACTGTTATAAAATACAAACTAATAGAGAAATGTACTCGCCTGAGGTCCTGAGCAAGGTGTCTCTCTCGATGCCCAAGCTGATGTTACATAGAGCTATATATGGTATATTGCATCAATACAAGGTTCTGGAATAAAGATAAGTTAAACTATTTTAATTCTAGGTCATAAAGTCATTTCTGAGTCAAAACAGTCAAACTAGGTCAACTATAGGTCAAACTAGTCAAACTTGGTCAAACTAGCTATTTCTAGGTTGTATGAGTCAAACTCTAGGATATTAGGTCCATACACTATGTAACTAGGCCATACTAGCTAACTAAGATACTAGGATACCCACAAAGCACCGTATCGTAAGATACGCAAGTTTTTAGATATGAAAATACTAATTTTATATATATACAAGACAATACATATATTAATTTTAGCTAACTAATGCAACTTGGATACCTTGGCTTTGAACCAATGCGTATCTCACTACCTACACACCCATCTTGATACTCAAACTCAATACCTCGAGTATCGACCAATATCTTGACTTTACCTTAGTATCACAAGGTAATTTAAATCCTAATATATATAGCTCACTATCAATACGCTAGCTATATACTAACATTAACTAAACTATTTAGATACTACTAACTACCTAACATACAATACTTATATACATATATACAACCTACAACATTAACTACTAATCTAACCAAGTATATATATATATATATATATATATATATATATATATATATATATTAGCTAACACTGCATATATATACAACTAATATACTAACTTACCGCTAACAAAACTAACTAAACTACTAATAACTACTAGCTAACCATACCTTAACTAACCGACCTCTTACCTAACATAGATGACCCCCCCCCCCCGACCTCTGTTCCTGCAGGTTGCTGCCCCTCCTTCCTGTGTGCAGTTGCTGCGTATGCTAGTGCCTCTTGCATACTGTTCAGTTGGCTGCTGCTACACCAACTGCTGGATTTGTTGTCTGCATAATGCATCTATCTTACTACAGTGCTACTGCACTGGATGCTACTTGCTGCAGTTTGTTCATGCTGCTAGTTGGCTCGAGGCTTGCAGGCAGTTTGCTGTCACTGCCCTCTTGTTGATGCAGTTGCTGCTGCACCTTCAGTTGCATGTATTTTGCTGTGAAGGTTGCTGCTGCTCATCCTGTTGTAAACTGCTACTGCAGTGCTGTGCTAGTGGCTTGCAGTGCTATCAGCTGATGCTGAGGTTGCTGAATTTCTCCCTATGCTTGCTGTTGATGCACACTGAAACTGTGCAGCCCTCTCTGTTCAACTGCCCGACCCCTCTCAACACACACAATCCACACACACACACACAAACACCTATACACTCACACACACACACACACACACACACACACACACACACACATATACATATAGATATTAATATGTATATACACACTCATCTATACATATATAGATATCAATATATATATATACTCTCATATATATATATATATATATATATATATAAATATACACATATAGATATATATCTACATATATAAATACATATCTACATATCACTACATCTATACACCTAGCTATATATACATATATATATAATATAATATAGACACATATACATATACATAGATATATCATTACATAATATATTCTACTAATAGATATACACAAGTCAAATGCATTTAAATGCAATGAAGCAAACACGTGGAGTACACCGCACTCGTATCACACTCATCTATGATACGCTTACGATACGGCTCCACCACACAACCAAACGTATCTCGAAGGACACGAGCAAGTCTAGAATACTAATTATGAACAATATAAAGAATTAAATACACAACTATGTGTTTGTGTCAAGATATGACATGCACAAACCCCCGTGTCAGAGAAAAACCCCCAAATCAATTTGTATCGCCACATTGTCAGAATACGGCCTACACGTATCCAATTATGGATACGACACTAGTCAAACACAAGCAAACACATGTCAATTTAGTCTAATTGACCAATTGACAAATACAAGATGTGCCAATCTCGAAATTCCTCCAAAATTGATACAAAATACCACATAACTTCCTTCATAGGCCTCCTATGAACCTAATTCCAATTCCTATTGGTAGCCTTAGCATATGGGGTGGTTCCTTAGGGTTAAATCACATATTTAGAACCTAGTTAAAGAGGAAAAACTGAATTGTACCTATTGGGAGATGGATTCCCAATAAAATTCCCAATTTGAGTGAAATAGCCTCCAACTTGTAGATTCTTGCTCCTCCTTGTAGATCCTTGTTTCCTCCTTGTAGATCCTTGTTCTAGTAGCCTCGAATAAAGAATAGGGAAGGAATTGGAAAAAAAATTTGAGTATGAATTTGTGTGGGAATAAAAAATTTGGAAGAGGGAAAATTCTAGATCTAGATTGAAATGACAAAATGAGAAGAGAGAGATTCTCTCTCCTCCCTATAGGTGGCCGACACTTGCCCCTCCTCTAAGTTATTATGAAATATCCAAAATACCCCTTGAGGCCTCTCATGAAGAAATTAATTAAGGAGGGAAGGTTCTAGTCTAATTGGTTTCACTAATTAATTCATCCTCCTAATGAATGGGCCTACTATTGGGCTCAATCTAAACTAGAATTAAATGTTGGGTCCATGAATCTAAACTAACTAGTTAGGTCCACTACACAAGTCTAAAATAAATCCAATATCTAATAATAAATAAATAATACAATAAATAATATTTACACATGTACAATATTTAATATAATAAATCCTAAAATACAATAACTCATGCCAAATTATCAAACTACCCTTAGTTGAAAAAGTGAGGGTGACAATCCTACCCACCTTAGAAAAATTTTGTCCTCAAAATTAAGGAAGAAACTAACTACCAAAAGCAATCAATACAAGCACGAAAAAATTATACCTCACGGCTCAAACAAATATGGATATCGCTCGAGCATCCCGGCCTCTCGCTCCCAGGTACTCTCTCCTGGAGAGTGATGCCTCCAAGCGATCCGCACTAAAGGAATCGTCTGGTTGCTCAGCACCTTCTCTCTCCGATCCAAAATCTCAACTGGTTGCTCTGGATAGCTAAGAGTAGGGCCCACCTCTATCTCCGAGTGATCCAACACATGACTAGGATCTGCCACGTACCGTCTCAGGTGCGACACGTGGAACACGTTGTGCACTTCCTCCAATGCAGGTGGTAAGTCTAGTCTGTAAGCAACTGAACCGATCATCTCAAGAATACTGAAAGGTCTGATGAATCGCGAACTAAGCTTCCCGGCTCCACCGAAATGGATCATGCCACGTGTCGAAAAAATCCTCAAGAAAATCAGACTGCCAACCTAGCACGAGACACAATCTTAGCCCTCTAACAAAAACAACAATCATAAGCAATGCAAAACAAAATATGTACCTCAAACTCTAATGGTCTCCGGTAGTTATCGGTCCAATACCGCTGTCTGTCCTACGCCACCCGAAGTCTATCCCTGATGAGCTTCACCTTCTCAGCTGCATCCACTACCATCTCTGGTCCCAATAAACCTCTCTCACCAACATTATCCTATGATAACGGAGTGCGGTATCTCCGTCCATACAATGTCTCAAATGGTGACATCTCGATACTGGCCTGGTAGCTGTTGTTGTAAGAAAACTTTACCAAGTGAAGATGATCCTCCCAAGAACCTCCAAAATCTAAAACACAGGTGCGTAGCATGTCCTCGAGAGTCTGAATAGTCCTCTCCGACTGCCCGTCTGTTTGAGGGTGATATGCGGTACTGAAGTTGAGCTGAGTGCCCAAGCTAGCCTGCAAACTTCTCCAGAAGTGGGACGTGAAGCGACTATCCCGATCCGAGACTATGCTCACAGGAATACTATGCAATCTGACTATCTGACGCATATACATCTTCGCGAGCTTCTCCGTAGATGTACCCACTTTGAATGACAGAAAGTGGGCTGATTTGGTCAACCGATCTACGATGACCCAAATTGCATCTTTACCTCCTGGAGAACGTGGAAGTCCTGAAACAAAGTCTATCGTCACATGCTCCCACTTACAATCTGGAATGGGCAAAGGCTGAAGAAATCCACCTGGTCTCTGTCTCTCCGCTTTTACCTGCTGGCAAACCAAACATCTGGATACGAAACTAGCTACCTCCCGCTTCATGCCATACCACCAAACATGCTCTCTCATATCCCTATACATCTTGTTGGCACCAGGATGCATAGATTACTGAGATCGATGCGCCTCCTGAAGAATCTCTTCGCACAATGCTCCACTCCGCACATACAATCTGCATACTTTAACTCTTCGCTATAGTACACTCCAACAAATTCCCCGGTTGGAAAGATGAGAGTCTCATTCTTGTCTCGATAGGGTAGAAAGGGCTTTTTGCTTCGTCTTTGATGCGCTTCCTTATCAGTTCAGGATTATTATCGATGAAATCCGGATACATTGACAATGTCTTTCTATTTTTAGTAGGTTCCTCCTCGTCTGTCTTAGTTTTCTTAAGAAACAAAATTCCTTTTTTTCGAAGGCCGTTCACAGGTCAGGAAGGAAAATAAAGAGGGGTACCCAAGCAAGTACCGTGCTGCAATGATCCATCATCTGCGATAATGAAGTCTTCTTCTAACCCTATATGGACCTGTGCTCTGATGCTCCTCAGAGACTCATCCTCGAACTGTGCGGCTATAATCTGGTCCATCAACTCGGACTATACCTGAAGTCCCCATATTTGTGCTGCAACTCCAGGAACTAATACCTCAATGCCCAAGCTATCAAGATCGGCCAATAAATGTCTGTCCCTTGTCAAATACATAGCCACTGGATACATGCTCAAAGCATTCGCGACTACGTTGGCCTTCCCTGCATGGTACTGCAAAGAAATGTCGAAGTCCTTCATCAACTCCAACCATTGCCGCTGCCTCATGTTGAGCTCTTTTTGTGTAAACACATACTTGAAGCTCTTGTGCTCTGTAAAGATCTCTACCCGCTCTCCATACAAGTAGTGTTTCCACAGTTTAAGAGCAAAAATAATTGCTGCCAACTCCAAGTCATGGGTAGGGTAATTCTTCTCATGCGGGCGTAATTTTCTAGAAGCATAGGCAATCACCTTTCCGTTCTGCTGTAACACACAACCCAAACCCTTACCCGATGCATCACTGTATATGAAAAATCCTCCTGCCCCTGATGGCAATGTCAATATTGGAGCTGTAGTCAACCACTTCTTTAGCTCCTCAAAAGCAGACTGACAATCCTCAGTCCTGACGAACTCTACGTCCTTCCTGGTTATCCTAGTCATCGACTCCACAATCCTGGAAAAATTCTGAACAAATATCCGATAATAGCCTGCGAGTCCAAGAAAACTACTGATCTTTGTTACTGAACTCGGGGTAGACCATGACTCAACTGCTAAAATCTTCTTCGGGTCTACTGAGATCCCGTCTCCTGTAATCAAATGCCCGAGAAATTTAACCTTATCAAAGAAGAACTCACACTTTGAAAGCTTGCCATATAGCTTCTCCTTCCTGAGGGTCTCCAGAACTATCCTCAAGTGCTTCTCATGCTCCTCTGGGGTCTTCGAATAAATCAATATATCATCAATGAATACTACCACAAAATGATCTAAGTACTGATAAAATACCTTATTCATTAGGTTCATGAATACCGCCGGGGCATTGGTCAACCCAAACGGCATCACCAAGAACTCAAACTGCCCATACCGAGTCCTGAAAGCTGTCTTCGGAATATCTTCCTTCTTCACTTTCACCTGGTGGTTCCCCGACCTCAAGTCTATCTATGAGAATACCTTTGCTCCACTCAACTGATCAAATAAATCATCAATCTGCGACAATGGGTATTTATTCTTGATAATGAGGTTGTTGAGTGTCCTATAGTCGATACACATGCGTACCGACCCATCCTTCTTCGGTACAAAAAGTATCGGAGCACCCCATGGTGATGAACTGGAGCGGATGAAGCCCTTGTCCTGTAACTCATCCACCTGCTTCTTCAACTCTGCCAGTTCGCTGTTGTTCACTCTATAGACGTGCTATGATATTGGTTCTGCGCCTGGAACCAAATCTATAGAGAACTCCACATCTCTGTCTGGTGGTAACCCCGGCAACTCCTCCGGAAAGATATCCATATACTCTGCAATCAATGGATGTGGCGGCTCCTGTTCCTCTACCAAAGCTCCACAGAAGTCACCTTCTCTCTGTTGTGCTGCTCCTCTGACGAACTCAAACTCTAGCTCTCCTAGCGCCTGGAACAAAACTCTGCCTCTACGATAATCGATACTAGCATGATGCCTACTCAACCAATCCATCTTGAGTATTATATCATAACTCGAAAGTGGCATTACGAGTAGACATACGTCCAACTCTCGGCCTCCCAAAGAAACTCTCTAGTCCTTGCAAATATCACTGACCAGAATAATGCCACCCCCGGTCATGATCTTGTAAGTCCTCGCCAACAGTTCAGACTCAAGACGATGTCTCAGAGCAAAAGATACAAATATAAAACGATGTGAAGCACCGGAATCAAATGAAGCATGAGCTGGAAAAGAATAAAGATAGACTGAACCTGAGATAACATCACCAACTGGCTCCTCCTCCTCCTCGACGGTCAAGGCAAAAGCTCACCCCTGTCGTTGGGCACCTCTATGCTGTTGCTGATGCTGAGAAAACTGTTGCTCTTATGGTGGTAGAGGAGGTCCTCTCTGTTGTCCTACTGATGGTCTCGCGGGTGCTCTTTGTGCCTGAGCTCCGCTCTGAGCTGGATGAGCTGGGACTTTAGGACAAGCTCTCAACTGATGGTCTCCTGATCCGCAGAATAAGCACTGGCCGAACCTCATCCTGCATGCATCCCATCAATGTCCTTACTTCTTATAGAAAGTGCAAGGAATAACTGGCCTCTGAATCTGGTGCATATAATGTACCGACGCACTAGCTGGTCCATGATACTGCTGCCTCGACTGCTGGAAGTACCTCTGGTGCTGCTGCTAAAAATGAGGCCGCTTTATTGGACTCGTGTTGGTACTGGATCCTTCTGTGTCCCTTGGCCTCTTAGAGCCAAGCTCTAGATAATCCTCTGCCCGCTGTGCTTGTCTCAGAATCTCCTCGAAAGTAGTGGTAGGATCTTCATTCGTATGTGATTTAATCTCTTTGTTCAGGCCCTTTCTGAACTTTCTGGCTCTCCCTCTGGAGTTCTGCCCCTCCACAAAGTGACCTAATATGCAATACTCCGTCGTATACTCATCCACCATCATACCTCCCTGAATAAGGAACTGGAATTGGCTCTCTAGAGATGTCAGAGCTATATCTGGAAAGAACTTTTCCTTGAAGATCTCTTTCAAAGTTTTCCAAGTAAGTCCTGGTGCTGAGATCCTGGGGTCCGTCCTAAACCAAGTCAATGCAATGTCAAACATCATGCTCCCCGCAGCCTCTATCTACAACTACTCTGGAATCTACACCAGTCGTGGATTTCGCTCAATGTCTTCTATCCAATCATTAGCATATATGATCCCTTCAGTGCCTTTAAAGCCCTTCAGCCCCATCCTCTTGAAGTCTATGATGTTCCCCAGCCTCGGCTGTTGTGGGGTAAACGGAGGTGGTGATGTCTTTGGCTGGACTAAGGCGGCTCTCTCAACTGTTGTGAGCGCGATCTAGTAAACATTCTCAATGCTCTGTCGCATGACCTCTGACTGACGCTGCTGTGCCTCCATCATCTGCTGAAAAAGGGTGAACATCTGCATCTGATCGACTGCAAATGGTAGGGGGTGGAAGATCCCCTGAAATTGTCAATGTTGTCCTCTATATCGGAGGTGGAGCACCTCTGAAAGCTGTTGCAGAAACGTCCACCTGGATCGGTAAAGCTGACCTCCGGAATGTAGGTGCTGGAACATCGTCTGATGGTGCTGCCCTCATAAGCGACGAAGTAACTGACTGTGCTGACATGGCACCTGAGCGTTGGGAACGCGTCTTCGGCGGCATCCTGAAGATAGATTGAAATAATGAATCAATATTGAGTAAGATACGATATAATCAAAGAAGGATAAATTTTTTTTCAAAGCAACATTCAATATATAAGGATAGCAAAACTTATATTGAAAGTGTTTCCTAGTTGTGATTAAGTAACTCTCATCCTAAATCCTATATCCTAAAGCAGGCTCGTAGAAGTACTCTAGGCGAGCACCACTATGATATCGCTCTAAACACGACTCTAGACAGACCTGCATGGGCCACCACTAAAAATGTGTCACGATTCGCATCCGAATATTCGGGCACGAGTACGTGGGTACGTCCAGCCTACGTCGCAGCATCGATGGTAGAACGCTGTCTGGGTCAACTCTAACTAACTAACTAACATCTCAATAATATATATAAGGTACCTGTCAATCATCTCAACTCCAAACGGAAAAATAATATAGTATCTCACAAATATAACTAAACTTAATCATAATTCAAACTAAGGAAGATAAAGCATGAATAGAATAAGAAACAAGATACAATCCACAAGTCTGAAATAATATACATGCCATGAATCTCAATGAAGTCTAATACAAGTCCACCAAAATAAACTAAACCTCCTCAGGCTCTGCAACTAAGTCCTCCTGGTCTATAGGAGTATCCTCTAATAGTATGCCCTCTTGCTGCCCGTAGAATGTAGGACACTGATCTATGAGACAATCATCTAGAAAAATATATCCAGTCAGGATTGGAGCAAAGTACATACCTCTGAAAGCAGTTTTAAATGCATAATCGAGCATATAAAACAGATAATAGAAAAGAATACAAGATAACTAAACATCTGAATAAAATAAACTAGAGTAAACAAATAATGTACTGGAATAAAGAATAAGCAATATGGATATCTGCAATATAAAGGAATAACTGAAATCAAACTAATGTGCCTCAGAATACAAGTTCATTATATGATCGATTTAGGTTGAACATGAATACAATAAGGTAACTTGATTACAAGTGTGATATGTAATCGACATATATACGAATATACTGGGGCTTTGATCACATAATCAACTCCTACTCCCCCATCCCCAACTAATACCAATGGATTCAATCACGACACGTTACGAACACGAATATGGGCAAACTGAACACGAGCAGTGTGTATACACGAATAAGCATACTGAACACGAGCAGTGTGTGAACACGAAATATAAATAATCAATACCCAATACACAATATAAAATACATGTGAAGGAGTACCCGCTGAACAGGGTAGGGGATAACATCTCCTGACATGATCCATGTAGTACCAGTCCGTGAAACCACTATGTCAGAATCAAGTATACAGTTCTAGAACATAAGAAATATACACTATTATGAAATAAAAACTAACAGAGAAATATACTCGTCTGAGGTCCTGAGCAAGGTGTGTCTCTCGATGCCCAAACTGATGTCACACAGACCTATATATGGTATATTGCATCAATACAAGATTCTGGAATAAAGATAAAATATTTTAATTCTAGGTCATAAAGTCATTTCTAAGTCAAAACAGTCAAACTAGGTCAACTCTAGGTCAAACTAGTCAAACTTGGTCAAACTAGCTATTTCTAGGTTGTATGAGTCAAACTCTAAGATATTAGGTCCATACACTATGTAATTAGGCCATACTAGCTAACTAAGATACTAGGATACACACAAAGCACCATATCGTAAGATACGCAAGTTTTTAGATATGAAAATACTAATTTTATATATATACAAGATAATACATATATTAATCTTAGCTAACTAATGCAACTTGGATACCTTGGCTTTGAACCAATGCGTATCTCACTACCTACACACCCATCTTGATACTCAAACTCAATACCTCCAGTATCGACCAATACCTTGACATTACCTTGGTATCACAAGGTAATTCAAATTCTAATATATATAGCTCACTATCAATACACTAGCTATATACTAACATTAACTAAACTATTTAGATACTACAAACTACCTAACATATAATACTTATATACATATATACATACCTACAACACTAACTAACTATATATATATATATATATATATATATATATATATATATATATATATATATATATATATATATATATATATATTAGCTAACACTGCATATATATACAACTACTATACTAACTTACCACTAACAAAACTAACTAAACTACTAATAACTACTAGCTAACCATACCTTAACTAATTGACCTCTTACCTAACATAGATGAACCCCCCCCCCCCCCGGTCCTGTGTTCCTGCAGGTTGCTGTTGTCATGCCCCGATCTTCCGCAGGCTAATCGGCCGTCCCCGCTAGGCACGAATCACCGCGCCAGCGCTCCCGCGGGACGATCGCTTGACCCATCTGGGCGTTATGCCGTACGGGCATAAGCCGAGCCCGTGCAAGGCTATGATTCGAACAGGCGGTAAGAGGTCTAAGCTACAGAGTCGTACAGATTGTCCGAGTGCAGCGAAATAATAAACGCATAAGCGATTGTTAACAAGTTCAAAGAGTCGTCAATAGCGAAAGCATTGAATAACACAAGTATAGAATTTAGAACAAACTCTTTATTGATATTGAACAAGTGTTACAAGCGGCGCTAGGACGAGATTACAAGTCGCTTAAGCCTCTCTCTCTGAAACAGTAAGAGCATGCCTAGTGGCTATATTTGTAGAATGATACATAGACGATATTCCAATATTATGTCCTGTATATGTCCTTCAGTTCCGGACACAATGCTCCATGGCTTTAGAGTGAACTCCACGCCTTAGCACGCACAAATGAGGCATCCGCACCGAATGAGGTTCTTCCGTACCCTGCAAGCAATCTGGTGGGTTATCAGTACATGAATGCACTGGTGGGGAGGCTACTCGCCCGCTCGGCAAATCCAAACACGTTATATAGGTTCCGTGCACCCTCTATTTAGTTATCTTTCTAATCTTGCCTTAGGATCGATTTTATGGCAATGATGAATAGCCTAACTCGTGTGGCAGTGCGCCGTGCGATATAAAGGAAATACGACGAGACTTACCAATACCAACTTACCATTCGTCCTTCCATGTCCAAGGCAAACCAAGTTAAACAAGCACGAGCATATATAATGAAGTCCAGGGGCAAATAACATATGCAAACACAAGTGTTGTGAACGAGATTATGTTTCAACTATACCCAAGTGTGTTATATTCATATTCGTTCAGGTATTTCAGATATTCTCGATGCGATACAATGACTCGCATGCGGATTGCCGCTAAGCGAGGATGACTTATCTATATGGAGGGTCATTGGCATAGTCATAATGGACAATGTGTCACTAGCGAAATGGGAGTAACGCTTGAACAAGACGTCGTAGGCCATTCTATCGAATAATTAGAGATGCCTCTTCAATGAGTATAGGGATGAGGATGGTACGAACGTAAAATAACATGGGCGCTGTGCACTGTCCCCATAAACAAGGAAGAGAACAACATGGAGTCCGTCTAGACCAGATCGGTCCCAGTGCCCCGAGACCGTCCGCGGAATGGGATGCTGTAATCCCCCTTGTGTACAAGTTGTCCGTGACATGCAAGTCTTGGGTTTCAGGTTCACAGGATAACTCAATTTTGTTCAGGACGAGTATGCTCCACGAGCTGTGATTTCTTGCTTTACTTGACATGATTCTTGTTCAGTGTTCACTTGACTTGATGCAATCTAAGGAAATACGAGCATGAGATAATCACATAGCATGATCTGTCTTTACATAGTCTTCCTGAGCCGTTAGATTGAGTACAAGATGAGTATCAATTTTTTTGGGGTGATGTTATCTTGCTTAACTGTCCATTGATGCAGTTCCTTAGTTCAAAAAATGCATTGACGACCTAACGGTCCCGAATACTTTTAATATTCTATACTTGGCTCAGAACGACTATTAGATAGTCTTCCGGTGGTTTGGATGAATGCAAGGCAAGATAGCATTTACTTGATATTGGCATACAATTATGTGAGAAGCATTGAATCAAGGCAACGAGTACAAGTTAACATATAAGCATGCAAGCATTGCATTCATAAGAAAACATAAGCATTTACGTTTGGCACGGGCCTATAGGTAAAGCGATGAGTAAAACCGTAAAGGAACATACCGAGCGACATAAATCTAGGGTCGTGCAGTGTAGCAAGTGAAGCAGTGCACTTCGAAGAGTATATACATATCGTTTTACTTAAGGCATAACGGGGTCTAATTGCACAAGGCAAAGGTAGCATGCAAGGGTCCATTTATAAGCAAAGTTTTATTTTCATGTTCTAACACAAGCAATACAAGTTAGGATTATTCCCTTAGCTAGGTGCATTGTATTCTTTATTAGCATGCAGGGGATGATTCACCTAGCGACTAGCATATATCGTCCATATTTTAAGTCTGCTGGCTAAGCAAAGACAAGTTCATCGTAGCCACCCACCTTAGCGATGATTTGCCTCGGTCGAGCGATACTCTGAGCGAGCCTCTGAAATCCTAAGCCTGAACTCCTAGTGGGCCAAGTGGGGAAATTCTTTGCCTCAAATGAGTATTCTCGCTGAGGAAAGCGGGTCGAGATGTTGCACTTTAGCCGTTTGAATCGGCTGTCCGCTTGAACGGAACGGGTCATTACATTATACACCACTCAGAAAAAGTCTCGTCCTCGAGACTTCCTGAGCGCTGGCCGTTCTATCACACCATCGAATCTATCCCAAGCGTATCAATCGGTCCACTAAATTCGTTCGAACACAATTTCCTACTCGTTCCTTATACCGTTCACATGTATGCTGGGTTGGTCTCATTGCGCCTTAACGCAGAACATGTTGCTTAACGCAGGGTATATTTCAATCCACCTTGAATGATGATCTAAGGCTGAGGCAAACTTATATAAGTCGTTATACTTATCCATGTAGATATTCACTTGCACTAGTATTCGAGATCAGCTTGTCGCGAGTCTGGATCGTGCACATATTCAAAGCGTCCTTCAAACATATGTATATCAACCAACTTAGCGATAGCGATGTCTTAGCACTCGAGTTTTACATATCATTGAGTCTTGGATCATGCACATGTTCAAGGCGTCCCTCAAACATATGCATTCAACCAAACTTAGAGATAGTAAAATCGGACAAGCTACTTGTAAAAATCTCAAGGGTTCTTATTTTTACAAATCACAAGGATACTTCCGACAGGGTCAATCAAATCCAAGTCATTTCCATTCCGACCAAATATTTGTACTACCGTTAAGCACGATCTATCCGAGTTAACCGACTAACGTTCATTTGTTCGGGTCAAACATAGCCTATATTACTGTTCCAAGTCTAACCCTAAGTCTTGCTGCCCCAGTTCTATAGCTTTGTTCAAGCAATGTTTTAAAGTCGGTTACACAAGTTTGTTCACTCGGCACATGGTCGTCTGTCTAATTACTAGGTCAGCTCACAAGGTCATAGGTACAAGTTCAAGCACACGATTCATCGTACAATTTTGTTGCACGATGCTCGTCCCAATTCCTAGGGTCACACCATTGTTCTTTTGTACGGAGTATTCTACCCAAGCTTGTTTCACTCAGATTTCTAAACATCGAGCATAGATCATCCCATTCTCATTAGCACATTCGTTAGTATAGGGTTCAAGTCCATTCAGTAAAATCCACGATATCCATTCCAAGTCTAGACCACCAAGCCAAGATTCAATCATAACCTTTTTGCTTATAACTCCAAGTCGTCCAACAAGATTTATGTATCCGTTCACGAAACCATCAAGCGTGACCAAGTTCTAGGATAACTTATCAATCAAATACTTTCATTTCATTTGCATTCCCAAATTTGTCTTATCGTGTTGAACCATAAGTCAAGACGATCCATCAGTTGTTACGCTCCAGTCTCCCGTAAGTTCGATTACCCTCGTTGAACGTGAGATCACCATGTCAATGCTCCCGTTGGATAATCGTCCTAATCCGGGCGTGACGCATGCACGAGCATAGAGTTACGCTCGTACAAGACAAGAACATCAAGTATTATGGTTATCATCGAAACGATCGAGATACCTTATTATTTTTCTCTGCTCCATCCAAGTTATATATATTTAATCCATCAAGTCATGTCCGTTCATGCAGTGATTATAATTCATCTAGCAAAATCATCCAACTTCAATGTTACCGTTCGGTAAATTCATAATCTACTTCTATCATTCCTCAAGCAACTACTTTCAAATATTCAAGCCCAAGTCTATCCACTTTTTGATATGTTCTATTCATCGAGTTTGTTTGGAATAATCACCGAACATGTTCCCGTGAGCTCGATTATCCCCGCCGTATGTGAAATCACCAAGCCGATACTCCCGCAGGATAATCGTTCTCGCTGGGACTGATTTTGAAGGTTATTTTTCTAAAATTGATTTCAAGATCATTCTTCCAAACTCCAAGTCAAATCCGTTATCGCTTATCTCTTTCATCGAACCACAATATTCATTCTCGGGCTAACTTCTATTCGAGTGATATTGTATTCAAGTTTAATCCATTTGTTTCAATCCAAAATCGCTCGCACGATACTCCAAGTTTTCTAACAAGTTTCCTTAACCAAGATATCGATTCCCATTTCCATGAATTTTTATTCGATATAAGCCTTATTATTTGTTCAAGACATTCTTCCAATAATTCATTCCGATTATCGCACGAGACCTATGAATCCATTTGGACATTTCTAAATGATCCATACACCACTCGAAATTGAGTCACCCAATCAAATTCTCAATTGTATTCGCATCAATCGCTAGCATATTCACCAAAATTTTCTTAGAATTTCTGCACGATACTTAGCATCGTATGATAAATCTTAGTCTCGTATATATCTATCCCGTTTATAGTCATTCAAGTAAACCATATTCAATTTGTATCTTCTAACACGAAATACCGTTCGAGCTATTTTCCAAAATCCAAGGACGATTCTCTATATTTTCCTAAGCGATAATCTGATAATATTTCTATCGGTTGGTTATTCTAAGTCTGACTTGTCCTTATTCCTGAACGATATTCCAATCTCGTTTGTAACTAGCTTGCACCAAAGGATCTTGGCACGCGATACTCAACACAACTTAGCCGAAAGGCTGTGTGCATGGCTAACCGTTCGGGCGATATTCTATTCCACACACTAACCAGCTGGTAAGAATGTATAGGCATTCAGGTTCGCATATATCTTATAAATTCTAGCACAAGTCTAATCCCAAAGGGTCTAGCATAGGTCGCCACAAAGGCCTTCGAATCATAATTTTGTACAGTCAATCATATCATTTATATGTACTTTTTAAAAGTATTTAGACTTATTATTTGGAACATTCCGATGGAACATTGAGAGAGAGAGCGTATGCACATAACCCACGAACGAGCTTTCGAAACTGAGAAAATTGAAATGAAGTCCAAAGGCGTATAGCCATGCTCTGATACCAATATGTCACGTCCCGATCTCCCGTAGGATAATCGGCCGTCCCCGCTAAGAACGAATTACCGCGCCAGCGCTCCTGCGGGACGATCGCTTGACCCATCTGGGCGTGATGCCGCACGGGCGTAAGCCGAGCCCGTGCAAGGCCATGATTCGAACATGCGGTAAGAGGTCTAAGCCATAGAGTCGCACAGATTGTCCGAGTGCAGCGAAATGATAAACGCATAGGCGATTGGTAACAAGTTCACAGAGTCGTCAACAGCGGAAGCATTGAATATGACAAGTATAGAATTTAGAACAAACTCTTTATTGATATTGAACAAGTATTACAGGCAGCGCTAGGCCGAGATTATAAGTCGCTCAAGCCTCTCTCTCTCTCTCTGAAACAGTAAAAGCATGCCTAGTGGCTACATTTGTGGAATGATACATAGGCGATGTTCCAATATTATGTCCTGTATATGTGCTTCAATTTCGGACGCAACGCTCCAAGGCTTCAAAGTGAACTCCATGCCTTAGCACGCACGAAGGAGGCATCCGCACCGAACGAGGTTCTTCCGCATCCTGCAAGCAATCTGGTGGGTTATCATTACATGAATGCACTAGTGGGGAGGCTACTCGCCCGCTCGAAAAATCCAAACACGTTATATAGGTTCCGTGCACCCTCTATTTAGTTATCTTTCTAATCTTGCCTTAGGATCAGTTTTATGGCAATGCTGAATAACCTAACTCGTGTGGCAGTGCGCCATACGATATAAAGAAAACACGATGAGGCTTATCAACTTACCATTCACCCTTCCCTATCCAAGGCAAACCAAGTTAAACAAGCACGAGCATATATAATGAAGTCCAGGGGCAAATAACATATACAAACACAAGTATTATGAACGAGATTATGTTTCAACTATATCCAAGTGTGTTATATTCATATCCGTTCAGGTATTTCAGATATTCTCGATGCGATACAATGACTCGCACGCGGATTGCCGCTAAGCGATGATGACTTATCTATATAGAGAGTCACTAGAATAGTCATAATGGCCAATGTCTCACTAGCGAAATGGGAGTAACGCTTGAACAAGACGTCGTAGGCCATTCCGCCGAACAATTAGAGATGCCTCTTCAATAAGTATGGGGATGAGGATGGTGAGAACATAAAATAACATGGGCATTGCGCAGCGTCCGCATAAACAAGGAAGAGAACAACATGGAGTCCGTCTAGACCGGATCGGTCCGAGTGCCCCGAGACCATCCGCAGAATGGGATGCTGTAATCCCCCTTATGTACAAGTTGTCCGTGACATGCAAGTCTTGGGTTTCAGGTTCACATGATAACTCAATTTATGATACGCTTGCGATACAGCTCCACCACAAAACCAAACGTATCTTGAAGGACACAAGCAAGTCTATAATACTATTTATGAATAATACAAAGAATTAAATATACAACTACGTGTCCGTGTTAAGATGTGACATGCACAAACCCCCGTGTCGTAGAAAAACCTCCAAATCAACCCGTATCGCCAAATTATCGGGATACGGCCTACATATATCTAATTATGGATACGACACTAGTCACACACAAGCAAACACATGTCAATTTAGTATAATTGACCAATTGACAAACACGATGTGCCAATCTCGGAATTCCTCCAAAATACCACATAACTTCCTCCATAGGCCTCCTATGATCCTAATTCCAATTCCTATGAATAGCCTTAGCATATGGGGTGGTTTCTTAGGGTTAAATCACAGATTTAGAACCTAATTAGAGAAAAAAAAACTGAATTGCACCTATTGGAAGATGGATTCTGTCACGACCCGCACCCGGAAATCGGGCATGAGCCGTGGGTACGTCCAGCCTACGCCGCAGAATCGGCGGTTAGAACGCTGTAAAGGTCCGTTCTAGGTCAACCATATCTATCTATATCTCACTGAAAAATCCGGCATGACCTCTCCAAAAGGAGGGCAAAACCACGCAATATATATATCAAAATAATCTTCTCCCGAAGGAGGGCAACCACGCAATATATATATGAATCTCAATCACAAAATCTAGGGGAAGAAATAAGCAAGATATGATATAAACAAAGAAAACCAGAACCAAGAGAGCAAGACAATCCAAAATAATACAGTCCAGGTCTAAAAGCTACAACATCACAGCATCAAAAGAATAAGTACAGTCATCCAAAATGCAACCACTGGAAAAACCCAGGAAACCCACCTAGCTAACTAGGGTGCTATAGGCGTCTCCTCGGCGCACTCCTCCTCGGGGTCACAACAGTCGTCAACACCAGGCCCGTAGAACGTAGGGCAATAGTCCTCAGGATCCTCTGGAAAAAAATATGCCCAGTCAGGACTGGAGCGAAGTACATAACTCTGAAAGCAACTCCAAATACATGGTAAGGTGTATATGACGAGCAATAGAAAAGTAATCAAGATGCACAGGAAATAAATATATGCTGGAGCACAAGAAGTAGCTGCAATGTAAACTGGAGAACAATACAAGTAGTGGAAAAGTAACTGCAGGTGAGAAACATGAATACTAGCTAAGTGCCTTGAGCACAAGTTCGTTATATGATCGGCTTAGGTTGCACATGAAAGTCACTACGATAACTCCGTTATGCGTGAGTTGCATAACCGACATACACATGAATACTGTTTGGCTTTGATCATATAACCAACTCACTACTCCCCTCCCCCACTAATACCATTGGATCCAACCACAACACGCTACGTACATGATAATAGCTCGCGCACACGAAGGCGAGAGCACAAGAAGCACATGATAGCACATGATAATCAATACCCGAAGCACATGATGAAATACACGTGATAGAGTACCCGCTGAACACGGTAAGGGGGATAGCACCTCATGACGGGATCCACTAGTACCAGCTCGTGTAATAAAGTGTCAGAATCAAGTATTACAGTTCTAGAACAGGTGATATAAACGCTATCATGAAATGGAAACTATCAGAGGTAGGTACTCGCCTGATGTCCTGAGCAACTGATGAGGATCGAGGTCCGGACCGGTGTCGCAAGGACCTAATGCGAAAAACAAGGATTAAACAGGGTTCTAAGCATTTAAACTGATATAAAATAATTAAAAACAGGCTTCTAGGGCTATTCTAGGTCGAACGGGTCAAACCGGTGAAATTCGGGTCAAAAAGTCAACCCGGGGTCCAAAAAGTCAACTCTAGGTCAAAACTAGGTCAAACGTTGACTTTTACGGTCAACGGGGACAATTATGGTCAAAGCTAGGTCAAACTAGGGTGCCCCTGAAATTCTAGGTCAAACCGAGCTCATTAAGCTACTAAACTCACAAACTCGCCTAATCGAGATACCGGGATACCCTCGGTATCCGATACCTCGCCCTAGGCCACGCACCCCGCCTAAACCCGCTAAAACCTATGCTAGCACGCGTAATTATATACATATAAACATACAAAAATCACTCCCAAGCATTTCCTAGGCTAATGCTCAAATACCCCGCTCGAAACTCAATACCTTGAATATCTCAAGGTATCGAGATACCTCGGTATCTCAAGGTATTGAGGTTTCGCCCTAAGGCCCTCTAACTAGCTATTTAGCTATTAATTATATACCTAGTTATTAATCTAGGCTAGGTAATATAGATATCTACTATCTATTAATACATCTAAGTATGTATATACCTATGTATATAGATATCCACACACATTTACCCGATTACCCATTACCTTACCTAATCATAACATATATATATATATATATTACCTATCAAGATATCTATATATATATAACTAACTATAGATATCTATATATATATACACTCATCTACACACTCTAACACACACACTAACACACTCACACACTAATACACACACACATAAATATATATACATATCTACATATATATATACACTCAAAATATATATATACACACACTCTAAACTATATATATATCTACACACACTCTCAACTATATATATATACATACACCTATATATATATATACATACACACACAAGCACACTTACACATATACATATATATATATATACACATAGACATATACATATACAAGTACATAAATATAAATACACTCATATATATATAAATATATATACGTAAACAAACATACATATAAATATAAATATATATATATACACATATCAAAACAAACACAACCACGCACACAACACTCAAACCACACGCCCTACTCACGCCCAACGACCCCGACACTCACCAATACCCTAAAATATATAAAATATAGCCCAAAAACTCTAGCACACACTCCCCGATACTAACCCAACGCGCGCACAAAGCCGAAACGAGGAAACCAAGTCGAAATGGCCGTTCGGTCATTTCGACGAACACGTGGTGCGCGGCTCGGAAAACCTCCTGAAACGCACACCAAACGAACTCGGAATCGGCCCAAAATTTACCCACGCGCTCTACACGATGTCTAGATCCTAGAAAATGCGCTCCCACGTCGATTCTAGGCCCGTGGCGGAAACGCACACAAACTTAGAATCGGCGACGACGAAAAGCCCCAATTTCGCCCGAAACGCCCGTTTCTCCGCGACGCGGCTTCCCGTGTCCAAACGGAGACACGCACTCACCCTCTAGACACCCGACAACGTCTACCTAGGTCCATCTAACCTAGGGCATCACCCAAAATTGGGCCAAATTCGGATTCCACCCGAATTCGACACAAAACCTAATGTCAAAGTTTCTAAACTCACCCAAACTAGTTCCAACTTCCTCCTACGGGTAGGGTTAGGGTCTAGGAGGGTTCTACAACACTAATTACACTACACAAAAATAATTAGGAAGGGGAAAGTTAGGTTTTACCTCTTGGGAGTTGGAATCCCAAGGCCAAAGTCCCAAATTCCCTCCAAATCAACTCCCTCAAGCTCCAAGCTTCCAAATCTAACTCCCACACTAGATCTAGGCTTCTCACACCTAGGTTAGAGAAAATGCAAGGTGAGGGTTAGCTTAAAGAAGAAGAAATGGAAGAAAGAAAGAAGAAAGATGGAGAAAAGCTTACTTTGGAGGAAGAAGGAGAAGAAAGAAGAAGTGGAGAAGAAGAAGAAGTGAAGAGGAAGAAGTGGAAAATGAAGAGGAATGAAGAAAGAAGGGGGGGCTGCTGCTCACTGTCGGGTGTGGGGGTAGGTAGGGGCCGGCCACATGTAGAAAAGGGGATTTACAACTTTCCAAATTCCCAAAACGCCCCTATTCACTCGGTTTTGGGTTCCGGGTCTCCAAATGCACTCAAACTAGTTCCAAATCTCACCAACTAACCTCCTAAAAATAAAATAATAATTCTAAGCCCCAAAATAATTCTCACAAGGGTGTGGGCTGGGTCGGACATGGGTCCACTAGGGTCTGACATGGGTCCAGGCTAGCCAAAACCCTAAAACAATCAAAATAAAAATAAGACAAGCACTAAATAATTATAAATATAAGTAATTAAATACAATACACCATTTATCAAATAAAAAAAAATATATAACCCTATTTTCTAGAATTGGGTAGTGACAAGCCTACCCTCCTTAAAATAATTTCGTCCTCGAAATTAAAAGACGAAACTAGGACAGGAATGCAAAGAAAGAACCATACCTCAGGGCTCGAAGAGATAGGGGTATCGCTCGCGCATTTCATCCTCCCTCTCCCAGGTCGACTCCCCTGGAGAGTGATGCCTCCACGCGACGCGAACCAAGGGAATAGTCTGGTTCCTCAACACCTTCTCCCGCCGATCCAGAATCTCCACCGGCTGCTCTGGATAGCTAAGAGTAGGGCCCACTGCGATCTCCGAGTGATCCAATACGTGACTGGGATCCGCCACGTACCGTCTCAACTGCGACACGTGGAACACATCATGAACTCCCTCCAGCGTAGGCGGCAACTCAAGCCTATACGCCACGGCGCCGACCCTCTCAAGAACACGGAAGGGTCCGACGAAACGTGGGCTAAGCTTCCCGCCTCCACCGAAGCGAATAGTGCCCCGCGTCGGAGAAATCCTCAGGAACACCAGATCTCCAACCTAGCACAAACAAGGTCTCTGCACTTAGTCTAAAATAAGCAATCACAAGCAAACACAAGAACAAAATCTAGGTTCTAAGCTATACCTCGAACTCCAAAGGTCTCCGGTGGCTATCGGCCCAATGCCGCTGCCTGTCCTGCGCCACCCGAAGTCTATCTCTAATGAGCTTGACCTTCTCCGCTGCATCAACCACCATCTCCGGGCCAAGCAAAGCTCTCTCACCTACATCATCCCATGACAACGGAGTGCGACACCTCCGTCCATACAACGCCTCAAAAGGTGACATCTCGATACTGGCTTGGTAGCTGTTGTTGTAAGCAAACTCTACCAAGTGCAAGTGATCCTCCCAAGAGCCTCTGAAATCCAAAACACAGGTGCGTAGCATGTCCTCAAGTGTCTGAATGGTCCTCTCTGACTGACCATCTGTCTGTGGGTGATACGCACTACTAAACTTGAGCTGGGTGCCCAAGCTAGCCTGCAGACTCCTCCAGAAATGCGAAGTAAAACGACTGTCCCGATCTGATACTATGCTCACTGGAACTCCATGCAGTCTGACTATCTGGCGCACATACATCTCTGCTAGTCTCTCTGTAGACGTACCCACTTTGAATGGTAGGAAGTGGGCCGATTTGGTCAACCTGTCCACGATGACCCAAATCGCATCCTTCCCGCCTGGAGAACGGGGAAGTCCAGAAACAAAATCCATGGTCACATGCTCCCATTTCCACTCCGGAATGGGTAACGGCTGGAGTAAACCTCCTGGCCTCTGCCTCTCCGCCTTCACCTGCTGGCACACTAAGCATCGGGATACGAAGCGTGCTACCTCCCGCTTCATCCCGTACCACCATACATGCTGTCTCAGATCTCTATACATCTTATTGGCACCTGGATGCATAGAGTACTGGGATCGATGCGCCTCCTGGAGAACCTCCTCGCGCAACGACCCACTCGGCACACACAACCTGGTACCGTGCCGCAAGGAACCATCATCAGCAATGGTGAAGTCATCTGCTAATCCCATCTGAACCTGCTCCCTGATGCTCCTCAGGGACTCATCCTCAAACTGTGTAGCCCTGATCCGGTCTACCAACTCTGACTGAATCTGCAGTCCCCACATCTGCATCTCAACTCCAGGCACTATCACCTCAATGCCCAAGCTCTCTAGATCTGCCAGAAGATAACGATCTGTAGTCAGGCACATAGCTACCGGATACCTGCTCAATGCATCCGCAACTACGTTCGCCTTCCCTGGATGATACTGCAATGATATGTCGAAGTCTTTCATCAACTCCAACCATCTCCTCTGCCTCATGTTCAGCTCTTTTTGGGTAAACACATACTTCAAGCTCTTGTGGTCTGTGAAGATCTCCACACGCTCTCCGTATAAATAGTGTTTCCACAACTTAAGAGCAAAGATGACCGCTGCCAACTCCAAGTCGTGGGTAGGGTAATTCTTCTCATGAGGACGTAATTGCCTGGAAGCATAGGCAATCACCCTCCCATTCTGCTGCAACACACAACCCAATCCCTTCCCCGATGCATCACTATAGATAGTGAATCCTCCAGAACCTGATGGCAACGTCAACACTGGAGCTGTCGTCAACCTCCTCTTCAGCTCATCAAAGGCGATCTGGCACTCCTCTGACCAAACAAACTCCACGTCCTTCCGGGTCAGCCTGGACAACGGCTCTGCAATCCGGGAAAAATCCTGAACAAATCTCCTGTAGTAGCCTGCCAGTCCCAAGAAACTTCTGACCTCGGCTACTGAACTCGGAGCACTCCATGCCTCAACTGCCACGATCTTTCTCGGATCCACCGAGATACCCTCTCCAGTCACCACATGACCAAGGAATTCCACCTTGTCAAGGAAGAACTCACACTTCGAGAGCTTTCCATAAAGCTCCTCCTTCCTGAGAGTCTCCAGCACTATCCTCAGATGCTCCTCGTGCTCCTCTGGGGTCTTCGAATACACCAAGATGTCATCTATAAACACCACCACAAACCTGTCCAGATGCTGATGGAACACCTTGTTCATCAGATTCATGAACACTGCCGGGACATTAGTCAACCCAAACGGCATCACCAAGAACTCATACTGTCCATATCTGGTCCGAAAAGCTGTCTTCGGAATATCCTCCTTCCTGACCTTCACCTGGTGGTAGCCTGTCCTCAGATCAATCCTGGAAAACACCCTCGCTCCGCTCAACTGGTCAAATAGATCATCAATACGCGGCAGCGGATACTTGTTCTTGATTGTGAGGTTATTCAGAGCCCTGTAGTCGATACACATCCGTATCGACCCATCCTTCTTCGGCACAAAAAGTACCGGAGCACCCCACGGAGAAGAACTAGATCTGATAAATCCCTTGTCCTGAAGCTCATCCACCTGCTTCTTCAACTCTATCAGCTCACTGTTGCTGACTCTATAGACGTGCTGGGATATCGGCTCCGCGCCTGGCACCAAGTCTATAGAGAACTCCACGTCTCTGTCCGGAGGTAACCCTGGCAACTCCTCCGGAAAGACATCCATATACTCCTCTATCAGTGGATGTAGCGACCTCGGCTCTACCACCAGGGCTCCGCAGAAGACTCCCTCGGTCTGCTCCGCTGCTCCTCTGGCAAACTGAAACTCTGGCTCACCCGGCGGACTAAACAAAACTCTGCCTCCACGACAATCTATACTAGCACAATGCGTACTCAACCAATCCATCCCGAGTACAATATCGTAGCTCGGAAGTGGCATTACGAGTAGGCACACACTCAACTCCCGGCCTCCCAAGGTAACTCTCCGGTCTCTGCAGACATCACGGACTAGGATGATACCACCCCCGGTCGTGATCTTGCAGAGTCTAGCTAAAGGTTCAGCAACAAGATGGTGTCTAACAGCAAAAGATACAGACACAAAGCTATGGGAAGCACCGGAATCAAATAAAGCAAGTGCTGGAATGGAATCAAGGAGAACAGAACCTGAGATAACATCACCAACTGGCTCGGCCTCGTCCACTGTCAGGGCAAAAGCTCGCCCCTGCTGTCCTCCTCGGTGCTGCTGCTGGTGCTGGGCGAACCTCTGCTGCTGAGTCTGCAAAGGCTGACCTCTCTGCTGCGCTGCAGGTGCTCTGGCTGGTGCCCTCTGAGCGGCTCCTCCGCCCTGAGCTGTACGGGCAAGCGCTGAAGGACAATCCTTCAGCTGGTGGTCTGCGGCGCCACACAATAAACATCTGCCCAGCCTCTTTCTGCATATGTCCCATCCGTGCCCTGGCTTCTTACAGAAAGGGCAAACGATGGGCTGCCTCTGGCCCTGCTGCTGACCCTGCCTCTGCTGCTGGGGCGCCTGCCGGAAGGGCGCCCGACCCTGACCCTGGTGCTGCTGGGTCTGCTGGAATGGCCTCTTGGCCGGGCCTGCACTGCTGCCTGCTCCGGAAGTGTCTCTGCCCCTCTTCGTCTTCAGCTCCAAATCATCCTCAGCCCTCTGAGCGTCGCTGACAATCTGCTCGAAGGTCGCCTCGCGGTCGCTCCTAGTCAAGGACTTGACCGCCATGGCTAAGCCCTTGCGGAACTTCCGCGCCTTCGCTGCCTCTGACAACCCCTCAACAAATCTGCCCAGACGGCAGAACTCCGCTGCATACTCATCCACTAGCATACTCCCCTGGACGAGCGCCTCGAACTGACTCTCTAAGGCACTGAGAGCCACGTCCGGGAAGAACTTCTCCTTGAAAAGCTTCTTAAAAGCCTCCCAAGTCAATCCCGGAGCTGCTATCCGCGTATCCGTGCGGAACCAAGTGAGGGCAAGGTCGAACATCTGGCTGCCCGCTGCCTCTATCTGCATGCTGGCTGGGATCATCGCCAGCCGAAAGATGCCCTCTATATGCTCGATCCAGTCGTCGGCGTACAGGATCCCCTCTGTGCCGCGGAACTCCTTAGGCCGCATCCTCTGAAAATCGATGATAGTACCCGGCCTAGGATACTGAGCCTGCTCTGGCTGTGGCTGGATCTGAGCCACTCTGTCGACCGCTGTCAAAGCCACCTGATGAGCATTCTCAATGCCCATCCTCATAACATCTGCCTGGCGGTGCTGCGCATCCATCATCTCTCGGAAGAATGCGAACAACTGCGTAGCATCCACTGGCGCAGGCGGTGGTGGAGGAGGTACCACCGGGACAACTGGGGTGGCTCTCGGATCAATGGGAGTAAGGGGATCTCCGAGAGAAACTGAAGCTCCCTCAACCGCAGGAGTGGCGAGTGGAGCGGTAGCGGCTGCCGGAAGTCGAGCAGGTCGAGAGGTGGCAGACCTCTCGGTGGCAGCTGCTGGGGCGGTGCGCTGAGATCTGGTCTTCGGAGGCATCCTGAACACAGACCAAAAGAAGTCAATACAGTGCAAGAAACGATAACATCAAAGAAGGACAGTGATATTGCAAAAGAAAACAATTTCAGGAAAATTAAGATAGCAAGAAAAATCAGGAGGGGTCCTAGTTGTGATTGAGCACACTCTCTCTCAGCCTATCTCCTATATCCTACTGCAGGTAAACTAAAAAGCCGACCTGCATGGGCCACCACCAAAAATGTGTCACGACCCGCACCCAGAAATCGGGCATGAGCCGTGGGTACGTCCAGCCTACGCCGCAGAATCGGCGGTAGAACGCTGTAAAGGTCCGTTCTAGGTCAACCATATCTATCTATATCTCACTGAAAAATCCGGCATGACCTCTCCAAAAGGAGGGCAAAACCACGCAATATATATATCAAAATAATCTTCTCCCGAAGGAGGGCAACCACGCAATATATATATGAATCTCAATCACAAAATCTAGGGGAAGAAATAAGCAAGATATGATATAAACAAAGAAAACCAGAACCAAGAGAGCAAGACAATCCAAAATAATACAGTCCAGGTCTAAAAGCTACAACATCACAGCATCAAAAGAATAAGTACAGTCATCCAAAATGCAACCACTGGAAAAATCCAGGAAACCCACCTAGCTAACTAGGGTGCTATAGGCGTCTCCTCGGCGCACTCCTCCTCGGGGTCACAACAGTCGTCAACACCAGGCCCGTAGAACGTAGGGCAATAGTCCTCAGGATCCTCTGGAAAAAAATATGCCCAGTCAGGACTGGAGCGAAGTACATAACTCTGAAAGCAACTCCAAATACATGGTAAGGTGTATATGACGAGCAATAGAAAAGTAATCAAGATGCACAGGAAATAAATATATGCTGGAGCACAAGAAGTAGCTGCAATGTAAACTGGAGAACAATACAAGTAGTGGAAAAGTAACTGCAGGTGAGAAACATGAATACTAGCTAAGTGCCTTGAGCACAAGTTCGTTATATGATCGGCTTAGGTTGCACATGAAAGTCACTACGATAACTCCGTTATGCGTGAGTTGCATAACCGACATACACATGAATACTGTTTGGCTTTGATCATATAACCAACTCACTACTCCCCTCCCCCACTAATACCATTGGATCCAACCACAACACGCTACGTACATGATAATAGCTCGCGCACACGAAGGCGAGAGCACAAGAAGCACATGATAGCACATGATAATCAATACCCGAAGCACATGATGAAATACACGTGATAGAGTACCCGCTGAACACGGTAAGGGGGATAGCACCTCATGACGGGATCCACTAGTACCAGCTCGTGTAATAAAGTGTCAGAATCAAGTATTACAGTTCTAGAACAGGTGATATAAACGCTATCATGAAATGGAAACTATCAGAGGTAGGTACTCGCCTGATGTCCTGAGCAACTGATGAGGATCGAGGTCCGAACCGGTGTCGCAAGGACCTAATACGAAAAACAAGGATTAAACAGGGTTCTAAGCATTTAAACTGATATAAAATAATTAAAAACAGGCTTCTAGGGCTATTCTAGGTCGAACGGGTCAAACCGGTGAAATTCGGGTCAAAAAGTCAACCCGGGGTCCAAAAAGTCAACTCTAGGTCAAAACTAGGTCAAACGTTGACTTTTACGGTCAACGGGGACAATTATGGTCAAAGCTAGGTCAAACTAGGGTGCCCCTGAAATTCTAGGTCAAACCGAGCTCATTAAGCTACTAAACTCACAAACTCGCCTAATCGAGATACCGGGATACCCTCGGTATCCGATACCTCGCCCTAGGCCACGCACCCCGCCTAAACCCGCTAAAACCTATGCTAGCACGCGTAATTATATACATATAAACATACAAAAATCACTCCCAAGCATTTCCTAGGCTAATGCTCAAATACCCCGCTCGAAACTCAATACCTTGAATATCTCAAGGTATCGAGATACCTCGGTATCTCAAGGTATTGAGGTTTCGCCCTAAGGCCCTCTAACTAGCTATTTAGCTATTAATTATATACCTAGTTATTAATCTAGGCTAGGTAATATAGATATCTACTATCTATTAATACATCTAAGTATGTATATACCTATGTATATAGATATCCACACACATTTACCCGATTACCCATTACCTTACCTAATCATAACATATATATATATATATATTACCTATCAAGATATCTATATATATATAACTAACTATAGATATCTATATATATATACACTCATCTACACACTCTAACACACACACTAACACACTCACACACTAATACACACACACATAAATATATATACATATCTACATATATATATACACTCAAAATATATATATACACACACTCTAAACTATATATATATCTACACACACTCTCAACTATATATATATACATACACCTATATATATATATACATACACACACAAGCACACTTACACATATACATATATATATATACACATAGACATATACATATACAAGTACATAAATATAAATACACTCATATATATATAAATATATATACGTAAACAAACATACATATAAATATAAATATATATATATACACATATCAAAACAAACACAACCACGCACACAACACTCAAACCACACGCCCTACTCACGCCCAACGACCCCGACACTCACCAATACCCTAAAATATATAAAATATAGCCCGAAAACTCTAGCACACACTCCCCGATACTAACCCAACGCGCGCACAAAGCCGAAACGAGGAAACCAAGTCGAAATGGCCGTTCGGTCATTTCGACGAACACGTGGTGCGCGGCTCGGAAAACCTCCTGAAACGCACACCAAACGAACTCGGAATCGGCCCAAAATTTACCCACGCGCTCTACACGATGTCTAGATCCTAGAAAATGCGCTCCCACGTCGATTCTAGGCCCGTGGCGGAAACGCACACAAACTTAGAATCGGCGACGACGAAAAGCCCCAATTTCGCCCGAAACGCCCGTTTCTCCGCGACGCGGCTTCCCGTGTCCAAACGGAGACACGCACTCACCCTCTAGACACCCGACAACGTCTACCTAGGTCCATCTAACCTAGGGCATCACCCAAAATTGGGCCAAATTCGGATTCCACCCGAATTCGACACAAAACCTAATGTCAAAGTTTCTAAACTCACCCAAACTAGTTCCAACTTCCTCCTACGGGTAGGGTTAGGGTCTAGGAGGGTTCTACAACACTAATTACACTACACAAAAATAATTAGGAAGGGGAAAGTTAGGTTTTACCTCTTGGGAGTTGGAATCCCAAGGCCAAAGTCCCAAATTCCCTCCAAATCAACTCCCTCAAGCTCCAAGCTTCCAAATCTAACTCCCACACTAGATCTAGGCTTCTCACACCTAGGTTAGAGAAAATGCAAGGTGAGGGTTAGCTTAAAGAAGAAGAAATGGAAGAAAGAAAGAAGAAAGATGGAGAAAAGCTTACTTTGGAGGAAGAAGGAGAAGAAAGAAGAAGTGGAGAAGAAGAAGAAGTGAAGAGGAAGAAGTGGAAAATGAAGAGGAATGAAGAAAGAAGGGGGGGGCTGCTGCTCACTGTCGGGTGTGGGGGTAGGTAGGGGCCGGCCACATGTAGAAAAGGGGATTTACAACTTTCCAAATTCCCAAAACGCCCCTATTCACTCGGTTTTGGGTTCCGGGTCTCCAAATGCACTCAAACTAGTTCCAAATCTCACCAACTAACCTCCTAAAAATAAAATAATAATTCTAAGCCCCAAAATAATTCTCACAAGGGTGTGGGCTGGGTCGGACATGGGTCCACTAGGGTCTGACATGGGTCCAGGCTAGCCAAAACCCTAAAACAATCAAAATAAAAATAAGACAAGCACTAAATAATTATAAATATAAGTAATTAAATACAATACACCATTTATCAAATAAAAAAAATATATAACCCTATTTTCTAGAATTGGGTAGTGACAGATTCCCAATAAAATTCTTAATTTGAGTGAAATAGCCTCCAACTTGTAGATCCTTATTCTAGTAGCCTCTAATGAAGAATATGGAAGAAATTATGAAGAAATTTGAGAATGAATTTGTGTAGGAATGAAGAATTTGGAAGAGAAAAAAATCTAGATCTAGATTGGAATAACAAAATGAGAAGAGAGAGATTATCTCTCCTCCCTATAGGTGGCCGGCCCTTGACCCTCCTCCAAGTTATTATAAATATCCAAAATATCTCTTGGGGCCTCTCATGAAGAAATTAATTAAGGAGGGAAGGTTCTAGTCTAATTGGTTTTACTAATTAATTCATCCTCCTAATGAATGGGCCTACTATTGGGCTCAATCTAAACTAGAATTAAATGTTGGGTCCATGAATCTAAACTAACTAGGTAGGTCCACTACACAAGTCCAAAATAAACCCAACATCTAACAATAAATAAATAATACAATAAATAATATTTACACATGCTCAATATTTAATATAATAAATCCTAAAATACAATTACTCATGCCAAATTACCAAACTATCCTTAGTTGAAAAAGTGAGTTTGACACTAAAGTAGACTATACCGCTCGTTTTCTTATACTTATGTTTCACACAAATGCAATGCTTGCCTGCTTACACTGTAACTTGTACTCGTTTGTCTCGTTTCAATGCTTGTCACACAATTTTATGCCACAATCAAGTAAACACTATATTGCCTTGCATTCATCCAATTCACAGGAAGACTATCAAATAGTTGTTCCGTGCAAGTATAAACCTGAAAGTGTTCGGGACCTTTAGGTCACCAAGGCATCTTCAAACTAGGAGATTGTACCATATCAAGTTTAACTCGGAACAAGAATCATGTCAAGCAGACGAGAATCACAGCTCGTGGAGCATACTCGTTCTGAACAAGAATCAAGAATTAACATGACATGTCATGAATCCCGTGAATCTGAGACCCAAGACTTGTATGTCGCGGACAACATGTGCACAAGGTATTCAATATGTTCTCGCAGATGGTCTCTGGGGCACTAGGGCCGATCCAATCCGGACGGAACATCTGTTAGTCTGCCTATTTTGAGCAGGATGGTGTGTAGCGCCTTGTGAACCTTCCTTCACGTCATTCTCGCTCTTAGACTAAGTAGTCGCCTATTTCGAGCAGGATGGATGTGACGCCTCATTCCTTGAGTCGCATACCATTCTCGCTCTTGACTACAACCCGTCCTTTATGGCTATGCCAGCGACTCATGTTCATATAGATAAAGCATCATCGCTTAGCGGCAATCCACGTGTGAGTTATTATATCGTATCTGGAATCTGAATTGTAGAAGCATGAAAAATATGCTGAATAGCTATACGCAGCATGTTAGTGCTGGGCAGCGTAAAATATAACTTCAGAGCCATCGGCGTACAACAGAGCTTTTTCGCTAAATATAGCTTAAAATATAAGCTCAAGGACAACCCGCGTAGGACAGTATATCCAGGCTGCTTTAGCGTAAAAAAGGTTCTACATCTCCTTTATGGCGTAAAACTCATCCGCTTTTAATGCAGCATTGAAGTGTACGAGGAACGCTTCATATTCCTCGAATGAACCGGTCAAATCATGCAGTGAACCTGACGTCTGACTCCTGACAAAGAGTACTGCACGACTATCCAGACGAAGATTGTAATGATGGCGCGGCACAGCGACCCAAACTGTCGTTTAGTGACATTTCCTCGGCGTAAACTGCTTTTACGCATACAAGGGAATACGCTGCCTAGTTTTACATAGGCAGACGAGAGCTTTTTATGCTCCACAGAAGACAAACAGGCTGCCACGTCAAAAGCTGCTCTTCGTACAGGGCTCGAGGCACGTCTCTGCATTTAATGCGCAGAATGGTGACAGATCTCCGAGGCACGTCTCTGCATTTAATGCACAGAATGGTGGCAGATCTTCGAGGCACGCCTCTGCATTTAATGCGCAGAATGGTGGCAGATCTTTGAGGCACGCCTCTGCATTTAATGCACAGAATGGTGGCAGATCTCCGAGACACGCCTCTGCATTTAATGCGCGGGATGGGGGCAGATCTCTGCATTTAATGCCAGAGATTTAATTATATCTCCAAAAGCCATAATTTTGGCTAAAACGTCCACATCATCACTTTTGCACATTACGCCATCAGGCTATTCTCAGATATGGGAGCACGTTGTACGCTATCTCTTTGAAATACGCCAACTCAGGCTACATTTGCATTGGTGCGTATTAAAGCTATTCGGTCCAGAATTCGCTCAAGGCCCCATTTCAGGAAAGAGCATCAGGCTTCTACGCCCACTCGGCTTCTATGCCTACTTGGCTTATATGCCTGCTCGGCTTCTACGCCTACCTGGCCTCTACGCCGGTTTGACAACTCTTTGGCTTCTACGCCATGGTGACAGTTATTGGCTTCTACGCCAACCTTTTCTATGCGAGGGATAACTATCTACGTGGCTTTTATGCCGTGGTCTTCGCAGCAGTTATACGCATTATCTCTTAATGGAACACGTGTCACACGCTCATTCAGAAGATCATTTATACGTGGGTAATGGTTATTATAACAATCGCGTAAAAAATGCCATACTTTCTACTACCCGGCTTCTACGCCGACTGGATGGTTACTGTCACTAAAACCCTATAAATAGAGACCTCTATTGACAGAGGTCCAAGGTCGCAAATTCCAGGGTCGAACAAAGGTCGAAGATTCCAAGATCAAAAGAAAAGGTCGAAGAACTAAGAGTCGAAGAGTCTTCGAGAGAGAAGAATCCAGAGCTCATACAAAGAGTAGTGATCGACGACTTTGGCATCGAGCATCCACTCTCCTTTGCAACCTTTGAAGCTTTTTTCTGTCTTCTACAGCACTTCTTCATCATCGTGTGGTCCAAGGGACAAAGTGATCGACTGCAGATCAGACTTCTATAGCAATATTTACCCAGATTAAAAAATTGTACTTGACATCCTCGTATAGGATTAATTGTACTTCTTGTTTGTAAACCAAAGAGCGAGTTTCGTATAAATCTCATTTTATTTCTTTCGTTTATTATCAAACATGAATCACCTGAACGGATATGAGTATAAGACACTTGTACATAATTAAACACTTGAACATCTTTTGTAACACACCTGAGTATTCGTGTAACTCGTGCACCTAAAACAGAACCTCACTCATGACGCTCATGTTTGCTTAAACATTTTCCTTGGATTTCATTATGTATATACTCGTGCTTGTTTTAACTTGGTTGCCTTGGACAGGGAAGGACGAATGATAAGTTGGTAAGTCTCGCCGTGTTACTCTTATATTGCACAGTACACTGCCATACAAGTTAGGCTTTATATTAATGCCATAAAACTGATCCTAAGGCAAGACTAGAAAGATAACTTAATAGATGGTCAACGAAACCTATATAAAGTGTTTGGATTTGTCGAGCGGACGAGAAGCCTCCCCACCAGTGCATTCATGTACTAAAATCCACCAGATTGCTTGCAGGGTGCGGGAGAACCTTGTTCGGTACGGAAACCCTTTCGTGCGAGCTAAGGCATGGAGTTCGCTCTGGAGCCTTGGAGCGTTGCGTCCGAAACTGAAGCACATATATAAGACATAATTTTAGAATATTGCCTATGTATAATTCCATAAATGTATCCACTTTGCACGTTTTATTGTTGAGAGAGAGAGAGATACTTGTGCGATTTATAATCTCGGCCTAGCGTCGCTTGTAATACTTGTGAAATATCAATAAAGTGCTTGATTTACATCTATACTTGTATTATTCACTGCTTCCGCTATTGACGACTCTGTGAGCTTGTTACCAATCGCCTGTTCGTTTCTTATTCCGCTGCATTCGGACTATCTGTGTGACTTTGTGGCTTAGTCATTTTATCGCATGTTTGGATCATGGCCTTGCACGAGCGCAACTTGTGCTCGTGCGACATCACGTCCAGATGAGAGGGATCGTCCCGCGGGAGTGCTAACACAGTAATTCGTGCCCAGCCGAACGGCCGATTCCTGCGGGAGATCGGGGCGTGACATATTGGTATCAGAGCATTGGCTTTACGTCTTTGGACTTCTTATCAATTTTCTTAATTTTGAAAGCTCGTTTGTGGGTTATGTATATACATTCTCTCTCGTTGACCTGTTGGAATATTCTATACAATGAGTCTAAATAATTTTAAAAATTGCATGTGTTTGATATGATTGCTTGAACTGGATAGTTATAAGAAGACCCTTGTTTTGACCTGTATTAAACTTTGTGGAATAGACTCGTGCTAGAATTGAAAGTTATGTGTGAACCCAAATACCTATACATGATTACCAAGCTAGTTAGTGTACGAGATATAATATCGTTCGGACGGTTAGCTATGAACACAACCTTTCAGCTAAGTTGTGTTAAATATTGTGCGCCAAGACCCTTTGGTGCGAGCTAGTTTGCAAGCGAGATTTGGATATCGTTCAAATAATAACAAGTTAGACTTAGAATGGCAACTGATAGAAGCGTTATCAGTTTATTACTAAGGCGAATATAGAGAACCGTGCTCGAATTTTGGGAAATAGCTCGGATGATATTTCGTATCTGGAAGATAGAAATCAAATATGGTTAACTTGGATGACTATCAACAGGAATATATATAGGAGACAAAGATTTATCAGGCGACGCTTAGGTATCGTGCAGGAGTTCTAAGGAACAACTTAGTAAATATGCTAGCGAGTGATGCGAACACCGATTGAGGATTTAATTGGGTTACTCGATTCCTGAGTGGTATATGGATCATTTTAGAAATATTCAAACAAATTCAGTGATCTCGTGCGATAGTTGGTTTGAACGATTGAGAATGTCTTGAACAAGTGATAAGGTTTATATCGAATAGGGATTCAAGGTAATAAAATTAATATCTTGGTCAAGAAAACTTGGTGGATCGTGATTGCAATTTTAAATTGAATCAAATGGATTGGAACTTGAGTAGGATATCGCTCGATAGAAGTTAGCCCGAGAAAGGAATATTGTGGTTCGATGAAAGAGGTAAGCGATAACGGTTTTGATCTGGAGTTTGGAAGAACGATCTTGAATCTAGTTTGAAAGATAACTCTCGACAATCAGTCCCAGCTGAGAACGATTATCCTGCGGGAGCGCTGGCATAATGATTTCATGTCCGGCGGGGATGATCGAACTCACGGGAACATGTCCGATAATTATTCAGACGAACTCGATAAAATGGAACGTAATAAAGGTGGATATACTTTGGCTTGAGTATTTGAACTTAGTTATTTGATGAATGCCAGAAGTCGACTATGGAATTATTGAACGGTAACATTGAAGTTGGATGATTTTGCTAGACAAATTATGATCACAGCATGAACGAACATGACTTGAAGGACTATATATATAACTTGGATGAAACAAAAGTGAAATGATAATGTATCTTAGTCGTTTCGAAGATAACCATAACGTTCAATGTTCTTGTCTTGTGCGAGTGTAACTCTATGCTCGTACATACGTCATGCCCGAATTAGGACGATTATCTAGCGGGAGCATTAGCATGGTGATCTCACGTCCAGCGGGGATGATCGAACTTGCGAAAGACCGGAGCATAACAATTGATGGATCGTCTTGAGTTATAGTTCGATACGATAAGACGAGTTTAAGAATACAAGTGAATCAGAAGTGTTTTAAGGATGAGTTAGTCTAGAACCTGGTGTAAGACACGCTTGATGGTTTCATGAACGGATACATGAATCTTATTGGATGACTTAGAGTTATGATTGAGATAGAAGATTTAGAATTTAATCATTATTTGGTGGTCTAGACTTATAATGGACAAGTAGATCTTATCACATGTTTGAGGAGATAGACTATGCAAATTGCTAGGCTTGTCATGCGACTTGGATATATCATGGATTTGACTAAATAGGTTCGAACCCTGTACAGGTGAACATATTTTGTGAGTAGGATGATCTGTGCTCGATGTTTAGAAATCTGAGTAAAACAATATTGGGTAGAATATCATGTACAAATGAACAATAGTTTGAGCTAGGGATTGGGGCGAACATCGTGCGACGAATTTGCACGATGAGTCATAAGCATGAACTGTGCCTATGACCTTGTGAGCTGACCTAGTAATTAGGCAGACGACCCTGTGCCGAGTAAAAGAACTTGTATACATGACTTTAGAGTATTGCTTGAGCAAACCATAGAACTGAGGCAGCAAGACTTAGAGTTAGACTTGGAATGGTAAGTGTGTGCTATGTTTGACACGAACAGAATGGACGAAAGGACATGGACGCTAGTCGGTTGATCGAATAGATCATGCTTAATGGTAATGCAATGCTTGATTTGAGTGGGATTGGAAACGACTTGGATTTTATTGACCCTGTTGGAGGTATCATCGTAATTTGTAAGACGAGAACCCTTGAGATTTTTTGCAAGTAGCTTGTCCGTCTTTATTATCGCTAAGTTTGGATGAATGCATATGTTTGAGGGACGTATTAAACATGTGCACGATCCAAGACTCAGTGTTATATTGAACTCGAGTGCAAAGACTTCGCTATCGCTAAGTTGGTTGACATGCATATGTTTGAGGGACGCTTTGAATATGTGCACGATCCAGACTCGTGATATGCTGATCTCGAATGCTAGTGCAAGTGAATAATATTAGATTCACATGAACGAGTATAACAATTTGGATAAGTTTGCCTCAGCCTTATATCGTCATTCAAAATAGATTATAACGTACCCCGCGTTAAGCGATATATGTTCCACGCTAAGGCGCATTAGAGACCGAGTCAGGGCTTGGATTGAATAATAGAGTCATTCAATGAGACGGACCCAATATGCACGCAACACAGATTGATATGCTTGAGATAGATTCAATAGTACGATAGAACGGTTTGCGCTCAGAAATTCTCAAGGAAGAGACTTTTTCTGAGTGGTGTATAATGTAACGACCCGTTCTGTTCAAGCGGATAGCCGATTCAAATGACACAAGTGCAATGATCCGACCCGCTTTGCTCAGCGAGAAGACTCGTTTGAGGCAAAGGATTCCAGATTTGGTCCTTCAGGAGTTCAGACTTAGACTCTCAAAGGCTCCCTCGGAGTATCGCTCGATCGAGGTGAATCATCGCTAAGGTGGGTGGCTACGATAAACTTATCTTTGCTTAGCCAGTACACTTAAAATATTGATGATATATGCTAGTCGCTAGGTGAATCACTCATGCATGCTAATAAAGAATACAACGCACTTAGCTAAGGGAATAATCCCATCTTGTATTGCATGTGTTAGAATATGGAAATAAAACTTGGCTTAAAATATGGACCCTCGTATGCTACCTTAACTCGTGCAAGTAGACCCTGCTATGCCTCGAGTAGATCATTATATACTTTTCATAGTGCACTGCTTCACATGTTTACACTGCTTGCCTTATGGATTATGTCACTCGATATGTCTCTATACGGTTTCACTCCTCGCACTACCCCTTAGACCCGTGCAAACGTAAATGGCTTATGTTCTAAAGTAGACTATACCGCTCATTTTCTTATGCTTATGTTTAACACAAATCCAATGCTTGCCTTCTTACATTGTAAATTATACTCGTTTGCCTTATTTCAATGCTTGTTTCAATGCTTGTCACATAATTTTATGTCATAATCAAGTAAACACTATCTTGCCTTGCATTCATCCAATTCACCAGAAGACTATCAAATTGTCATTCCGTACAAGTATAAACCTGAAAGTGTTCGGGACCATTAGGTCGCCAAGATATCTCTGAACTAGGAGATTGTACCATATCATGTTTAACTCAGAACGAGAATTATGTCAAGCAGAGGAAGAATCACAGCTCATGATACTCGTTCTGAATAAGAATCAAGAATTAACATGTCATGTCATGAATCCCGTGAATCTGAGACCCAAGACTTGCATGTCACGGACAACTTATGCATAAGGTATTCAATCTTTTCCTACGGATGGTCTCCGGGGCACTGGGGCCGATCCGATCATGATGGAACATCTGTTAGTCTGCCTGTTTTGGGAAGGATGGCGTGTAGCGCCTTGTGAACCTTCCTTCACGCCATTCTCACTCTTAGACTAAGTAGTCGCCTATTTCAGAAAGGATGGATGTGACGCCTCGTTCCTTGAGTCGTATACCATTCTCGCTCTTGACTACAATCCATCCTTTATGGCTATGCCAACGACTATGTTCGTATAGATAAGGCATCCTCGCTTAGCGGCAATCCGCGTATGAGTCATTGCATCGAATCTGGAATCTGAATCACCTGAATGGATATGAGTATAAGACACTTGTACATAATTGAATATTTGAACATCTTTTACAACACACCTGAGTATACGTGTAACTCGTGCACCTGAAACAGAACATCGCTCATGACACTCGTGTTTGCTTATGCATTTTCCTTGGATTTCATTATGTATATACTCGTGCTTGGTTTAACTTGGTTGCCTTGGACATGGAAGGACGAATAGTAAGTTGGTAAGTCTCGCCGTATTACTCTTATATCGCACGATGCACTGCCACATAAGTTAGGCTTTATTTTATGCCATAAAACTGATCCTAAGGCAAAACTAGAAAGATAACTTAATAGATGGTGCACGGAACCTATATAACGTGTTTGAATTTGTCGAGCTGGCGAGAAGCCTCCCCACCAGTGCATTCATGTACTGATAACCCACCAGATTGCTTGCAGGGTGCGGAAGAACCTCGTTCGGTGCGGAAACCCCTTCGTGCGAGCTAAGACATGGAGTTCACTCTGGAGCCTTGGAGCGTTGCGTCCGGAACTGAAGCACATACACAAGACATAATGTTGAAATATCGCCTATGTATCATTCCACAAATTTAGCCACTTTGTACGCTTTTATTGTTTCGGGAGAGAGAGGTACTTAAGCGACTTGTAATCTTGGCCTAGCGTCGCTTGTAATACTTGTGCAATATCAATAAAGTGCTTGATTTATATCTATACTTGTGTTATTCACTGCTTTCGCTATTGATGACTCTGTGAACTTGTTACCAACCGCCTGTTCGTTTCTTATTCTGCTGCATTCGGACTATCTGTATGACTTTGTGGCTTAGTCATTTTATCGCATGTTCAGATCATGGCCTTGCACGGGCGCAACTTGTGCTAGTGCGGCATCACGTCCAGATGTGAGGGATCTTTCCGCGGGAGTGCTGACAGATAATTCGCTTCCAGCGGGGATGACCAATTCCTGTGGTAGATCGGGGCGTGACACCTAGACTGGTCCTTAGGATGTCAGAAAGGGCTTGATCACAATGTTCAGTGATTTTGTTAGAATAAACGTAGAAGAAGGAAGAAAAAATTATGGGAGAAGATCTCTTATTAGTGTAATCACATAGTGGGAGGCAAAGGCCTTATTTATACAACCCAGTGAAGGTGTAATACTAATATCTAACCAATGTGGGACTAAAAATAAAGTGAGAATCCAACCCTTTAGTAACCCACATTATAACACTCCCCCTTTGGATGACCATAATCTCTAAGCCTATTATCTTATTAAAATTTTTCCAGAAAAATCCATTAGGACAAAACCTGTGCGAAAGAAAATAGTACAATCTTTATGATGATTTAAATAGGTATTGGACACGCTTAATGTTGCCTCATTAAAACCTTGTCATAAAAAACCCAACGTAAAAAAATACATGACTAAGGAAAAAGAGTACAACACATTATAGTCCATACAAAATATATCTCCCCCTGAAAACAATCACTCCCCCTGATGATATTGATCCTACACAGTCAGCTGATGAAGATGTCGCATTCCAATTCCATGAACTAGTTTCTGAAAAGTTGACTTTGGCAACAATTTGGTCAACAAGTCTGCAAGATTATCACTTGAGAGAACTTGTTGGACGTCAATATCAAAGTTCTTCCGAAGCTCATGAGTATAGAAAAACTTCGGTGAGATGTGCTTGGTCATGTCTCCTTTAATGAATCTACCTTGAATTTGTACAATACATGCTGCATTATCCTCATGAATAACAGTTGGAGTATCTAGGAAAAAGATAACAAGAGCTATGAATGTGTTGAATCAACGATCTCATCCAAATACATTCTTTACTTGCTTCATGGAGAGCCAATATTTCTGAGTGATTTGAGGAGGTCGCAACCATTGTCGATTTTGTTGAATGCCAAGAAATAGTTGTATTGCTATTAAAAAACACATATCCAGTTTGTGAACGACCTTTATGGGGATCAGATAAATAACCTGAATCTGCAAAGCCAACTAGATTCGTGATGTCAGATAAACCACAAGTATAAAATAATTCTATGTCGGTAGTTCCACGAAGATATCTCATCACATGTTTAATGCCATTCCAATGTCTGCAAGTTGGCGCTGAGCTATATCTAGCCAACAGATTGACAGAGAATGATATGTCTTACCTTGTACATTATGATAGATACATTAATGCCCCAATGGCACTAAGTTACGGTACTTCGGGTCCTAGCATCATTTCATTGTCGTCCTTAGGACGATATGGATCTTTATTGATATCTAAAGATCAAACAACCATTGGAGTGCTAAGGGGATGAGTTTTATCCATATTTAACTATTTTAATATTTTTTTGTGTATTTGAATTGATGCACTAAAATTCTATTAGTGCAATGCTCATTTATAATCCGAGACAATATTTCGTGTCTCCGAGATCTTTCATCTCGAACTCCTTTTTCAGATAGTTTGTAGTCTAATTGATTTCATGTCTTATTCTAATTAAATTTATGTCATCGACATATACTACAACTATAGCGAAACCTTCCTTAGATTTCTTTATGAAGATACATGGGCATATATGATTATTCTCATATCCCTCCCTTTTTATATATTCACTAAGACGGTTGTACCACATCCTTCCGGATTATTTCAAACTGTATAATAAACGTCTTAGCTTTATGGAATGCATGTTCTTAGCTTTTGAGATTGGTAGATTAAATCCATCTGGGATTTATATATATATATCGCTATCTAAATCACCATATAGATAGGCTGTTACAACATCCATAAGTCTCATGTCCAATTTTTTCTCAACTGTCAGACTTATCAAATAACGGAACGTTGTTGCATCCATTATAGTAGAATACATCTCTTCGTAATCAATCCCGGTCTCTGAGAAAACCCTTGTGCCACTAATCATGCCTTAAATCGAGCGATTTCATTCTTTTCATTTCGCTTTCTTACAAATGCCCACTTGTAACCTACCGGTCTGACATCTTTTGGTGTTTATAGGTCCGAACACTCCATGTTTATTAAGGGAATCCAATTCTGCTTGAATAGTATCGTTCTATTTTGGCCAATATTTTCTTTGTCGACATTCATCGATGCTACGTGGTTCAGTGTCATCAATGCCCTTAGATATTTTAGTAGCTACTGAGAATGAGAATATCTCATCTATTGTTATATCTTTGCGATCCCATACCTCTCTTGTATATGTATAAACCATAGAGATCTCTTTGCTTTCAGGTACCTGAGCCTCCTCTTGGGCTTGTGTCTTTTCTAAGACAATAACTTCTTCTGGGCTTTCAGAGAGTATGGATCTGTCATTCATAATCTCTTTTTGAGTGTTATGTGTAACCTCCTTAAGAGCGTTACTTGGGCATTTTCTCTCTTTAGGGACTAAGTCCTTCGAACCTATAGGTCTACTACGCTTCTGGCTTGTAGTAGATTCATTAGCTACTCTGCTATTTTTTTCTACGGGGATATCAATTTTAGCTGGCATATTTACAGCGGGCACATGTGATTTAATCACTTTAGCTACATCAGTAAATGCATCTGGCATTTGATTTATAATCTCTTATAGATGCAATATCCTTCGTACCTCAGTTTTATATTGATTAGTACGAGGATCTAGATGATACAGAGTGGAATTATCCCACGATAATTCATGCCGTTTATTTGTGACGAATGGTTTTGTAAGAACATTCTTTTTTTTTATCTCTCCCTAACGGCAGAAATTTAGTCTTATCAAAATGGCAGTCTGCGAATCTAGCTGTAAAAATATCACCAGTTAAAGGTTACAAATATCTAATGATTGAGGGCGAATCAAAACCAATATAAATTCTTAAACGGCGTTGAGGTCCCATTTTAGAGCACTGAGGAGGGGGAATAGGAACATAAATAGCACAACCAAATTTACACAAATTAGAGATGTTAGGTTTATGGCCTGTCACAAGTTGTGATGATAAAAATTCATGATATGCAGTTGGCCTAACAATGATTAATTTAACAACATGTAATATGGCATGTCCCTAAGCTGAAAGGTCCGCTAGCAGGATCAATTGGTCCGCAAATATCACCTTGAATTCTCTGAAGGAATGGTGGTGATTCAGAAGCTATTTTGAGAAGTGAAGGCCTTGTAATGAGTTTACCCTGTGAACAAGCTATACACAAATGTTCAGTAGAAAATGAAAGACTTTGGTATGATAAATTATGCCCATTGGTATTGTTGATGACCTTTCTCAATATAGTCGATCCTGGATGACCCAATTTGTCATGCCAAAGGATTAGATTCCTTGGATCCTTTAGCATTTTGCTAGTGATAGAGTGAGATTCTACTACCATTAGAGTAGTTTGATATTGCCCCGAGGAGATTAACTTGCACTTTTCTAATGTGAGCTTATTGCTTCCAACATTAAAGGTGATACAAATACACTCTTTGCTATCATCGTTCATGGTTTCAACATGAAATCTGTTCATTCAAATATCTCTAAAGTTGAGTAGATTTTTATTAGATCTACTAGAGAATAATGCATTTCAAATGACTAAGTGTGTTCCATTTGGCAATACAACATCGACCTTACTATAACCTTCTATAATCTGCACGGGTCCAGCAATGGTGGTCATCTTGGCAGTGTTTGAGGCATATGTTGTGAAAAACTTCCTAGTTTTCAATATAGTGTGAGTTTTTGCACTATCTATCAAGCATATTCTATCATCATTGTCCATATCTTTTGAAAATAAATAAATAATATATTAATATGTTACTAAATGGTTAAACTTGACATATAGCCAATTATTACAACTTGATCTAAATATAAATGAAACTGCTTCAAAGAAAGTAAACTACCTAGACTATTGATTATATAATGACCAATGTATTCAAAGTGGAAAGTAAATAAACTTAGATAAGCATTCAATAACTATTTATTGACTTCGTCTATCATGGCATTGAACTGGTCTTCCGAAATTGTGTTTCCATCCTTAACTTGGAAGATATCATTAAAATCCATGTGTTGTACCCTCCATGAGATTAATCTCCACACATTTTGAGGCTTCATACTCGTCCACTTTATTTTGTGAGGTGCGACAGTTTCGCATCCAATGACTAGCTCTTCCACAATATTTGAAAATATCAGTTAGAGCAGCTAGATTGAAAATTTGGGCATTGTTTCTTCGAGAATTAAATTTCTTGTTTTTGAATTGTGTATCATTCCTTGGACTCGGATTGTATCTATTTCTTTGGCTTCCACGGCGTCCATGCCCTCTACCTCTATGATTTCCTCGACCCCTAGTATTGGTCATATTTTTTTGAGCACTAGTCGCATTCACTTCAGCTGGAATTGGTGCAGACCCAGTTGGTCTACTAGTGTGGTTTTTGATTAATAACTCATTGTTTTTCTCGGCCACGAGTAAGACAACAATAAGTTCGGAATACTTCTTCAAATTTCTCTCCCTATACGTCTGTTGTAGGGTCATATTAGTCGCATAAAATATGGTGAATATTTTCTCTAGCATGTAATGCTCTGTTACTTCTTCACCACATAACTTCAATTGTGAAGTAATCTTGAACATAACTGAATTATAGGCGCAACTGTCTTATAATCTTGAAAACTTAGATTGAGCCATTCATGGAATGCACCTAGTAGTATTGTAACGCCCCGCAACCGTACGGTGCGTTACGCTGAGTCGGATTGAATGAAACAAATGTTGGTTCCATTTGATTTGTTGGATTTTGGGAATAAGTATTGATTGAGTTGTTTCATGTGCAGATGGCTAGCGGGTTCGATGGAAATCAGGTGTTCGTTCAGAGCAGTACTGAGATAGCTGAGTTGGAATGATAATGCCATCTTCCTTAGTCCGATCGGTCGGATGATTTGTAGAGCACGGCCTGCTCGCACGGTCATACCAGTTGAGTAGATCGCGCTTGCATCGGACCACGGGTTCAAGGGATTGGCCGTATCGGCAGGACATGATGCCTAACGGGATCAATCATTGTGAGTGGGCTCTTTCCCTTCTCCTCTACTCCTTCATGCCTAATAATATGGAAACACGTAAAAGGATTGAAACACTTGGGCTGAAACATTGGGAATCACTACACTGAGGCATGCATAGAGTGTACGCCATTGGCTTGGTAGGATTGTGGCTTGATTTGGTTTGTGCGTTGGATAGTTGGAGCTAAAGTTGGAATATTACATTTGAGGCAGTTGGTTGAATAATTGGGATTATGCTTGGACAGTTGGAATGATGCATTGAGAGATTGGGAACATTGAGATTTGGGCGAGCGAGCGTGCATCCGTGCACGGGTATCACTTGGTCGCTTTGTCTTGCAAAGCGAGCAGTTATAGTTCAAAACCGAACAACTGCATCGGCGAGGGTGTTGTGCCGCTTGATGGGGCATCGTGCCACGAATGGGGCATTGTGCCACTGAAATGGCATTGTACCATGGGTTAGCTTTGAGCATGGGTGTTGCACCATTGAAAATACTGTGTTGAGAAGAGGCATTGTGCCTATGGGAATAACTTGTGAATGGTGCCTTGGACTATATGTTGGAAGAATGGTTATGGATGTGTTGGTTGGATTATTGGCGGAACGAGTCTAGGATCGCTTGGTGGGGCGAGAATGTTCGATCCTCTCGTCATACCTACTTGGTGTCTGCATGTCACGGACAACCTGTATTGCACAGGGTTTGGTCTCCTCGAACGGGTACTCCGGGGCACCGGGACCGTTCGGCCATGGAGGAGACAATTGGGTAACGCGTCTTGGGTGCGGTGCCAGCGGTTGGAATCGATCCAGGTGGGTTAGCTACTTAGCGCTGTTTCGAGGAGAACCGCATTTGATCAGTCCGATCAAAATCCTTTATGGCTTGGCCAGTGACTTCATATAGTATAGTGTTGGCTTGCTTTTCTTTTGTTGGTTTGGCTTTCATGGAGGCGCGGCCACCTTGCCTCGGCAAGAGTGTGCACTGTGAGATTTGGATTGTAAGTGTTGGTTGAGGATGGATATTGAGGCTTGGTTGATGGTTCGACATGTTATCGTGTTGCTTGGACTTGAGCATGACGGTTTGCATGCTAGTTTCCCTCGAGTTGCTTATATATTTGCTTGTCGTTTGGTTTGAGTTGAGTGCTTGCATGCTTAAACTGCTTTACAGCTTTCCTTAACATGTCATCCCTATGCCATGAAATGAATCTAGGATTCAACTAGAAAGATCACCATATAACTGTTTGCATTCACTATTTTTTTACTTAGTGTCGGCTTAGGCGAGTGGGTTACCCCGCTCACCAGTACGGTTGTGTACTGACCCACGTTTGTGGGCAATATTTTAGGTACGCAGGCGTAGTGGCGCTGCTTGGATATACGGGACATGATGTATGAACTGTAAGTACCTTTGTGGGCTAGAGAAAAGAGCAAGAGTATTTCATCGCCTTCGTGGCCTTGTCTTCGATGAGGCATTTCATTTGACCCTATCGTGAGCTTCACTGCGTATTACTCTGATTGTGTGCTTGGTACACAATACTTGACTTCCGCTGCAACTTGGTTGTTTCAATGATAATATTTGGTGTTTGACAACATCGCCTTGTACGAGCGCAACTCCAGACTCGTACGGCATCACGTCTCGATGAGAACGATGGTCCTGCGGGAGAGCTGTAAACGTGGTGATTCACGTTCAGCGGGGACTATCGAGCTTGCGGGAGATTGGGGCGTGACAAGTATGACCATTTTCTAGTGATCATATCTCTCAGCTAGAGAATTCCATAGCACCAAGGGGTCCTTGACTGTTAAGTACTCAGCCTTAAGATCATCATGAATATGATGTCTTAAAAAAATTAAAGCCTTCGCTTTATCTTATCCAAATATTGGCTTATCAGTCACAATTGCGTCACCTAAGCTTTTGGCTTGAAGGTACAATTCAGCATCCAATCTCCAATTGTGAAAGTTCTGGCCTTCTAAGTTTAGAGGCTTGGAATCATGCTTTGTGAGGCTCGACATATTGCTGTATAAGATCAATAATAACAAGTTAACATAAGAACTTGGTAAATCACCAAACAATTCATGTCTATGGTGTATACTTGAAACAATGATGTTTCATAAGTCTATTTATACCAAACAAATATTGTTCATAGTATGCTTCGAACAATGATATTCCAGAAGTCGTAGGTAAATACCAAACACTAGATGTTCATGGTATGCTTCGAACAATGATTATGTTCAAAAAGTCTTTCAAAAATACCACATATGGTATGCTTCGAACAATGATGTTCTAGAAGTCTTATATATATAAACCAAATACTTCATGTTCATGGTCATCAGACTTCTGATGGTTTTGATCTGAATTTATTAGCATATATAAAAGAAAGAAATAAATAAAGAATAACTCCACCGTTCTCTCCGAAAGATCTATATGCGATTAACATCAGAGTGTTATTATCAAAGTGGAGAATCTGCAAATGACGGCTTCACTGAGATGCTCTCGCTTATTTTCTCCCGTTAGAGTTTCGTACTGATAACATATTAGAATAAACGTAGAAGAATGAAGAAGAAGAAAATAGGAGAGAAGCTCTCTTATTAGTGTAATCACATAGTGGGAGACAAATGTCTTATTTATACAAATCTAATAAAGATGTAATACTAATATCTAATTAATGTGGGACTAAAAATAAAATAGAAATATAACCCTTTAACCCACGTTATAATAGAAATTTTTTTTTTTTCTTGCTTTTCTTCGAGTATAACGTGACAATATAGATTTTGTTGTCAATAGCATTCCGCTAAATTACTCTCGTACCATGAATTGGTAAATTAAAAGTTCAATTTTGATATGTTTGTGCCATTTGTTAGAGAAGATCACTAAAATTGTCACTGATTAATTTGTCCTATAATTTCTTTCGCTCTTCTCTTTGTTGATGCTCTTTTCGGTCTCCACCACTGCCCGCGCCATCACCATCTCTCTCCCTCTCTCATATTGCTTTGAGGATTAGTTGCATATAGATCCTCTCTATCCTTAATTCAGTCATTTTTTTGCATATAAATTCCCTACTCTTTACAAATGACAAATATGTATCATTCATAATTTTGTTTTTTTAACAAACGATCAAACTACCTTTAACTATTTTATTTATTGCGATACAAAGTTAACTAATATCTTTACTCTTTTAATGAGATTTAAAAATGGCTCAAAATCGTCTACACCCTATGTAAATACTCTACTAACTATTTTTCTAAAAAATAATTAATTATTTAACTATCTAGTCTTATTTATTTATAATTAAACAATTATAACTCAAGTTGTTAAGGTGGAAGATATTTTTTTTGGTTGCTTGAGTTCCGTTCCTAAAACGACAATATTTATAATAATTTTATATTTAAAATTTTTAATAATTTTTTTACGCACGTGCATGTTACTAGTTTTAAATAATATGTACTTTCCTTTTTAGTCTTGCCATTGTTGAATTTTAAAGAGACCTAAAATTAAAGAGAGACATTATTATCGTATTCTATACAAAATTGAAAGTTCAAATATTTAGTTACAAATTGGCCATTGGATTATAAGAGCCGGAATTATTTTTACAGAGAATTAAAGTATTAATATATTATTCTAGAGAAAAAATTTAGTGAAATTGTTAGAAGAAAACAAATACGTACTTGTTAAGTGCGTATTGTTAAAAATGTATTTGCTATGTACGTTTTGAGTTTAAAAAAAATTTAATTAATTTTTTCTCATTTTACTTGAAAACGCATATCATATATGTGTTTTCAAATTTTTTTTTTTATTTCTTGAATTTTTTATTTCTTGAAAATGCAGGTACTATTCGCCAATGTATGTGTGTTTTAGAATATTTTGCATTATAGTCCCTTATAATTCATTATTTGCAACTTCAGTCAAAATATGAAATACAATTATTTTATTTATCATAATTTCTTTTATAAACTTCAATCAAATAAAAATAAATAAATAAAAGTTAAGTTATTTAGATTTTTATTTTTTTTAAGACAATTTTTTTTAAATATTGTTGTTTCTTTTACTAAATATATTTTGTTTTTTTTTGGGCAAAAAAAGAAAAGAGAAACTACCAGTTTGTAAGTTAAATGAGAAAAAAATTAATTAAATTTTTTTTAGCTCAAAATAGCCGTTGTAAAATTTATATGTTAGAAAAAATAATTTTTATGGAAGCAGCTGTGACACCCTCTGCCAATTATTCCAGTTAAAAGTTGCAAAGCAGCTGTCACATTCTTGCCAATCACCTCACGACAACGAGAGAAACCACTCATTTTAAAAAAAGTTAGTTGGAATTTTTTAGTTTTTTAAACGGGTGGTTTCTCTTCCGCTGCCGTGATGGACAGAAATGTGACAGCTGTTTTGTAGCTTTTGACCGAAATAATTGGCAGAGGGTGTGACAATTGCTTCCATAAAAAAAAAAAATTAACATATAAATTTTACCACGACTATTTTTGAGCTAATTTTTTTTTAATTAAAATTTTCTCATTTAACTTACAAACCGATGGTTTCTCTTATTTTTTTGGGCCAAAAAAAACAAAATATATTTAGTGAAAAAATTAACATTTTTTTAATTGTTGGGGTCTTAAAAAAAATTAAAAATCCACAAATTTTAAGTTTTATTTATTTATTTTTATTTGACTGAAGTTTATAAAAAAAATTATAATAAATAAAATAATTTTATTTTCTACTTTAACTGAAGTTGCAAATAATGAAATATAAGCGACTTTAATGCAAGAAAAAAAAAATTCTAAAACGCATATACCATGTTCGTTCCAAATTTTAGTTTTTTAATTAATTTTTTATTACTTCTTTACTATTTTTTACTAATAAAAATAAAAACTCGAAAACGTATTATAATACGTGCATTTTTCAAGAAATATAAAAAATAAATAAATTGAAAACGCATATATAGTGCGCGTTTTCAAGTTAAATGAGAAAAATAATTAATTTTTTTAGCTCAAAACGTACATAGCAAATGCGTTTTCATTTCTTTTATAATTTTAAAATGTGTTAGATGCAATACACACTTAACAAGTGCGTATTTGTTCTCTTCTAATAACTTTTGTAAACTTTTTTTCTCTAAAAATAATATATTAATACTTTAATTCCCTTCCTTGTACAAAAATTTTCGTATAAGAGCATTTTTTTTTTTTGGAATTAGATAGTATTTACTAAAAAAAGGATTATTTAGTTTTTGGTCCAATATCATATTGGAAATTTGAGTTTGGATTTTTATATTGTCCAAAATAGGATTTATGTCACGTCCTAATGGTAGACTTGATTGACCGTCCAAAATGAAGATATAAACTCAAATTTCGAATATTATACTAGACACTAGAATTAAACGAAAATATGTGAGAGTAGTGTGATTTGTGTTATTTAGTTTTGTATGGTGGGAGTTGTATAACTTATTTAGTTTTGTCATGATCAGGAGCGTATGCACATATTGTCGAGAGGACGCGGCTGCGCCTCCTGGAATATATATATATATAGAGAGAGAGAGAGAGAGAGAGAGAGAATAAGGGAGGTGAGATGGCACCTCACTCTAAAAACAAGGGTGGCGGTGACGTGGCACAATCCCAACCACACATTTCATAATTGGCAATTTGCACTTAACCCCTTTCCCTCGTTTGTGTGGTTGGAATTGTGCCACGTCACCGCCACCTTTGTTTTTAGGGTGAGGTGCCATCTCACCTCCCTTATTCTCTCTCTCTCTCTATATATATATAGAGAGAGAGAGAATAAGGGAGGTGAGATGGCACCTCACCCTAAAAACAAAGGTGGCGGTGACGTGGCACAATCTCAACCACACAAACGAGGGAAAGGGGTTAAGTGCAAATTGCCAATTATGAAATGTGTGGTTGGAATTGTGCCACGTCACCGCCACCCTTGTTTTTAGAGTATATATAGAGAGAGAGAGAATAAGGGAGGTGAGATGGCACCTCACTCTAAAAACAAAGGTGGCGGTGACGTGGCACAATTCCAACCACACAAACGAGGGAAAGGGGTTAAGTGCAAATTGCCAATTATGAAATGTGTGGTTGGGATTGTGCCACGTCACCGCCACCCTTGTTTTTAGAGTGAGGTGCCATCTCACCTCCCTTATTTTCTCTCTCTCTCTCTCTCTCTCTCTCTCTATATATATATATATATATATATATATATATATATATATATATAGTTACAGATACACTAGTACACTGTGAGCTGCTGATAGATAATCTCCAGTAGTCTACAGACCCTACATATTCTGCAGTGTAGCTGCTGATAGGTAATCTTTGATGACATATAATCTCCTACTGATAAGTGAGATTTTTGTAGGCTACGTACAGTATAGACATCAACATACATTTAGACTGCAATCTACATTTTCTAATTGTAGACAGCTGATAGATAATCTCTTGTTTGCTTTTCAGTAACAAGTAAGCAGAATGGTTGCAGAGCTATCGCAAATGGAGATATACAAAGAAGAGTAAACATACATTAGTTGGATCACTCAGGATGAACATTTAGTCCTCGGTAGCAGAAAGAAGAAGAGAACTTTTTCAAGAAGCTCACTGCTGCCTCCAGGATCACTCGAGAAGCCTTCCATTGAAGTAATAGAGGTAAGGCTCTCCCTCTCCTTCCGCCTAATCTATTTGTTGCATATATAGGATGTGATTGACAATGAAAATATAGATAATTTTATATAGAGAAAATTTTTACCTAATTTGTGCAGAACATTATTTTTTTGGTAAATTTACAAAGAAGGGATTATGACGTCAGTTCAACTAGCGCCAGAAAAAAAAAAAAAAAACCTTGACGTCAGTGTGAGTGACACCAGACAATATGCATACATGAATATGCAATGTGCATTAATGTGAGCTAGCTAGAACCTTTCATTCGGCAAGAAGCTATCAACATGCATTAATATTATATGTGTGCATATGCATGCATGAATATACAATATGTATCAATGTGAGCAAGCCAACATGTATGAATATGCAATATGGATGCATGAATATGCATCAATGTGAGCTAACTAGAATCTTTCATTCAACAAGAAACTAGTAGCATACATGAATATACAATATGCATGTATCAATTGAAAAATAAATGTTTCGTACCAGTGTGACTGGCGCCCAATTTTTTGTTTTTTGTTTGGCACAAGCTTTAAAATTTTGGAAGTCTGACGCCAAGTTTTTTTTTCAAATTTTTTTTTTGTTTGGCGCCAGTTGCATTGGTACCAGATCCCCTTCGTTGTAAATATACGAAATATTTCCTATTCTGTACAAATTGGCTTAAGTTTTTCACCATATATAAAATTTTGTGATTAAAATATCATTCAATATTTACAGAATATGAAGTCTAGAAGAATTTTATTGTCGAAGAAAAGGGTTATTTAATAATTGTGATAGTTTATGACATTTGATCTTAATATATAATTTTTTGGGGATTATAAGTGTGTTATTATAATTTATTATTATTTTAATAGTAAACATTACGTCACCTGGATTAAAATTCTAGCTACGCAACGCCACTGATCGTGACTATTCGAGAATGAGACTTGTGACACCGTTGTTTGCTTCTATCATGATCTCAATAGCCACACAACCCTCCTTCACGGATCTCTTGCATCGTAATATGTCTCTTGTCCCCGTCACATTATTGAATGCTTACAACTCAAGAGTCTCCGAAAGTTGTGTGCCTGCTAAGCTCAGGATAGAAGCAAATAACAGTATCATAAGTCTCATTCTTATTTGGTTATGACAAAACCAAATAAGCTGAGTCAAACAATCCCCATCGTCCAAAACTAAATAATCTTCATATATATTTTCGTTTAGTTTTAAGGGTCTCCTATAATATTCAAAATTTGAGTTTTGAGTCTCTCGGTCGTCTCAAATCAACTGTTAAGACGAGACACATCTTATGAAGGCCTAAACATAAATTTCTAATATTATACGAGACCCTAAAACTAAATAACATAAAAAGCTATAAATCATCTCCTTGGAAATAAATTGTAACCACTGGTGTCCAGAATTTAACTATATTTAGAATCCATGGTCAATTTTCCTATACAGAAGGAACCAAATGTAGTTGGCAAGTTCTATAGGCACTCAATTTTTTGCTTAGGATAGTCCATTACTGTCACGACCCGCACCCGAAAATCGGGCATGAGCCGTGGGTACGTCCAGCCTACGCCGCAGAATCGGCGATAAAACGCTGTAAAGGTCCGTTCTAGGTCAACCATATCTATCTATATCTCACAGAAAAATCCAGCATGACCTCTCCAAAAGGAGGGCAACCACGCAATATATATATATATAAAATCCTCTCCAAAAGGAAGGCAACCACGCAATATATATATCAATAATCTAAATCACAAAATCTAGAGGAAGAATATAAGCACGATATGATATAAACAAAGAAACAGAACCAAGAGAGCAAGACAATCCAAAATAATACAGTCCAAGGCCATAATAGCTACAACATCTCAGCAACAAAAGAATAAGTACAATCATCCAAAATAAAACACTGGGACCAACCCAGGAAACCCACCTAGCTAACTAGGGTGCTATAGGCGTCTCCTCGGCGCACTCCTCCTCGGTCACGGGGTCACAACAGTCGTCAACACCCGGTCCGTAGAACGTCGGGCAATAGTCCTCAGGATCCTCTGGAAAAAATATGCCCAGTCAGGACTGGAGCGAAGTACATAACTCTGAAAGCAACTCCAAATACATGGTAAGGTGTATATGACGAGCAATAGAAAAGTAATCAAGATGCACAGGAAATAAATATATGCTGGAGCACAATAAGTAGCTGCAATGTAAACTGGAGAACAATACAAGTACTGGAAAAGTAACTGCAGGTGAGAAACATGAATACTAGCTAAGTGCCTTGAGCACAAGTTCGTTATGTGATCGGCTTAGGTTGCACATGAAAAACACTACGATAACTCCGTTATGCGTGAGTTGCATAACCGACATACACATGAATACTGTTTGGCTTTGATCACATAACCAACTCCTACTCCCCCCCCACTAATACCATTGGATCCAACCACAACACGCTACGTACATGATAATAGCTCGCGCACACGAAGGCGAGAGCACAAGAAGCACATGATGGCACATGAGAATCAATACCCGAAGCACATGATGAAATACACGTGATAGAGTACCCGCTGAACACGGTAAGGGGGATAGCATCTCATGACGGGATCCACTAGTACCAGCTCGTGTAATAATGTGTCAGAATCAAGTATTACAGTTCTAGAACAGGTGATATAAACGCTATCATGAAATGGAAACTATCAGAGTTAGGTACTCGCCTGATGTCCTGAGCAACTGATGAGGATCGAGATCCGGACCGGTGTCGCAAGGACCTAATGCGAAAAGCAAGGATTAAACAGGGTTCTAAGCATTTAAACTGATATAAAATAATTAAAAACAGGCTTCTAGGGCTATTCTAGGTCGAACGGGTCAAACCGGTAAAATTTGGGTCAAAAAGTCAACCCGGGGTCCAAAAAGTCAACTCTAGGTCAAAACTAGGTCAAACGTTGACTTTTACGGTCAACGAGGGCAATTATGGTCAAAGCTAGGTCAAACTAGGGTGCCCCTGAAATTCTAGGTCAAACCGAGCTCATTAAGCTACTAAACTCACAAAGTCGCATAATCGAGATACCAGGATACCCTCGGTATCCGATACCTCGCCCTAGGCCACGCACCCCGCCTAAACCCGCTAAAACCTAGGCTAGCACGCGTAATTATATATATATATAAACATACAAAAATCACTCCAAAGTATTTCCTAGGCTAATGCTCAAATACCCCGCTCGAAACTTAATACCTTGAATATCTCAAGGTATTGAGATACCTCGGTATCTCAAGGTATTGAGGTTTCGCTCTAAAACCCCTCTAACTAGCTATCTAGCTACTAATTATGCACCTAGTTATTAATCTAGGCTAGGTAATATAGATATCTACCATATTTATATATATCTAAGTAGGTATATACCTATATATATATAGATATCCACACACATATACCCAAATACCCATTATCTTACCTATACACCTATATATATATAACTATATCTAGATATCTAACTATCTATCTATCTATCTATATATATATATATATATATATATAGGTATCTACCATATACCTACCTATCTATCTATCCATAGATAGATCTATCTATCTACTAACTACCTATCTATCTTATTTACCTAACTATCAAACCAACTATCTAACTAATAACTTAACTATCTATCTATGTAACTATCTATCATACTATCTATTTATTTAACTATCTAATCTACCTAGTTATCTATCTAACAATATATACATCTATCTAACCTATTCACTTACCTATCTAGGTAAGTATCTAGCTACCTATATAACTTATTATCTATCTAACTAATTACCTATAGGTATACCTATCTATCTATCAACATATATATATATATATATATATATATATATATATATATATATATATATATATATATATCAATCTCTCACTCTCCCTCACTAGCTACTACTGCTGGAGCTGCTGCTGCCCTTGCATTTACTGCTGCTGCTGCTGCTCTTGCTGAGCCTGCTGCTGCTGCTCCATGCTACTGCTGCTGCTGGGCTTCTACATGCTGCTGCTGCTGCAGCTCCCTGCTGCTGCTGCTATCTGCTGGTGGCTGCCTCCCCCCTCCAACACAAACACACACACACTCCTACACACACATATATATATCACTCTCTCTCTCTCTATATATATATATACATACATATATATCTATATATATATAACTAGATACATATATATATACACCTATATCTACTCTAACACACTCACTAACACACACACCCACACACTCACAAACACACTAATACACACACACACACATACAAATATATACATAGCTCTCTCTCTATATAAATACCTATATATATATATATATACACACACACACACATATATATATATATATATATATATATATATATATATATATATATATATATATATATATATATATATATATATATATATATATATATATATATATATCAACACACACACACACTCTAAGATATATATACACACAAGCACACTTACACATGTACATATATATATATATATATACACATAGACATATACACCCACAAGCACACTAATATAAATACACACACCTATATATATATATATATATATATATATATATATATATATATATATATATATATATATATATATATATATATATATACACTAACACAACACACAAACCACACGTCCCACTCACGCCCAACGACCCCGACACACACCAACATCCTAAAATATATAAAATATAACTCAAAAACTCTAGCACACACTCCCCGATACTAACCCAACGCGCGCACAAGCCCGAAACGAGGAAACCAAGTCGAAATGGCCGTTCGGTCATTTCGACGAACATGTGGTGCGCGGTTCGGAAAACCTCCTGAAACGCACACCAAACGAACTCGGAATCGGCCCAAAATTTACCCACGTGCTCTACACGATGTCTAAATCCTAGAAAAAGCAGTCCCGGGTCGATTCTAGGTCTGTGGCGGAAACGCGCACGCACTTAGAATCGACGACGACGAAAAGCCCCAAATTTGCCCGAAACGCCCGTTTCTCCGCGACACGACTTTCCGTGTCCAAACGGAGACACGCACTCACTCTCTAGACACCCAACAACGTCTACGTAGGTCCGTCTAACCTAGGGCATCACCCAAAATTGGGCCAAATTCGGATTCCACCCGAATTCGACACAAAACCTATTGTCAAAGTCTCTAAATTCAACCAAACTAGTTCCAACTTCCTCCTACGGGTAGGCTTAGGGTCTAGGAAGGTTCTACAACACTAATTACACTACATAAAAGTAATTAGCAAGGGAAAAGTTAGGTTTTACCTCTTGGGAGTTGAAATCCCAAGGCCAAAGTCTCACAACCCCTAGAAATCACCTCCCTCAAGCTCCAAGCCACCAAATCTAGCTCCCACACTAGATCTAAGCTCCTCACACCTATGTTAGGGAAAAAGCAAGTTAGGGTTAGCATAAAGAAGAAGGAATGGAAGAAGAAGGAGAAAAATGGAAGGAAAACTTACTTTGGAGGAAGAAGGAGAAGAAAGAAGAAGTGGAGAAGAAGAAGTGAAGGAGAAGAAAATATGAAGGAGTGGCTGCTGGAATTCGGGAATGGGCTGCTGTGTGGTCGGGTGTGGTAGGTAGGGGCCGGCCATGGGTAATAAAGGGGTTCTCCAAAGTTGGCAAATGTCCAAAATGCCCTCCCGAAACTCGATTTTGGGTTCCGGGTTCCAAAAGCACTCAAACTAGCTCCAAATCTCTCCCACTAACCTTCTAAAAATAAAATAATAAATCTAAGTCCCAAAATAATTCTCACAAGGGTGTGGACTGGGTCGGACATGGGTCCACTAGGGTCGGACATGGGTCCAGGCTAGCCAAAACCCTAAAACAATCATTAAAAAAAAATATAAGCACTAAATAAATATAAATATAATTAATTAAATACAATCCACTATTTATCAAATAAAAATAAAAAAAAAATCCTATTTTCTAGAATTGGGTAGTGACAATTACTTCAAGACAGTCCAAATTTTTGAAATTTTTACTAAGGACAACCCAAATTTTACTTAGGACAACCCAACCCTAACCCCAACTCCACCCGCCGGATGAGGAGGAGGACGTGGCGGGAGGAGTCTGAAGGGGGAGGAGGAGGAGTCTGAAGGGGGAGGAGGCGATATGCAGCCCCCGCGCGCGGCGGCCCGTCCAAATTTTTTTTTTTGGTTTGGCGTCGGCTTCAAATTTTTTGAAGTCTGACGCAAAGTTTTTATTTTAATTTTTTTTGTTTGGCGCCAGTTGCATTGGTGCCAGACCCCTTCGTTGTAAATATACGAAACATTTTCTGTTCTGCACAAATTGGCTGAAGTTTTTCACCCTATATAAAATTTTGTGATGAAAATATCATTCAATATTTTCAGAATATGAAGTCTAGAAGGATTTTATTGTCGAAGAAAAGGGTTATTTAATAATTGTGATAGTTTATGACATTTGATCTTAATATATAATATTTTTGGAATTATAAGTGTGTTATTATAATTTATTATTATTTTAATAGTAAATAATACGTCATCTGGATTAAAATTCTAGCTACGCCACGCCATGCCACTGATCGTGACTATTCGAGAATGAGACTTATGACACCGTTGTTTGCTTCTATCATGATCTCAATAGCCACACAACCCTCCTTTACGGGCCTCTTGTATTGTAATATGTCTCTTGTCCCCGTCACATTATTGAAAGTTTACAACTCAAGAGTCCCCGAAAGTTGTGTGTCCGCTAAGCTCAGGATAGAAGCAAATAACAGTATCATAAGTCTCATTCTTATTTGGTCATGACAAAACCAAATAAGCTGAGTCAAACAATCCCCATCGTCCAAAACTAAATAATCTTCACATATATTTTCGTTTAGTTTTAAGGCTCTCCTATAATATTCAAAATTTGAGTTTAAGTCTCTCGGTCGTCCCAAATCAACTATTAGGACGAGACACAAATCTTATGAAGGCCTAAACATAAATTTCTAATATTATACGAGACCCTAAAACCAAATAACACAAAAAACTATAACTCATATCCTTGGAAATAAATTGTGACCACTGGTGTCCAGAATTTTACTATATTTAGAATCCATGGTCAAATTTTCTATACAGAAGGAACCAAATGTAGTTGGCAAATTCTATAGGCACTCCATTTTTTGCAACAGTCCATTACTTCAGGACAATCCATATTTTTGAAATTTTTACTAAGGACAGTCCAAATTTTACTCAGGATAGCCCAACCCTAATCTCAACTCCACCCGCCGGAGGAGGAGGAGGAGGAGGCGGCGGCGGGAGGAGGAGGAGGAGGAAGAGGAAGGGGGAGGAGGCGGCGCGCAGCCCCCTGCACGCGTGCGCGTACCTCTGTCGCGTGCGGCGGCCCGCCCTCGCTCCCGCCCACCCGCGCCCCCCTCATCCTCCGTCCGCCCCTGCACCACTTCCACCGCTTCTTCTTCTTCTTCTTCTTCTTCTTCTTCTTCTTCTTCTTCCCTGCGCGCATGCGGGTGCCTTCGCCGCGCGCGGCTGGCGGCGGCCCGCCCTTGCTGCCGCCCAACCCCGCACCCCGTCGCCGCAGGCTGACTCCGTACCATTGCCGCCGCTTCTTCTACTTCTTCTTCTTCTTCTTCTTCTTCTTCTGTGCTCCTCCTTCAATGGGACTGTCAACATTGTTGTCAGTCCTTCTAATTGGAAGAACTGTCAATATTGTAACAGTTGTAGGACTGTCAATAATGTTGGAAGGACTGTCAATATAGTGACAGTCCTGAATTTTTTTTTTTGTGCCTGGAATAATTTTTTGATCGTAAACTTATAAAAAAAAAATCAAAATTTTGACTGTCCTAAACAATTTTTGTAGTGCCGATAGAATTTGCCAATGTAGCTTCCGAAAAGATTTTTTTTTTTTTTTTTTTTTTTTAATTGAGGATCCCCACACGACAAGTAAATTTTCTTCATGTTAGTGGGTCCTCACCCCCTACCGCTCTTGAAGAACAAACCATATCCCCCCACAATCAATATGTACCCGTCTTTATCTATAAGCTGTCACGAACCGAAAGCATCAAAACAAACCAAAAAGAACACCACCACTTTCCTCTCTATCTTAACATATATATATATATTTTACAATAAAGTCCCCCATCAACTTTCTTTCTATAATATACAAATTCTTCTTCTTTTCTCCAACAACAATGGCTCCTCCTTCTACTTCTTCGGCGGCGGTGGAGGAGGAGGAGGAGGAGAAGAAGAGCATACTGGTGACCGGCGGTGCCGGCTTCATAGGGACCCACACGGTCCTCCAGCTGCTCAAGGGGGGATTCCACGTCACCATTATCGACAACCTCGACAACTCGGTCGAGGAGGCGGTCGACAGGGTCAGAGATCTGGCCGGACCCGACCTCTCCAAGCGACTGCACTTCTTCCTGGTACTCACTCACTTAAATTCTCGCTCGACCCAAAAGCACTCCTTGATCCGTATTAATATTGACATTCGGCTGCACTGCAGGGAGATCTAAGGAGCAAGGAGGACTTGGACAAGGTCTTCTCTCAGAATAGGTGAGATCCTCTTTTTTGAAGACAATGGCGAATTTGTTATATTTTTTATATTTCAAGTATTTAGAAGAGGGTCTTTGTCTGTCTATACTTACTGCATTTGGTATTAGTATCTATACTTTAAGTTAGTTTTCATACTTAGGTGTGCAAAAACCCCTCCCTAAATTTGCCTCGTTAGCAAATTAAGACCCCTTAAATTTTTTTTGGGCAAATTAAGATCCCTTTTTTTTGAGCAAAATAGCCCCTCCAGTTCATTTTCCGTTAAAAATACCGTTAAAAAAACGAAAACCCTAAACTACCCTTCCCCTCCCCCCCTAACTCCCCTCCTCCTCCCTCCTCCAGCTCCCCCCCCCTCCTCCTCGAGCACCTCCCCTCCTCCCCGCCGTGCTCGGCCCCCCCTCCCCCATCACCACCACCACCAACCCCACCATCAGCCCCCTCTCCTCCACCGTGCTCCCCGTAGCTCCTCCGCAGTCGTCCCCCACAACGTCCCCGCGGCCACCCCTACTCGCGCTCAGCTCCCCCGCGGCAGCCCCCGCACGCATCACCTCCCCCGGCCGTCCCTAGCCCCCGCGTCGCCCCCCCTCGGCCGTCCCTAGCCCCCGCGTCGCCCCCCCTCGGCCCGAGCCCCCATCCCCCCTCACCCCGCGCCTCACCCCCTCTCCTCTCCGAGCCGCCATCCCCACCACCGCCGCCGAAGAAGGAGGGGGGGGGGGGGGAGAGGGTTAGGATTAGAATTATGGTTAGGATTGGATTATGATTAGGGTTAGTGTGGGGTATATTAGTCATTTGACGTCAAATTTGACGTCCGTTAACGGCATAAAATCAAATTGGGTACAAAATGTACCAAATATAAAATGAGAGTTTTTTAAATCTAGGGATCTTTAATTGCAAAAACGCAAATCTAAGAAGAAATTTTTTGCATTTTACCCTACTTAGGTGAGATCTTTGTCTAGGCATATTTGCACGTAACTTGTTGTTGGTAAAAATGTTTTTGGCCTCATTAGGGGCGGACGCAGCAATTTAAAAGGGGGGGGGGGGGGGGTTCAACATCAAATATAAATTTTTTTTAAACTTTTGTTAAATAAAGTTTGCCACATCAATTTTTTGTTAAAAATAAAAATTATGAAAGAAAAAGTAAAACATGAAATAAATATGCATATAGAAATTGAAAATTACAAATTCAGAGGGGAAAACATAAAATTGATAATTTTTTTTTTAATTTGAAATGTTTAACTGGGAAGCAAAAATTTAATGGGTTCAACATCAAATATAAAAAAAATTCAAACTTTTGTTAAATAAAGTTTGCCACATCAATTTTTTGTTAAATAAAGTTTGCCACATCAAATTTTTGTTAAAAATAAAAATTATGAAAGAAAAAGTAAAACATGAAATAAATATGTATATAGAAATTGAAAATTACAAATTTTAGAGGGGGAAAACATAAAATTGATATTTTTTTTTAATTTGAAATGTTTAACTGGGAAGCAAAAATTTAATGGGGGCAACTGCCTCCACTCGCCCCCATGTAGGTCTGCCCCTCGGCCTCGTGACCAAATTTGGGAGATATTGGAGTGTGATCCAGTTGTACTTTCTAAATACGTACAAGGAATCTTCACCCTGCATTTTGGTGTACCAATAATATCTACAATCTATCATATGCATTTGATACTTGGTTCCGTAATTAGACAGGTTATCGCATCAGGATTTTTTTTTTGAGATGTTCGACGATATGCACGGGACTTTGTGCACGCTGCGTTGCATACCATTTGGGCCCACTGCCCCACACCTCCCCCGCGGTTTGATCCCGAGACAATCCGCCTAGTCAGGGAGTTTACATCTCTTCTCACTGACCCAATTGAGTTCGGTATCACATGAGGATTTTTTATATCCTTGCGCCCGATGAAGTTTTGGTTTGGGAGGGGCATTTTAATTGATCAATTTTTGTTAAAATTTGTTGGCCTTACCAAATAGATCTTTGAATGTGACCCACTTGTGGTGTTGGTATGATAGCTATGCACAAACTGGTTTTCAGGCTCTCCTAGCATTTCTAAAAGGAAGTACATTTAATTCGGCATCTAGCTATATTTCTAGATAGAGGAGAGACTAAATCAATATTATAGCTATTTTCCTTGATAAAGGTCAGACTAAATTATAATTGGATTGGTGTCATAAGATATGGATGAAGTAGTTTTCCTAAATCTGGGCATAGCTTGTTGGTAAAATGTTATTGGCTTCATAAACAAGGAATCTTTACTGCATTTGGTATTACAATGTTTACAGTTTGATACTTGGTTTTGTATATGGGCAAATTAGATCAGGTTTATATAAGCTTGTGTCGACGAAGTTTTGCTTTGGGAGGGGCATTTAATTGATCACTTAGTTGGCAAAACTGTTGGCCTGACCAAAGTAGATCTTGGACTATGACCCAATTGTGATGTCTGTATAATAGCTACGCACAAACAGGTTTCAGGCTCTCCTAACGTTTCTAGTAGGAGAGCCTGAATGTGGCTCGTGTCGGTTGCGTTTTGGACACAGCTACCCGAACACTCCAAAATACACTAGGACACCAAATTGGGTGTCATGTTTGTCTCTGTGTCCTTACCCTGTTGTGTCGGATCCATGTCTGCAACATAAGGAGTACGTTTCATTCAACATGTAGATTTTTTTTAGATGGAGCAGAGACTAGATTATAACTATAGAGTAGTTTTCCTAAATCAGTTGCACTAATTTACAGTGGTATCCAAGTTCATTTTTGAAGTAAGGGGACCGTTAGTAGGCTCTTATTCTATTTCATGGTTTGGTACGGATAAAGGGTAAAGCTTATTTCATCTTATTAACTAATTTTTAGTGTCTTCATTTTGAATATATTGTTTATTGGTTTCCTTTAAACCTATTTAGCAATCTCTCATATAGATAGTGTCTCAGCTGAATGTCTATCTTAGTTCTTCAAAATGATTGGAAAAGGATGGAGGACTATCAATTTATCCATCTTCTGTCACAAAATGACTGCTCTAATTAGACGGTTTATGAAATCAGGTTTGAAAACCTCCATGTTTATAAAAGAAGTACATTTCTGAAGTAATTCAGCAAATGTCTATTTTCTTGTCTATAGGAGAATTATAATTCCGCTAAATCGATTGCATTGGTTTTCTGACATTATAGTAGGATTATAAGGAAAAGGTGTTTCCAATGTAATAAAAGGTTGCATCCTGCTCATTTGTATTTATTACACAGTAATATCTGTTACTAGAATCTTGTACCTTTAAGGGGTTGGTAATAGTAAAGCATGTCTAACCCTGCTAAACAATTGCATACATGCATATATTTGTATTTATGATACAAGTCTTAATCTTGACAACCAACAACTAAATTTTACTTGTCATTCTATTATAATTACTTTCCACTAGCATCTTTCGTACAAATTCTTGATTAGTTTAACTATTTGGTTTTATATGTACTGTTCGCAAACCTTACAGCAATATTTCACCTCTCATATATATAGATGACACATGCTAAACCCATCTGACACGTACCTCACTAAGGAAGGGGGGAGGACACAGTGTGTCAAGGCCAGGATACAAGTTATCAGAGCCACATAGGGAGTATCAGTGAGCAACCCAATCCTACCGATATTCCTTAACCTTCCCTTCATTTCCTTATTCCTTCCTTTCCAATAAATAATAACCCAGTATACAGTCAGCAGGATAGGGCCACCTCAGTGAATACAGGGCAGAGTAAGAAGCCAGCTCAGCATCTCCAAGCCAGTTCAGCATCCCCAAAGCAAGAACTCTCCAGCTCAGCATAACCGCCAACTGCCAAATCAAGAAGATCAGTAATGAGTAGCTATAAATAAGAATGAGGGATGTAAACAGAATGTAATGAATGTACTCAGCTTTAGTTTCTTCTTCTTCTTCTTCCTTCCATTGTAGTGTACTCTTTCTCTATGTTCAATAAACCCTAATTCTCCAAATTCTTCTATTAGTCATGTCAACTCCTGTTAGATCACCCCCAAACCCTAATCATTTGGGGAAATGGTCTAACAATTTGGTAACAGAGCCATTGTTGCTGATACTCGAGGCTAGTCGAGAGGCCAGCTCAAGCAGTCGGAGTTCTCACCGGGGATTACCGGAGGATCGCCGGAGTGCCACGGGAGAGGATCGGATGTCATTTCTTGAAGGTACAATGCTTAACCTCAGCTCGAAATTCGATCAGATTTTAGAAAACAATTCCAAAATTGATAAGATGTTGGGGGAATTGATGAAGGCAAGAGAGGGAAGGGAAACCCTAACTGCCACCATTAGAGGCCCACCTCCACTTCCACCACCCCCACAGTTGCAGATCCCAAGTACACCCACTGCTACGGCTATTTCCTCACCCCTAGGGCTTCATCATGTACCACCGTCGGGAACAGGGTCTTTGGGAATCCAACCCCTCCCAACGTTCTTGGAGACCAACATAAATCAACAGCAACCAAACCAGGGTAGTACAAGAGGACATGTCTAGGCACAACCCATGGGCATGGGGTCAATGGGGTTACAGAACCCAACACCCAGTTCTGAAACTAGTCATCGTCCTCAACAATTTCCATGGAGTGTGGGGAGTGGCCAGGGGCTACTACCCCAACCAGAGCCTCACATTTACATCGGGTCTCGAATTACCCCTATGCCAATACATCAAGAAAGTCCAAGAAATTCTTCCATTCAGAATGTTGGAGCAACCCAAGAATACCCAGCCATGGGTCCAACCTTTATACAACAGACCCATACATCTCCCTTGCTGCCAAACCCAGGACATGGGAGATTACAAATTGGAGTGCAGGGAAGCCCCAATTGGCAATTACCAACACCCATGATGAAGATACCACATTACACTGGGGATACTGATGTAGAAGAGTGGTTATTAAGGATAAACCATTATTTTAGCTTCTATGCAATAACAGAGTGGAATAGAGTTCATATGTGCTCTGTACAGCTGCAAGGCACTGCAGCTTTTTGGTTTGATTGGTTCATGAAGACCAAGGGAGGTGTGGTAGGCTGGGAGGAATTCTGCCAAGCTATCAAGATGCAGTTTGGGCCTTCTCAGTTCTTGGACCCAATGATTGAGTTGAAGCTCTTAAAAAAAGAAAACACAGTGCAAGAATACACATCCAGTTTTCAGAAATTATCCAACAAGGTGTTGGGGTTGTCTGAAAAATGCCTCATAAGTTAATACATTGGTAGCCTTAAAGAAGAAGTGAGGTATGAGGTTCAGGTGGCTAACCCTATCTCCTTACCCATAGCAATGCACTTGGCCAAACTCTATGAAGCCAAGGTGCTAGCAACAAAGAAGGGTTATAAGTCCACAACCTATCAATCTGTCTCAGTTCTCAGTATCAGTAGCACAGGCTCCAGCAGCAGAGAGTCAGAAGAAGACTAATAGTTGGGGCACAGGCATGGATAACCAAACCCAAACAATAACCCCTTCTGAAATGTCAAGGAGGAGAAGTCTGGGGTTATGCTATTTCTGTGATGAGAAGTGGGCTAAAGGCCACAAATGTAAAGAAAAAAGGTTGTGTATGTTATTAGCAGATGAAGAAGCAGATGTTCTTGAAATTGAAACTCCAGGAACTATTGAATCAGTGGAGGCAGTACAACCTATCTCAGATTGTTTTGAAATATCTTTGCAGGCTTTGTCAGGGTGTTCACATCAATCCACCATGAGAATGAAGGGGACTGTCAAAAACAAGCCTGTGACAATCCTAATTGACTCAGGGTCTACTCACAACTTCATTGATTCAAAAATGAGTAAGAGACTGGGATTGGTACTAACAGATAGCCATCCTTTTGAGGTGCTTGTAGCAAATGGTGATAAATTGCTCAGCAGAGGTATATGCCCAGGGGTGGTGATTGATTGTCAGGGGCATAAGATCAAGGCAGACTTATTACAGTTGCCCATATCCGGGTGTCACATAGTACTTGGGGCAAAGTGGTTAAGTACCTTGGGTAACATCATGTGGAATTTCCAAGACTTGGTTATGCAATATGAAGGCAAGGCCATCAAGTTGGTGGGCATGAAGGCAGATATTATCACCTTGAATGAGACAACTCCTAAGGAGTTGAGGCAAAAGCCACAAATGTTTGTCGTCCAACTGTGCTCAGTGGACAGTGCAGACAGGAAATCTGGTGAAGAATGGGGCAAGGTGGAAACCTTGTTAAAGAAGTATGAAGAGTTGTTTGAGGAACCAACAGGACTGCCACCTAGGAGGGAGTATGATCACAGAGTGCCACTGCTCCCAGGATCTACTCCAGTTTGTAGCAGGCCCTACAGGCATCCTTATGCCCATAAGAATGAAATAGAGAAGCAAGTTCAGGAGATGCTTACCTCAGGTATAATTCGAGCCAGCACAATTTCTTACTCATCACCTGTTATTTTAGTAAAGAAACATGATGGCACTTGGAGAATGTGCCATGACTATAGGGCTCTCAATCTCAACACAGTCAAAGATAAGTTCCCTATTCCTATAATTAAAGAACTCTTTGATGAATTGCATGGAGCCAAATTTTCTTTCCAAACTAGACTTGAGGGCTGGGTACCACCAAGTGAGAATGGCTGAGGAAGATGTCCATAAAACTGCCTTTAGAACTCATGAAGGGCACTATGAATTCCTAGTCATGCCCTTTGGACTCACCAATGCCCCATCTACTTTTCAAGCCATGATGAATGCTATTTTTAAAGGATATCTGAGAAGGTTTGTCTTGGTGTTTTTTGATGATATTTTAGTGTACAACACTGATTTGAGTAGTCACCTTAATAACCTAGAAGAAGTTTTCAAGGTTCTTAAAGATCATCATTTGAAGATCAAGAGGAGCAAATGTTTTTTTGCTCAAGGCAAGTGGCCTATCTGGGATACATCATATCTGAACAGGGGGTTGAAGTGGACCAGGAAAAAATCAAGGCAGTGAGGGAGTGGCCTGAACCTAGAACTCTTAAAGAGTTAAGGGGTTTCCTAGGTCTCACAGGGTACTACAGGAGATTCATTAGGTGTTATGGGACTATAGCTGCCCCTCTCACTCAACTCCTCAAGAAAAATGCTTTCCATTCGAGCAAGGAAGCACAAGATACTTTTGACCAACAAAAGTTGGTTCTCACTACACCCCCAGTCATGACCATGCCCAACTGAAGACTTTATCTTGGAGTGTGATGCTTCAGGAGGCGGCATTGGGGCAGTGTTAACGCAAGGGGGCAAACCCTTGGCCTTCTCAAGTCAACAACTGAAGGGGAGAGCCCTTATGTTATCCACCTATGAAAGAGAAATGCTAGCCATCCTTTTGGCCATTGAGAAATGGAGCCAGTACTTTTGGGGCATGACCCTTCATCATCAGGAGTGATCACAAGCCTCTGAAGTACATGTTAGAACAGAGAGTCTATACTGATGCACACAGTACAGGTGGGTTATGAAGCTTCATGGTTATCCGTACATAGTGGAGTATAAGAAAGGGGTGGGTGGGTGGGTGGGTGGGGAGGATTAACAAGGCAGCAGATAGCCTCTCAAGGATGGGTCCAACACTTGCTGCTATTACTACTATTAAAGCAGGATGGATTGAGCAATTCAAAGTTCAGATGCAGGGATCTTCCTATTATCAAGACCATCTCACCAAGTGGACTCAAGGGCAGCTAGATGCAGGCAAATACAGTATGAGTGATGGGTTGCTTTACTACAAGAACAGGTTATTCCTTGACCCCAATTCTGAGTTTGTTTCTACCATGCTCAAAGAACATCATGATACCTTGCATGCTGGGCACTCTGGGTATACTAAAACACTGCAGACTCAAGAAAGTTTGTTATTGGAGAGGTACGAAGAAGGTTGTGCAGAATTACATTAAGTCATGTGAAGTATGCCAAAGGAATCAGGCAGAAAACATTTCACCTGCAGGGCTACTACAGCCTTTGCCAATTTCCTCCAGAATTTGGGAAGACATCTCTATGGATTTTATAGAGGGCCTTCCAACTAGTTGTCACAAATCCACTATATTGGTAGTTGTGGACAGGCTTACCAAGTACATATACTTATTTGCCCTTGGCCATCCTTTTACTGCTACCATGGTTGCTCCGGTCTTCATTGAGGGGGGTTTCAGATTACATGGGATGCCTAAGTCTATTGTGTCAGACAGGGATGCCATTTTTACCAGTCACTTTTGGAGAGAGTTGTTCAGGTTGCATTGTACTCACCTTAACTATAGCACTTCCTAGCACCCTCAGTCAGATGGCCAGACCGAGGTGACTAATAGGTGCATAGAGGGGTACTATGTTGCTTTTGTGGTCATAAACCCAAGGAGTGGGTCAAGCACCTCATGTGGACAAAGTTCTGGTTTAACACGAACTGACACTCCTCCACCAAACTCACCCCTTTTGAGGCAGTGTATGGGAGAACTACTACTGACATTCTCACCTATGTTCCAGGAATTGTCCAAGATCGTGAGGTAGCTGAAGCTTTAGCAGTGAGGGATAACACATTACAACTTTTGAAAGACAACCTACATTTGGCCCAAGATAGAATGAAGAGACTAGCTGACCTGCACAGGACTGACAGAGAGTTCAAGGTGGGGGATTGGGTCTACCTGAAGTTACAACCCTATAGGCAAATTTCTGTAGGCCAGAGACGACCTCAAAAATTATCACCAAAGTACTTTGGCCCCTATCAAATCACTGTTCGAATTGGGCAAGTGGCTTATAGACTGATGCTACCTGCAGATTCTCAGGCCCATCCAGTGTTTCATGTCTCTCAACTTAAAGCCCAGTTGAGCAGGAGAGCCACTGTACAAGAGGGTACACCAAGTTAGAGAGATGAGGTCCTATTGGAACCAGGGTTGATCCTTGAACGACGTTTGGTCCAAAGAAAAAATAAGGCTGCTGTCGAGTTTTTAGTACAGTGGAAGGAATGCACAAAGGAGGAAGCTCACTGGATTGCCTATGATGATTTTGTCAGAAGGTTCCCTTACTTTGACCTTGAGGCAAGGTCAAATGAGGGAGGGAGTCTTTGATACGTACCTCACTAAGGAAGGGGGGAGGACACAGTGTGTCAAGGCCAGGATACAAGTTATCAGAGCCACATAGGGAGTATCAGTGAGCAACCCAATCATACTGATATTCCTTAACCTTCCCTTCATTTCCTTATTCCTTCCTTCCCAATAAATAATAACCAGGCCCAGTATACAGTCAGCAGGATAGGGCCAGATCAGTGAATACATGGCAGAGTAAGAAGCCAGCTCAGCATCTCCAAGCCAGTTCAGCATCCCCAAAGCAAGAGCTCTCTTGATACTCTGCCAAATCAAGAAGATCAGTAATGAGTATCTATAAATAAGAATGAGGGATGTAAACAGAATGTAATGAATGTACTCAGCTTTAGTTTCTTCTTCTTCTTCTTCTTCTTCTTCTTCCTTCCATTGTAGTGTACTCTCTTTCTCTATGTTCAATAAACCCTAATTCCCCAAATTCTTCTATTAGCCATGTCAACCCCTGTTAGATCACCCCCAAACCCTAATCATTTGGGGAAAGGGTCTAACACCATCTCATGTAGCAATGTATCTGTTCTGTTTGGCACATTTACCACAGTAATTGATTTGCATCTTCTTATTTCAGAAATAAATAATAACTAGGTAATTTGGTTAGTCTAGTAGAAGGTTAGGTAAGGATCAGAGATGTCTTGAAACATCAAGCAAGGTTTTCTACATTTGTACTCCTTTACGTGTTGCAAGATTTCTGCTTAACTATGTGTATTTACCTTACCTTGACGTTTTAATATGCTGCCATATCACAGAACTTTTGTACTTTGATGTTCATGAATACACTCTTATATCTTGATGGCATAATATGATTATTATCAGGTGGTTCTCTGTCTATAACCTGAATGTTGAATATGTACATTCTATCAAATTTCAACAGAAGTTTCGGCGCATTCATTTTGTTTGTATATATTATCAAACTTATGTTCTTCAAGTAGCTTGTAATACACATAAATCAAAATTTTGTTATACATGTAAGATGGTATATCAATAAAGAACCTATCATCATATATACTCTCCTTCAAGCTGTAATTGTACTAGATGTCGCAATAGTTTCTTGCCTAGGTTTACAGTTTAACCTGGAAACTATCCCCTTTAACCATACCAAATCCTTTTTATTGGGACAGGTATGATGCTGTAATCCATTTTGCTGGGCTAAAAGCTGTTGGCGAGAGCGTGGCAAAGCCTCTCCTTTATTACAACAACAATTTGATCGGCTCGATCAATCTGTATGAGTTTATGGCAAAATACGGATGTAAAAAGGTTCTGCTCTTGTCAACTATCAATATATTCCCATTGGAAAGCTGTTTCCTGTATGTTTTATCTTTTATTAGGCAACAACAAAGCCTTTATTCCGATTTCAGAATCATCTAATATTTTATCACCCAGGGGAGATCATTCTTTTAAATATGTAAACAACTGAAAATCTTCTTGGATGTAGATCTACATGTGGAAGAAATGGAAGTACATACTCTTGCACTACATAAGTCCTTTATGTTCTAACCTGGCCAAAGATAGGTGGCCTTTGTGTAGGCGGTATGCATGTTGTATACCCATGTTGGTGATATTCGCCGTGTCTTTATATATATCTGGGTTTTCTCTTGCAGATATTAAACAGAGATGCCATACCTACATAGTCTTCACAAATTGAAATAATGTGGTACCTATCTCAACCATAAGCAGTAGACAGAGAAAGAGGAATTAATATACTTACAAAGTAATTTTTTTGGGTGGGTGGGGATAATTCCATAATCTTAACCATAATTTGTATTTGAAGAAGTAAAACATTAAAGTATCAATAATATGAGGAGATAATTCAGTTATATTTCAGCTAAAGTACATAGTTTCCTTAGGCTCAAATAATAAGCATGCACAACCCACTGGTCTCTTATTGCTAAAGGTGCAATTTGGCACGATTGTCCCATGATATTTGCTGTGATCAGATAAATCAGACCGGTCTTTCTGTAGTAATATTGTTTCTTAGTAACCCTATTAGGAGTGGTTTGAATCAAACTCAGCCTCCTAACTAAGACAAGAAATGGTATGGCCATCACAACCACCCCTAAGGGCAGTGCCTAAAAGTAGTCAACTGGTCTGATTTTTATGATCAGATTCAGACAAGTAGTGTAAACTCAACCTCTATGAATCCTATGGGTGAAAGCTAAAGCTCCTTTATCTTATTAATAAATGATTGTTACAAATCACATCAAATATCAAATCTAGTGCTCACATGCCTGGTTTGGAAGTTGTAAGCTTAGATGTGACCCTTCACATTTGCATGCAAATAAATTCAAAAAATAGATTTTAGTCTCTGTCTATGGCACTTGCAATTTATAATTTGATCTTGAGGCTGACATGAGCATATGGATTCCATTTAGATCTTTGTTTTTACCAGCAAACCTACGTTACCTGGATATAATTGCCATTGTTGACTTATAGGACATATTGAGAAACCTTGACAACAGTTAATAACAAGTTTAGTGGAAAATAAAATATCAACTCATGACGATTCATAGTTAAGCTGATAGTTGCTGAATAAATAGAATGTAAACTGATACTTAAGTATATATCGACTGGTTAAGCTGATTAACAATGTTTAGACGCTCACAATCAAATTTATAGCAGTAAAAAAACTTTTGGGAGGTTCCCATGTCAGACCTTCTAGATAACCTGTATATTATCTGTTTATAGTAAGCAGGTTTCAGATTCTGTTAAAAATGTAGTGTTTAGATCTTGTGTATCGAAACACTACATTTTGTGAAGTTCCATATTTATAGCAGTAAAAAAATGCATGCTTCGCAGTAGCGGAATTGGTATCGGACCCTTCTTAATTGGCTGTTTTGGGACTGTTTGGTGGAGGAGGGGGGGTGGGGGGGGGGGGGGGGGGTGGTGTTGGTGGTTCTGAATCGGTTGGTTTACCCGGTTTCGGTATTCTTCCCATAATCGAACTTTGGAACTAGGGTTTTCATTTATCCATTGGCCTATAATCGAATGAGAGTTATCTATCATGTTTACAAGTACATTCTTCTTACCTTACATTTATTATTTATTTGTTCTTGTGCTTCCCTTGGGACTTTTCTTATACACGACTTATTTATGCTACATGGTTTGATGATGCAGTTGGTCTTTTCTTCATCAACAACTGTTTATGGCCAACCTGAGAAAATTCCATGTGTTGAAGATTTTGAACTGAAAGCTATGAATCCGTATGGTAGGACTAAGGTGTGTTCAACTTTTGAGTATTCTGCATTTGCCACGTTCCTTCATGTATTTATCAGTTGCAAGATTTTATTCTCTCCTATGTATCCAGGGATGCTATTTTAGATTCTAACTCATATGCTTTCTGTTGATAGCTTTTCCTTGAAGATATAGCCCGAGACATTCAAAAGGCCGACCCAGATTGGAATATTGTATTGTTAAGATACTTCAACCCTGTTGGAGCTCATGAGAGTGGGAAAATTGGTGAAGATCCCAAGGGCATTCCAAATAATCTGATGCCTTATATCCAGCAAGTTGCCGTGGGTAGGCTGCCTGTGTTGAACGTTTATGGTCATGATTATCCAACAAAGGATGGTAGTGCGGTATGTGTATTTTATATTAAACTTGTAATTATTCTCCACATAACTGCTGAGGTTTTGTATCTGCTATCTATTTACTTATTCATAAGGAATTCAGCTTCTCACAGTAGTAGACAATCTCGTCTTTATAGTCTCTGTAACCAAGGAGCTGCCATCCTTCTCATTCCATGCCTTCATGCCTGATTTGACTTTTGTTCTCTTCCGACTGTAATTCCTGTTGTGCACCCAGTCACAGGACCAATACACCACTTCAAAGAGCATGAGAGTTTTTTTTCCTTTCCTCAATTCTACTCTTTAATGACTATGTTGACCGCCAGCTATATAGCAACGAGAATGCCACCCTTGTCTTATATAGTCTACTACTATCTTCTTCCCCATAGGTAATATCTTTAGAAACAGCCAACAACTAGAAAATGCTATACGGGACATTCAAGAGAAGGCGAGAGATATGGAAGCGAGGCGAGCGACAGTGAGGTGACTGATAGGGTACAAGAGCTAGTGAGGCGCCCGAAGCAAGGGATATCATTGGACGACTGGACGTCAATCATGGAGAACTTGAACATGATAATTTGGAACTTAGGTTTGATAAATTCTTTTATACCAAAGGACTTTTGATGCAACATATGATTTAACATAAAGGGACAGCTCTACTGAGACACCCCCCCCTCCCTCCCTCCCCCCCCCCTTCTTTTTTTTATCTGTCAACCAATCTCCCGGTGATGCAACATATAGGAGAGTTCATCATGTTGCTCTGACCACTAGTAATGTTAGTTGTTGCTTTCTTATCGCGGTACAGCCTTCGTTGGCATCTTAGCATGACCATAATCTTCCGTAATAAGGTATTGATCCATATGCTTTACAGTATTAGCCATAGAAAGATAGCTTCTGTCTGGCCACCACCAGTTCTTTCTTGCTTCTCTAACTGACCAAGTCGCTACTGAGCAAAATACTATACTCTGACATTGATTGTCTACCATCTTGATTTTCACCCACTCAGCATCTAAATATCCTTCCAGCATCTTGACATTTTTCTTCCTCTCATTTTCTTCTACTATATTTTATTGTTAAAATATATCACCCACCCCAATGGTTTAGTGTTTAAAATAATAAGTCTGTTGTTTTTGACGACTGAATTTATGGTATACTGTAATATTGGTGCCTTGTCCCTGATGTATCCATATCTTACTTTTTAGAATTCTGTATATGCTGATATGAGTATTTTGTTCTACTTGTATGTGCATCAACATCTCACAGGAAAATTATATAAGATATTTATTGGTAACCTTGCACCACCACCAGCAATCTCTCTTCCATTCTCACAAACCAGTATACTGATAATTGACACTTTTCTGTACTTTGTACTGCTATATGTCCAACTAAACTTGCATTAGATTCATATAGAAAGACCTAAAGAGTAAAAAATTCTCTAATGATATAATTGAATGTTAAAACTGGTACTTGAACTGTTTGTGATTACTGTTGTCCCCGCTATATGTACCACAATGCAGAATGAATTATCTCTTTTCCTCTATACCAGGTTCGAGATTACATACACGTCATGGATGTGGCTGATGGTCATATTGCTGCTCTAAGGAAGATTTTTGCTACAGAAGATATTGGTTGGTTCTCTTTCTCACTCCCAAAAAGAAGCAAACACATGTTACGGTTTTACAATATGATTATATAAATGCCTTTGATCACTGTTTGGTTTAGCGATTTCAGGTTGTGTCGCATACAACTTGGGCACTGGATATGGAACATCTGTACTTGAAATGGTCGCAGCATTTGAAAAGGCAGCCGGCAAGGTGAGTCGAATCTTTTGGTACATGCCCTCCTTTATTAATTCTATGCACTCAAACTTTACATTTGATCCTTTAAAACTGTTAGAAAATCCCTATCAAACTTTCCCCGAGGAGGCCTGGTGATGCTACAGCTGTATATGCTTCCACAGAAAAAGCTGAGAAAGAACTCGGTTGGAGGTAACTTAACTGATTTTATCGACATATTATTTCTGCATTCAATACCTTAATTCTGAAGACGAGCAATACTATGTACTTTAAATGTTGCGAAGAGGTGCAACGATAATTTTTCTGTTCCATTCTTCCACCTATATCATTTTTCTTTACGTATAACAACTTCACGTTGCCTACTGATTGCAGAGCAAAATATACCATAGAGGACATGTGCAGAGACCAATGGAATTGGGCAAGAAACAATCCATTTGGTTACCGGAGCTCCGAGCACTGATAAACTTATGGAAACTATTTTAGTTTGCAGCAGTGGGACTACAATGTAACGAAGTTGCAAGTATTATATTATATTATTTATAAATATTAAATAATATAGTGATATAGTGATCATGTAACTTTGTTTTTATAATAATTTTTTTACTCTTCACCCACCCTCTTCAAAGCACCATGTAGAAACAATTCTTTAAGACTGCAGATGACACCAAAACATGGATATTCACAATAAGGTATTTTTGTGGTGGTGCAGTATTTCATGCATTTTGGATTTGACGATATTTTATAATATGATTATTTATACTAACCTCCTCTATATTTTATGGTTATTACACAGACATTCTTTATTTTGAAAATAATTATAAGGATCTCCTCTGTATTTTATGGTTTATTATATAAAACATAAAACTTAGGGGACGTTCTCTAATTATTTTTAAAATAAGAGATGTTCGTGTAGTAATCATAAAACATAAGAGGGAAGGTTAGTGTAAATAACCTTTTATAATAAGATATTCTAACAAGTATAGCTTGTGCAGGGAAACAACATGAGCACGTCACAATCCTAGATGACCATGAATAATGTTGGCCAGACGTTAGTGCCTTATTATTATTCTTTCCAAATTCAAATTAGTTGCAGGACTTTAAGTGAACGCCACTATTAAATCGAAGCCATAGTATTGCGCTTTTCTTCTCAATCATATTTGGAATATCAGCACTTCTCAATCATATTTGGAATATCAGCACAGGAAGTAGAGGTGAGCATTCCGTTAATTCGTTTCATGCCATGCCAACGTTGCAAAGTGTCAAATATATATCTGGTACAAATACATCAAAATACACTATCAAAATACACTATGAGAGACGAAATCAATGTCCTATCATTTTTCCATATCTATATCGTGTTGTTCGAATTCTTATATGACAATGTTTCTAGGATTATTTGGGACTAATAGGAAAGTTAATTCCATAAATCCACATTAAAATTACTCTAGGGCCACACCAATTATTTTAGAGGATAAAAAAAAAACATCCCAACTTTTCTTTGTAACCCAAAATTGTTGAGAATTATACAAACATAAATTTTCATCCTGGGGGAAGAATTTAGATGAAATAGCGTGTGAAGAATTTCTTTTAGGAAAATTGTAGTTAAATGGACAACTTGCCAAAAGATTTGGCGAGTTGGGACAAACTGCCAACCGAAATGACGAGTTCCTACAGGACCGTCATGTGATTTGGCGAGTTTCTTCCGATGTCCGAGTTGGCATGGCAGTGGCATTGGCAAGACTGTGGGTGAACTTACCAAGTAATTTGGCGACCCACATGAAACTCGTCATTTCAGTTGGTGGTTTGTTCCAACTCAGCCAAGTCTTTTGGCGAATTGTCCCTTCAACTAAATTTTTTCTAAACTTTTTTCTTCACGTTATTTTACCTAAATTCTTCCTCATAGATGAAAATTTCTGTCATACAAAAATGTATACACAAGAACGCATTTATCCATTAATGCACCAAACTCAGAATTTGAAGTTTCCATATAATCGTAATTAATAACATATATGCATTAAGTTAAATATATATTAAAATGATATATGAGCCAAGGCATAATTAAGTTTTACAATTTAAATACCAATATGAATCCGACTAACTCAAATCTCTCTCAAACCTAATTAAAGACTAATCAAAGTTTTTCCTGACCCAAACTGTAGAATAAAATGATTTCATTTCGTAAAAGTAAAAGCATACGAAAAAATAGAGTTCAAAGAAAAAAAATGCACTTCCGAAAATAAATGTCCATCCAAATAAATTTAGACTACTTTGTATTTAGATGCCATGAATTATCATTTTGGCACTTTAATATCCATAGCTATCCTCTTTTGGTAAATTGATACGCTAAACTTCTTATTTTCAGTTTAGTATCCTGAATTAGCATCTATCAAGAGTAAAAGATATAATAAATGCAAAAACAAAAAAACTACAACCTTAATAACTGATTTATTTAAATTAGACTTTTAATTGAAGCATCTTCGACCTCAAATTTAAAATTATAATTGGTTACTAATCATGACGGTATGATTTCGCTTAATTTTGTTTGTGTTTTGGTTTATGTTGTGTTGAAGACTCTGTAATACTATTTTATAAGCTAAACCATCTTATGATAAATATACCAATTATGATTATATTCTAGCAAGGATATCTACACAAATAAACGATTTTTGAGAGCATACATGCAAATAACGATTTTTGTAAGTATAGCATATAGCAGTACGTACGATGAGTACTAAACCATTTTTTTTTTCCAAATAATGAAATTTTTTATTTTTAAAATCTATGTTAATCTAAATTATACTATATCTTATTTTTTTAATATTTGTTAAACATAATTAGTTATGGTCTTATTCTATTCTTCCATTTTATATGCGAAACTGTTTCCCAATTAGCACTTAACCAATTTACAACATTAGGCTTGTGATAAAGGCACTACAATGTACAATTAGGACTAGTCCAGTTATGAATTTTTTTTACTCAGGCTAGTCTAAATATTACTAGGACTGCCCACCCTCTTCACCTCCCTCCTCCTACTCTCCCTCCCGCTCCTCCACCGCTCGTCGTCGCCCCCACCGCTCGCCGCCGTCCCCACCGCCCCCTCACGTAGTAGCGGCCCCTTCCCCCACCGCTCGCCGTCGCCCCCACCGCTCACCACCGCCCCCGCACGCAACAGCGGCCCCGTCCTCCACTGCCGCCCCCGCGAGCAGCAGCGGCCCGTCCTCCACCGCGCGCGCGCCTCCACCTCCTCCCCCCGTCCTCCACCGCCGCCTCCTCCCCCGCCTCTCGCCGCCTCCTTCCCCTCCCGCTCCTCCGCCTCGTCCTCCCCGCAGCCCAGCCCTCGTGGTCACCTCGCGTAGCCCTCCCTTTCGAACTGTCAAAATTTTGACAGTCCTACAAATTGGAAGGATTGTCAAAATTTTGACAGTACTAAAAAATTAATATATATTTTTAGGACTGTTAAATTTTTGACAGTCCTACCAATTGTTATGACTGTCAAAATTTTGACAGTCCTGATTATAAAAAAAATCAACTGGAAGTGTGCAGTCCGGTGAATAATTTTGGGAGTGGTAAATTTGTAATTATCAATGGTAAAAATTTGGGCTGCCCCGAGTGAATTTTGTAGTGCCTTTATCAAGAGCCCAACATTAGTGTGAAACGCCAACAAAAGCACGCTGGAACTACTGCACTCTCGGCCCACTTGGGCTTCATGGAAGCCAGGCCCACTAAAGTAAATCTTTCTCTGATATTTCATCCTTCATACATAAGTTGGGCTTTGGGCTTGATCATAGCTAGAGTTCATTTGTTGGGTTACGAATTGAAGCTTGCACATTATGCTCGACTCCATGAGTGATTGCCAATTTAAATTTGACCTCGTATTTGATTTCTCAGAATTTTATTTGTTGACTGGAAATAACACTGCGACAACTTGATTCAACAAGTGAAAGCATCACGAAAAATGGTGTACATCGTATCCGTATCCGTATCCGTATCTGGATACATATCTATATTATGTCCTTATCGGTATATGTATCCATATCAATACAACAGCATCCTAGTAGATTGCGACAAGGTGACCAAGAATAATAATTGAAGATTGTCAAAGTCATAAAGGTTTAGTAAGTGTTGATCATCACAAATAAGAATTTGACAGCATCTTCTGGAGTTGAAATGGCTACTCAAGTTATAAAGATGGCTGACTAAATTCTACTATCAGACAAAAAAAAAAAAGCATGCTAAAATAGACCATATCTTTCTCCAACCTTGTTACTAATATGTTGAGGGAGAGTTTGATTTAATCCAAACACTTTGTTCCTTGCTTCATCCGATTGAGCTCTCCTTAGCAAGTATTTTTCTTTTAACATTTCATTCTTTCAGCTTTCTGTCAGAAGTATTCTTAAAAAGTGACATCACCATGTCAGTTTCCTTGGTGAAGAAAGATAGTCTCAAAATATTCTTTGACCATTAATAATCTTTAATTAGTGTCCTAATCAATGATGGCATGCCTTCTTATAATTTACATTTAGCCTTGGTGTTCCACTTTCAACATCAGTATTTTTTGGACCAACCACATTGTGTTCATTACTTTGACAGATTACCTATAAGATGTATAATATCAAAGTTTCTTGTCACATATTTCACCCTTGATTTCTTAACTTATAAAGTGATATACCCAAGAAGACTTTCATGTGAGAGTATTATGCAATCAGTTAGCCACAAATTAAATTTACAAAGGAGAGAGCTATAAATTGAAAAGGTGTTTTTTTTTTTTGCTTTCTTTCAAAAACTTTTAGAACGCCTCTCTTTTGCTCGATAATTTTTGTAAAGGATATGTATTTATTGGCAAACTTCCTCCATATTGTGATGAATTCTTGCAAACCTGACGTGTCAATTATGAGGTTACAACATCATGTACTCAACTCAAGTTACTTCAGTCTAAAACATTCTTGCAATCATTTGAGCTTGCATCAAATATTTGAAGCTCAACAAGATGTGTCTTATGCATCAAATATTTGGTAATATGGCAGATAGTGTCAACAACAATCAGAGGCGGATCCAGAAATTGAAGACGGAGTGGGTTATAATAAATTCGGGTGGACTAGAGGTAGACTAATTCATATAAAAAAAAATGTATATGAAAAAAAATTGACTTTTTTTTTGGGGTGGGTTGGACCCTAAGTGTGGATCCGTCCCTGACAACAATAGATTTATATGTTGGACAGACCATAAATCTGAACTAATTTGATTCACGACACATGATATTAAATTTATAGTATATGACTTAAAAGGGACCTCCATGTATATCGTAGACTTAATAGGGAGGTCACTTTTAACTCATATATATATATATATATATATATATATATATATATATGAATTTTTTTTCAATACAAACAGCTAAAAATTTGTATCGATACAAGAAAAATCTGAACCATTGGTTGTTGATCCAATAGTTCTTATTAAATGAGCATTCTTGGAGTATAATAGAGTAGAGAACATCATTTAATGCAGTTTTTTTACTTTTGACATGTTGGTAACTTGCTAGTGTAGGTCATTTTTGACTTCAATTTTTTCAATGAATACCCTAAATTAACTCATATTTACTTTATCTTTAAGTTGATAAAAATTCACAAAACATCCTAAATTAACTCATATTGGATTGATTTAATTTGCAGCCTTGCTACATTCAATATTTTGAAGAACAAGAGTTCCTTCTTCAACACACTCTTCACGGATTGTTTCTCCTGGCCGAAAGTGGACTGCAACTCCACCGTCGCCTTCACTTGGGCCTCCTCTCCTCCTCCTCCTCCTCCACCATCTCCAGCTCCATCCCACATCCCACGATTACTGTTTTTAAATTTATTTGCATGAAAATAAATCAGAACACAATGTTAAGGAATATTTTTTTAAATAATACAATGTTCCTCAAGAGTTCCTTCTTCAACAGTCTCTTCACGGACTGTTCCTCCTGGCCGGGAGTGGACTGCAACTCCACCGTCGCCGTCACCTGTCCCCTCCTCTACTCCTCCTCCACCATCTCCGGCTCCATCCCACATCACACAATTACTGTTTTTTAATTTTTTTTGCATGAAAATAAATCAGAACACAATGTTAATATTTTCTAAATGATACAATGTTAATATTTTTTTGTTTCTTTATTTCTATGGGTCCATCTCACGTCTCACGATAATATTTTCTGTATTTTTTTCATTGAAATTGCACACTGTTAATATTTAGTAAACAATACACTTTTAATATTTGTACTTTTTCTTAATTTATTAAACATTGCACTATTACTAATATTTCAAACAGCTAGTAGATTCTTTGTTAGTCCCAAATTTTGTAATATTAAGAAATCCTTACCGCCTACAATTTGTAGTCATTTCTTTGTTAGTCACAAAATTTATTTGTCTTTCCATCTTCCCCACTTTTTGTATTTTTCTCTTGTTATATATAGAATATTTTTCTTATTTCAACTATTAGTTTTTTTTTGAAATACATAGAATGGTTTTCTTATTTCATTTTGTAGTACTGAACAAAGATGTCTACTCATATGGAAGATGTAGAAGAGCTAGAAGATTGGATGTCAGCTTCAAATGAAAGCTTCATTCCGCTTATGATGCGCATGTTTGAAGAACATATGTCAAAGATTTTAGCTCAACTTTTTTCGATCAATTCTAAGCTTTGTTCAATCGAACTTGAACAAATCAATATATATCGGCGTCTAGAAAAAATAAAAGAATCTTCCACTGTCAAGAAGGCATCTTCAGCTGGAGGAATTAATATTGAGGAGAAGGTTGGCAATGTATCTTCTGACGAGGACGAGAAACCGAAGGAAGTTGGAGAAAAAATCCAGCAATTTTTGCATTCGATCCCTGTAGAAGAACCTGACCTTAGTAGTTCTATGAAAAGTATGGGAGAAAATTTAGTACCGGTCACCCCTTTGAAAAGTCAAACAAAAAGTTCAACCTCAAAGCCTATCCAGTTGACTAGTAGTGGTTCGAGTTTTTACAATTATATTTTTGGGGATGATAAATCTGACGAGTAAGTAATATGAGTTTTTATTTCATTTCAACAGTTTATTTATTTTATTTTTCCTAATCTATCCATTTCTTTTCTTAGAGAAATAATATCATCTTGCAACAAGCTTTATATGACTCGGGCTGAGATGAAGTCCATTTCTCCAGAAAGGAGAATTAAAGATGTGGTATGTAGATAGTATAATTTTTCATAGATGCCATCAATATTTACTTCGATGCCATCGTTGCTTTTTTTAATGAGATACTCAGATTGTTAGCATGGTATTGATGCTATCAATATTTACTACGATGCAATCATTATTTTTTAATGAGAAATACTCAGATTGTCAGCACGGTCTCTTCTCTTCTCACCACGGAGGAACGGAGAAGAACTGACAATAAAGCTAATGTATGGTATTTACCAGTAAAGGTATCGGTGAGTGAGCATTTTATTCTTTAATGATTATGCATTAACAATTTTCTCTCGTTTGTTTGTCGTTCGTAATGTATTATTTTATGTGTATGTAGAGAGCAACATTATCTCCATCTAATAAACCTCTTCATGAAATATGGAAGAAGTGCAAATATTTCGAGGATTATATCGAATCTTTAAGCATTTGTAATGAGGTATTAATTTAGTTTTGTTTAAATTTTAATTCTAATTTATTGAAAATTGATTAATTTATTATAATAATTAATCAGGGTTCAGATATACATACCCATCCTTGTGTCTGACCACTATACTCTTGCAAGAGTTATGGTTAAAACAAAGACTATTGAAGTTTTGGACTCCCTTGCATCTACAGATGAGCCGATTTATAACAAAGTAGTCATAAAATAAATAGTAAGCTCATATTCATAATTTTTTATGAATTGCGTACTAGATTCGCGGTATACTAATACGTATTGTATTATGGTAATTGTAGCTTTCAAATTTGGATCTCTTTCTCGAGGAAGAGATTTGGAAGTTGAGAGATGCTAGGTTCAACTTTTCTATTTTCTCCATAATCCGTCGTCCTTATGTTCCCCGTCAAGATAATTCATTTGATTGTGGTATTTTTGTAATTTTATTCATGAAATACAGATGTAGGTTGGACTCCCGTTCTTTCTATGTAAGTCTGAAAATATGTCGTCAAATAGTTACACTTTTTTAGAGCAATATTTTTGATTTTATGTTTGTTATATGCAGTTTGATTCAAAATTTGAAAGGAGCAAAGTTGCTGTATGGATTGCATCTTCAAAGCACAATGCAGAAGAATCCAAATTGCATAACAATCTAATTAAGCAGCAAATGTCGAAAGGAGTCCACTCTGATTGGTGAAGATGGAAGATGATGAAAATTTTATTTCTTTTATCAAATAAAATATGTTCATTTATTTTGTAACAAATGGTTAGGAATAAAGTTTTGTGGAGTTATAATGTTCTTAAAATGTGTGATAACAATTATATCCAATTTCTATAAGGATTTTGCTGTAATCGAAAACGTCTTGCTTGCCATATTAAAGTCTTACGCTGTAGTCAGACATATCTTGATGGGATCAAAACATTCCAAATTTGGACAATTTATTTTTTTATCATAATGGCCGTCATTTAAATTTGGTCATAAACTATTCCCACAATACATAGTAGAAAATTATAAAAAAAAAACATAACAACATATTATTCTTCAAACGATTTAGCTTTTGAATTTTCATCTTTATCTTTTCATTTGTCTTCTTCAACTTTTCTATTTCCCTGTCCTTGATTTTGATTTGCTTAAGCACTGCTTTCAATCAAATGAACCCTATGTATTAAATTTGCCGCTATGTATTAAATTTCTCGCCTGAATTACCCGCCAACCTTGAAGAAAAATATTGTTAGAATGTAAATATTAAATTTGGAATTGTTGTTGGTTTCGATTACTTGGGACGGAGTACTGCCTCTTGGCTCCCGTGGTCCAATGGCTCCGCCGACATGCCTTCCGTTGGGATTACCAAGAAAGAAATGTATCTTGGCAGTTCAATAAATTAAGATCTCGTGAGTTCCTATAGGATTTCTGGTATTAAGTTGTGTCATAATATGGAAGTTGTTCTCATAGATTGTTTCAGAATCCTGCTGCCATATTATATTTATTTTTGTCATGAAAAAGTTTTCTGCTGCATTTGGAACAAATTTATGGAAAACAAATAATAATAGTTGGGTAAATGAAAAAAGAAAAAAATAGTACATAACGATAATTAAATCAATGACGTATCGCTTAGTTCATTTGATTCCATTGGCTCTTTCTCGTTAGCACGCTTCCGTACTTTGCAATTACAAAAATCGTGACCCAATTTTTTGCAAACTCTACAAATTCTAGGCTTGTGGATAGTCTGACTTTCTTTATTCTGGCTTGATTTTCCTTGAGAAGGCCTTCCTTTTGTTGCTACAGGGTATAAATTTTTTAAAAGCTTCATGCACTCCACGAACTGCATCAGCTACATTTTTTCGTCTTCGCCAATATCGGTCACCATTTTTTGCAACTCAATCAGCACAGCTGACATCAACTCTGTTCCCTTCTCTTGAATTTTGCTTAATTTTTTACAATAATATGTAAAAAGATTAACTTGTTCATTAATACCACCATACCTTCTGCTCTCAATCTTGTCTGGGTGGATGAATCTCCTATCTACGCCAGGTCCGAAGAGATAACTCTCTTTGCAATCCTTCAGCCAACGAGTTTTTACCAAGTTCTTTGGAATATCTGACAATTGCAATCTCTTCATTGCTGAAAAAATATGCCTACAAGGAATGTCACGTCTCGGTCCCGTAAGGGCCGATCGTCCTCGCTTGCTCCCTACGGAACCGATCGTCCTCGCTTGGGCACGATGTCGTGCAAGCCTAAGTTGCACTTGCACCAGGCATAGTACCTGCACACGACACAAGTTAGACAAAAATATACATATATAGAGGCACAAAATTCAAAATACAGAGAAACAAAGTTGAACACATTTGATAAGAACACAAAATACTTTCTTTATTGAATACTTGAAGATTGGATTATAAATTACTTGCTTGGCTGATTACAAAATATGCCATAGATGGCTACATCCCTTTTTACAAACCCAAAACTAGCCACAACGTCCATACATCATGTCCTTATAGTAGGACCAAAAATTAAAACAACTAGCAGAAGAAGAGCTTGCACACAGGAGAGGAAAGCTAAGGAAGCAACACAAGCACGATTTTGCTGGATGGATGCACTAGTACTGGTTCAAAATGCTCGCCAAGCTCTCACTACCAGAACCTAGATATTTGCCCACAAACGTGAGTCAGAACTACAACATGTACTGGTGAGCGACCGTGGCCAAACTCACCTTGAAATTTATACTAAGTATACAAGTGAAGCTAGCATTTCTATTATATGATATTTTTAGTTGTCTAGTTTCTTTTTAAAATTCATGCAAGAAACATAAACGATAGATTGAACCATACATAAGATAATTTTTTACCCACGGTCGAGCGGTTATCCCTGCAGTAGATACACAAGTTAGCAATAATTTGTATATATGTGTCTAACTTATGAATCAATCTTGGCATCAATTATTAGGTATGCAAGAAGGTAAACCTAGCATGCGACCTAACTATATGATGGTCCATGATTTGCCCCATGATTAGCAGCAGTGACTCAAGGTTCAGCTCTACACTAGAACCTGCATATGTCAGCAGATGTGACTCAATGTTCAGCTCTTCACTAACACACACGAATACTAGCAGCTGTGACATCATGGTTCCGCTCTTCACTAATAGACACATCGCCCCACTTAATCACAAGGACCGTACCTAAGGGTGAAACAAAAATCTCTTTCGGACCGACCAATTTTCAGTGTCCCAGAAATCGTTCGAGAGACAAAACCTTATGCATAAGTTGTCCGAGACCAATGCATGATATGAAACATCTACCAGAAAAGACACTAAAATGCACAGTTCTGAACAACAAGCACACAATTTCCATCTTCTTATTCTTATCCCACAGATCATGTTCAAAACATAAAGACTTGCTATAGACTAGGTTGCGTAGCGTAGGAACGAGGGACATGCAATTTAATTTGATAGTGAAGCAAAATTCTAAACTTCAAGCATGCAGTTCTTTCTTTTAGCTTATCTTATTAATGAGGTATTATTTGAAATATTTGAGTATGCAATTCAAGTAAACTAGAGAATTATTTATTAGGCGTGCAGACTAAGGATTCATCGAAGGGCCGAAGCTAACTACCGAATGAATCGACGAGAGGATGGGAAAGCCTTATGCAACGATTACTCCTTGGTTATGCTTCCTAAAATTGCAATAATACTAGGTTAGCATCATTCAATCTCTTTCCCTTACGATTCGAATAGAATTCACAAGCGAGAAAAGCGAATCATAAAAACCAAGTCATCGAAAGCAAGACAAAACACAAAGCAACACAAAATCAAGCAGCAAAACAACCATCAAAAACTTTTGGACTCATTTCAATAGGAGCCGTTCCATCAGTTTGAAGGGTTCATTGTATTTCGTCCGTATTTATTTGGTGGTAAGGTTTCCCCGAGACTCGATTCTCAACCGAGTCAAAGTAACAAGTGTTCCATAAGTAACCCGCCAGGAGAGGGACATTATATAATACCCCACTGAGAAGAAGTTTTTGTCCTTGAAACTTAAGATATCAAGGAGTCGAAGATCAAGGCATCAAGAGGTCAAAGGAATCAGACTCACCAACATTGTGTCCGTTCGCATCACGCTCAATATTCAACTGATACACTTGAGCCCTTCTTGTCTGATTGGTTTGTCCATTAGCTTTAGCTGCAGCTGACACGGGATTTTGATTCTCATTCTGACCAGTGTTGTCTTTGCGGTGCGGTGCCAAAGCCTTAATGATTGGACAATCTCGGATCACATGACCTTGTTGTCCACATTTGAAGCACCCCTTATTAAAGTGACGACAAAATTCCTTAGTGTGACCCGGACGGCCACATAAGCAGCACTCCTTCCCGCGGTACTTATCTGTATCAGCCTTTTTCTCAGTATCGACCTTCTTCTCACCATTGTGGTATCTTTTAGCAGAAGAATTTCGAGGAGCCGGTATCTTTTTTGGAGCACTTCATGGTATGAACTGCTCATTCTGCACCGCTGCCTCAAAAGCTTGTATGTATAATTCACACTCTCGGTTCATAACATCCTTTCTCAGGTTGTCATTTAGGCCTCTTATGAACCGATGTGTATGGACCCCCTCATTAGGAATCATTGAGCTAGCGAACTTAGCAAGCTTGGAGAATTCTGACTCATAGTCTTCGACGAACATGCTCACTTGCTTATGTTCGGTAAACTCATCTTCTTTTCTCTGCCTGACAGCTGGCGGAAGATATTGTACATGGAATGCATCCTTGAGCATTCTCCAAGTGATCTTACCATCCTGATGTTTTGTGGTGAGATATAGCGTCTTGATTTGCCACCAGTCGTATGCACGTAATCGCAGCTGCATGACTTCATATGCCACCCTCTTGTTTGCAGGTATCGAAGCAAACTCAAACAAGCCCTCCAACTTGGCGACCCAGTCCATCACCTTATCGGGCGCGGTCTTGCCTTCGAACTCCGAAGGGTTCAACTTCAGAAACTCTGCACCTCTAAAGGTAGAATTCTTGGCCTCCCGTCGAGGCTCATTAGTTTCTGCTAAGCCTGCTCCCTTAGGCGCAGTCGCGGCTGTCGCAAGTGTCGCGGTAGTTTTTGATGCACCACTGTGGGCTACTAGTGTTGTTACTATTTGAGTCAGAGATTTAAGCTGTTGTTGATGTGCCAAGGCTCTAGCATTAGCCTATTGCTGCTGAGCTTCAAACCGTTCCTGTTGGGCCTCATGTCGATCATTCTGATTTTTGAACATAGCAATCAGCTTATCGACTTGGTCATCGCTCATGCTCGCTGTGCGCGATGTCCCTTGATTACCTGTTATAGTCATCTTGCTGTAAAAGAGAGTAGCTTGCTTAGTCTCATAACGTATTATGGACTTATTGCATGGGACGTTGAATTTTTTATACTTTTCAAGATCGGGACATTAACACCTTCGATTTACTTTTATATATTTGCAACCATTTTTGAAATTCGGGACTTTTGAAACCGCTTGAAAACTCATATCATTTTTGAAAATGATATTTGAAGAGGCCAAGGACGTAAATCCATGCTTTGATACTACCTGTCACGCCCCGGTCCCGTAAGGGCCGATCGTACTCGCTTGGTCCCTACGGAACCGATCGTTCTCGCTTGGGCGCGATGCCGTGCAAGCCTAAGTTGCGCTTGCACCAGGCATATTACCTGCACAAGACACAAGTTAGACAAAAATATACATATATAGAGGCACAAAATTCAAAATACAGAGAACCCAACTTGAACACATTTGATAGGAACACAAAATACTTTCTTTATTAAATATTTGAAGATTGGATTATAATGTACTTTCTTGGTTGATTAAAAAATATGCTATAGATGTCTACATCCCTTTTTACAAACCCAAAACTAGCCACAACGTTCATACATCATGTCCTTGTAGTAGGACCAAAAATAAAACAACTAGCAGAAGAAGAGCTTGCACGTAGGAGAGAAAAGCTAAGGAAGCAGCACGAGCACGATTTCGCTGGATGCATGTTCTAGTACTAGTTCAAAATGGTCGCCAAGCTCTCGCTACCAGAACCTGAAGATTTGTCCACAAACGTGGGTCAGTACTACAACATGTACTTGTGAGCGACGTGGCCAAACTTACCTTGAAATCCACACTAAGTATACAAGTGAAGCTAGCATTTCTATTATGTGATCTTTCTAGTTGTCTAGTTTCTTTTTAATAATTCATGCAAGAAACATAAAAGATAGATTGAACCATACATATGATAATTTCTTACCCATGGTCGAGCGATTGTCCCTGCAACAGACACACAAGTTAGCAACAATTTGTATATATATGTCTTACTTATGAATCAATCTTGGCATCAAATATTAGGTATGCAAGAAGATAAACCTAGCATGCGATCTAACTACATGATGGTCCATGGGTTGTCCCATGATTAGCGGCGGTGACTCATGGTTCAGCTCTGCACTAGCACCCACGTATGTTAGCAGTTGTGACTCAAGGTTCAACTCTTCACTAATTGTCACGCCCCAGTGCCAAAAAACGTAGGATCATGTATACGTACACATGTCAGCTGTACGAACAAGTGTAGCAATCCAATTTAATAAACCTAACCAGTCGTAGTACGCTGTAAAATATAACTAAGTCATAACAATACATGCAGGTATAATATAGTCTCATCCACAAATAAAAAAAAATTAAGGAACTGAATAAATAGATAAGTCTCAAGTCCACTATATATAAAGTCTATTAGAGGACAATCCACAAAAATGAGTACAAATGGTTACTGAAAGAATACAACTAAGTAATAAAAAATAATAAAAATAGTCCTTAGTGTGCCGTCCAGAGCAAATATAACCCAATCGCACCTAGCGGAGAAGAAGAGTCGCAATGGAGCGAATAAGGGGTGGCCCCCAGTGTGATCACGTACGGGGGCTTCAAAGTGAATGGGGGGACACGTGGCTACAGGCAGCGCACGGTCAGACCCCCCCCCACGAGAGCGGGTTAAATAGCCTTTTCCATTATGAAAATAAAACACAATAGAACCCAACCAAATGACTATAGAAAAACAAGAAGAGAAGAAGAAGATTCGCAATGGAAATGAGCAAGAGCAAGATCAACAGCAGCGGATGAGCCATCATCCCTACGGAGATTCTTTCGATGGTACTGGTACTGTCAGGGATGCCTGCGAACAAGGTCATGTGCAACGTGGCCTTAGTGTGCCCTTCGTGGTGGAAGGCGCTCAGCGATCCCTACTATTGGTCCAACGTTGACTTGGATCAGTGGTGACGCAGGGACCACCAAACCGTCGAGTTTGGTTTGACCGTAAAGAAGCTCGCAGCGCGGGAATTCTACGGTCCCTCTTGGCGTATAAGCTCGACGAAGCCGCCTTCTCTTTTGCATGCTATAGGCCTGTGCAAAATTTTGTTTTGTCTTTTCTAATACTTTATTTTTCTAATTATAAATTTTTATGTATACTTGGTTCATTTCTATGGATCCTATGCATAAAGTTGTGAATTAAGATGTTTTTCTCTGTTTATAATACAGTGGAAAATTTCTAAGGGTGTTGCGCATTTCGAAGTGCGACGTGAGTGATGAAACTTTGGTGACACACTTGGAGTTCCTCCCGGTGCAGGAAGAACTCGACATTAGCTACTGCCTCTATATCACGTCGACGAGAATATATTTCATCGGCAAGTATTGCCAACGTCTGGTCAAGCTGAGGAGGAACATGCTCCCTCCATATTTCATGGTCAGGAATAGATTCGTGTAAAACACTTTCATCGAGATAAAGGGAAAGGCCATGGCCGATTCGATGCCGAGTCTCGAGCACCTCGAGATGGGCTTTGGCATTTTCAATGGAGATACACTGCGATCTATCATATGCAACTGCAAGGGTCTTCGCGTGCTCGACATGCGTGGGTTCTTCAACGTGTACCTAAACGATGACCTCAGGAATATTTGTGATTTAATACAAACGTTTAAACGTCCCTGGGACGATGTGTCACTTTTTGATCTTCCGCAGGAAAATCGGCCGTCCCCGCTAGGCACGAATCACCGTGCCAGCGCTCCCGCGGGACGATCGCTTGACCCATCTGGAGGTAATGCCGCACGGGCGTAAGACGCGCCCGTACAAGGCCATGATATGAACATGCGGTAAGAGGTCTAAGCCACAGAGTCGCACAAATTATCTGAGTGCAGCAGAATAATAAACGCATAGGTGATTGGTAACTAGTTCATAGAGTCGTCAATAGAAAAAGCATTGAATAACACAAGTATAGAAATAAAATAAGCTCTTTATTGATGTAAAAAAGTGTTACAGGCGGCACTAGGCCAAGATTATAAGTCGTTCAAGCCTCTATCTCTCTGAAACAGTAAAAGTATGCCAACTAGCTACATTGTGGAATGATACATAGGTAATGTTCCAACATTATGTCTTGTATATATGCTTCTGTTCCGGATGCAACGCTCCAAGACTTCAGAATGAACTCCGTGTCTTAGCACGCACGAAGGAGGCATCCGTACAAAACGAGGTTCTTCCGCACCCTGCAAGCAATCTGGTAGGTTATCAGTACATGAACGCACTGGTGGGGAGGCTTTGTCACGCCCCAGTCCCAAAATACGTAGGACTAGGAATACGTAACACGCCAGCCGTATATATACGAACTCCAATATATGGAAACCATATACACACGTACGCTGTACATGAATATCCAATCCACAGTGGTAAATATATGTCACAACAAGTCACACGCAGTTCTATATCTCATCTACAGCACAAATAATAGAATAATAGAAATCAATAAATGAATATCAAAGAAGCAGTCTCAAATAGTAATCTCAAAGTGTGATAGTCGGGTGGAGACAAATCCACTGCAGATCGACTATAATAAACTACTAAAGAGAGAAGAGAATAAACTTTAATATAAGAATAAATGTCTCGAAAAGAATAGCAACTAAAATCTCTAAACAGCTGCAATGAATCACATGTAATTAGAAGGTAAGATCTCCTCAGTCTGATAGGTAGCGTCAGGTCCAGGTCCATACTCCTGCGGGTACTCCTGCTCACCTATATCTGGAAGGGACCAGGTCCTCAGAGGGACGTAACAAGATACAAAAAGCATATGCCAATAAAGTACTGAAAATAAACATCCATTGGGGTCGCCTAACCATCTATGTGAATGCAGTTTGAGAACAACTTTCTAACAAGTAGGCTATCTGGCCATAAATAGGATTGGCATGGTTCTCTTGGAGATCCAGGGGCCTACAAAGGCACGTCGTCTTTTAAACGGCGGTGGCCCGCCAAGTAGTATAGGTGTCATCATGACCGCGCATCTCCGGCGGAGCGTACGGGTTACACAAGGAAAGTGCAAAGGAGCCCAAATGCCTTACTTGTTGTTCTCCCCACCCAATGCTCTAAGCATGTCATGTCCATGATACGATAATACCTCTAATAACCGTCAGGTCTACTAGCATGCAAAGTTTCTATTGGCAGTTATCCCTATCCGTCGTACGACCTATACGTACCGGTGGCCAGCCGAGTACGCAAGTCCGTGTCCTACATGTGACTCACACTCGTGTAAGAATAGTGTCATGGCCAATAAAACATAAATGCCTCATGCAAATGGGATAGTCTCATAAAGTAGGTCCAATGCATATACATAAATAAAAACATAGTACGACGACACCGTCGTTGCACCCAAGTTTCCTTGGACGCGCAGTTTATATAACAGTTAGAATAAATGAACTAAATAAACAGAAAGTAAATATGCATGCTTCATATGGAATGTAAAAATAGTACAATGGTAAGGTATACTTGCCTGGCAAGAAATCTGTAAAGTGTACGCGCCCAAATATCAAGGACACTGAACCTGGAACTAAGGACTCCGAACAAACGTCTCCGGATGCTGAAATAAACATCACCAACATTTCTGGAATGAGCAAACTAGCTAAAAAACACATCCCTTTCGTCCAATTTGGACACAGGGGCAAAACGATAATTTTGGGTAAAAGTGGGGTCCACGTGTGGCCCACTTTGCACCGAAAAGCGTGCCAAGGGTAACAGTCTCTAAATGGGACAAACTATAGGTCAAACAACTCTAAATGTTAATACGAACCCAACAGTATATCCAAATGTGGATTCCGATGGGCCGAACAAAATTTTGTCCAAAAAGTCAATTGTGAGGCCCGCCAATTGGCGATCTGGTCAACCGTCTCAGAAATGCATGAAAATTGGGACACAGGACCAGCGCGTTACCACGAGTCCAGTGGCACAAGTTTCGTCATAATCTGACAAGCGTGCACAAAATACACGCGAGTTCCACAAAAGTTACGATACGGTGTGTGTCCGCGGATACGGTCTGATTCCGGCGCACACACGCGTCCAAATCAGTCTCCACAAATTTTCACGTGTCTGGTTATGCTGCGTGCACCATTCGGTACACTTGGCACACGGTGGGGCGATCCCGTTTGGCAGGGCGCGCTCCATTTTCCAACTTTTGAAAATCTAGAAAAAGTGGGTGCGCACAGTTTTGTGACGAATTTAACTATGTCCACAGCAACTATTAGCTTAGGGTTATTTAACAAAAAATAAACTAGGTCAAGTATTCTACAGGTATCAAAAAGAATCACCAAATTCGGATCTCTGTGGTGGGAGATACGAACTCGGCAATATGGGTGGTCATTCTGGAATTCTGCGATTCCAGAATTCTGTCTGCTCGCGCCGACTTTGGACGCTATTTTTCACTTAGGGGCACACGTTTTCCAAGATTGGCTATAAAATAAATATGGGAGAGGGTTAAGGGGTGATCATACCTATGAAGACGTAACAGCGTTTGGTTGAGCGAGTCGACAGAAAATCATGCCGGAGCGAAGGTGCTTCGAGTGGGATTCTGCAGGGCGCGAGGTCGGCGTCGTCGGGATGGTTGGATGGCTTGGTGGGGCTTCTCTGGCTGCGGTGACGGCTCTAGATGGGAAGAGGAGGTCTGGAGACTAGGTTAGGTTTTTTTTTTTGAGATATAACTATATATATATTTATATATTAAGGGGAGAGAGAGGGATGGATAGTTGGCGGGTTGGGTGAAGCCGCTGAAGGAATCAAGTTGCTAGCGGGTCTTAGCAAATATTTGCTACAGCCGGTCAATAGCAAGTATGCTGAAGGGATCATAAGTGGGCGGTCTCTGGGAATTGCTAAGGGGTTACTTAGTTTGATTTGTTATTCCTAAGGAGTTGCTGTGTGATATTATTATTATTATTATTATTATATTAGTAAATTCTTATTAAATTCTTTTGCTTTCTTTTCTTTTCCTTTATAAAATATATATATACATATATATATATATATATTCATATATATATATACTCATAAGAAAATTTATAGATTAGGGTATTGCACATCGCTAGGCTAGCAACAGCTCAAGGGGTCTCCTACATAGAATAAATTCCGAAAAATTCCTGATGGTCCCATAAGTCATCTAAGTGCCCGAACACCTAACATAAAAATTATTAAAAATATATTTCTCCTATTTAGACCTAATTACTACAATTTAATTAATAATTAATAAATAAAAGGTATATACGATTTCTAGGAAGGGGGTTTTACATTCTACCCAACTTGTAAAAATTTCGTCCTCGAAATTAAAATTAAGCCACGATAGAATGCAAGGATGGTTTAAGGTATAAATTAACAATGTAAATTCATACCTTGGTCTGCGAATAGGTTCGGAAAACGCTTACGCATGTCGTTCTCGCGCTCCCAAGTTGATTCTCCTGGCGCGCCATGCCTCCATGCTACGCGAACCAAGGGAATAGACTGGTTCCTCAACACTTTTTCTCGACGATCAAGGATTTTCACGGGTTGCTCTTGGTATGACAAGCTCGGCCCAATGGTAATCTCTGAATGGTCGAGAACATGACTGCTGTCTGCCACATATCGCCTGAGCTGTGATACATGGAATACGTCATGTACTCCCTCCAGTGAAGGTGGTAGCGCAAGTCGATATGCCACCTCTCCGACTCTCTCGAGCACGTCAAATGGTCCAATATACCTTGGACTTAATTTGCCGTGCCCTCCGAATCGGATGGTGCCTCTGGTCGGTGATATCCTCAAGAAGACGTGATCGCCCTCTTTGAACTCCAAGGGACGACGATGAAGGTCTGCCCACTGCTTCTGCCTGTCTTGCGCTGCTCGCAAGTGTCCCTGAATCTTCTTGACTGTCTCTACGGTGTTGACCACCAACTCGGGTCCCAAAATCTGACGTTCTCCCACGTCACTCCAACACACAGGAGACCTACATTTTCTTCCATACAAGGCTTCAAACGGAGCCATCTGAATACTCGCTTGATAGCTATTGTTGTAAGAAAACTCTACAAGATGTAGGTGGTCCTCCCATGATCCTCCGAAGTCTAACATGCAAGCCCTCAACATCTCCTCCAAGGTCTGAATAGTACGCTCTGACTGCCCATCTGTCTGCGGGTGGGAAGATGTACTGAACTTCAGACGAGTACCAAGACTCTCTTGCATACTCCTCCAAAAGTGCGATGTGAAGCGCGAATCTCTGTCCGATACAATACTGACTGGTATGCCGTACAATCTCATGATCTGCCTCATATATAAATCAGCTAAAGCTTCTGTAGATTGACCCACTCTAAAAGGTATAAAATGGGCTGACTTGGTGAGTCGGTCCACTATTACCCACACTGCATCTCTCCCACTTGGACTCTTGGGAAAACCCGTGATGAAGTCCATAGTGATGTTCTCCCACTTCCACTCTGGAATCGAAAGTGGTTGCAATAATCCCGCTGTCCTCTGGTGCTCCGCCTTCACTTGTTGACATACCAGACATTTAGCTATAAAGCGAGCTATCTCTCTCTTCATCCCATGCCACCAAAAGTGTTGTCGTAAGTCACGATACATCTTGGTGCCTCCAGGATGAATAGAATAAATCGAACTATGAGCCTCTGTCATCAGCTCCTGTCGAATCTCTCCATTTGGAACATAAAGACGATCACCACATCGTAATGTCCCATTCTCATGAATGCGCAATCCTGTCTGCTCTCCGGCCTCTGTTCTTTCCTTTAGTCTCCTGAATCTGGCATCTGTAGGCAAAGCTGCCTTAATCCTCTCTACCAATGATGATTGAACTTGCAAGTTGGCTAGTGTCCCATCTGCTCCGGGTAATATTACTTCAATGCCAAGCTCTTGCAAGTCCTCCAATAGTTCCCTCTATGCTGTCAAGAAGCAAGCTGCTGGCTTCCGGCTTAATGCGTCTGCTACCACGTTAGCCTTGTCTGGATGATAATGTAGCTCTATCTCAAAATCTTTCATCAACTCGAGCCATCGACGTTGCCTCATATTTAGCTCCTTCTGCGTGAAGACGTACTTGAGGCTTTTGTGGTCTGTATAGATCTCCACTCGTTTCCCATATAAGTAATGTCTTCATAGCTTCAGAGCAAATACAACGGCTGCAAGTTCCAAGTCGTGAGTCGGATAATTCTTCTCATGTACTCGTAACTACCTAGATGCATATGCAATCACCTTGCCATGCTGCATCAATACGCATCCCAAGCCTTTCCCTGATGCGTCACTGTAGATCACGTAACCTCCTGATCCTGACGGAATCGCCAATACTGGTGTTGTAGTCAGTCGCTTCTTCAACTCTTCAAAGGCTGCTTGACACTCGTCGGTCCATATAAATTCTTGATCCTTACAAGTCAAACGAGTCATAGGTGCCGCTATCCTTGAGAAGTTTTCCACGAACCGTCGGTAATATCCCGCAAGTCCAAGAAAACTCCTCACCTCTGCTGCTGATTTAGGAACATGCCATGTCTCAACTGCTGAGATCTTCTCTGGATCAACAGAAATACCATCTCCTGTAACAACATGTCCAAGAAATAAAATTCTGTCCAAGAAGAACTCACATTTGCCGAGTTTAGCATATAACTGCTCTCTCCTCAAAGTCTCTAGAATAATCCGCAGGTGCTCCTCGTGCTCCTCGTGGCTCTTCGAATAGACAAGTATATCATCTATGAAGACGACCACGAACTGGTCCAAGTACTGGTGGAAGACTCGATTCATCAAGTCCATGAAGATCGCTGGAGCATTGGTCAATCCAAATGGCATGACCAAAAACTCGTAGTGCCCATATCTTGTTCTGAATGCGGTCTTCGGAATGTCCTGCTTCCGTACCTTCACTTGGTGATATTCCGATCTCAAATCTATCTTCGAGAATACCTTAGCTCCACTAAGTTGATCAAACAGGTCATCAATGCGTGGCAATGGATATTTGTTCTTCACTGTCACTGCATTCAAGGCTCTGTAGTCAATGCACATACGTACTGACCCATCCTTCTTGGGTACAAACAACACTGGTGCTCCCCAGGGTGATGCACTCGGTCGGATGAAACCTTTCTCCTCTAGCTCTTTTAACTGTGCCTTCAGCTCGTCCATCTCCTTCTTCGCCAGTCTGTAAACATGCGATGCTATAGGTGCTGCTCCGGGTGCTAGTTCAATTAAAAACTCTACGTCTCTGTCTGGGGGTAGTCCTGGCAAATCTTCTGGAAAGACGTCTAGAAATTCTGAAATAATAGGGTGATAGACAACATCGTCCATTGCGAGCTGCATACCATCAAGGATTTCTGTGGATCCTCGGGCAAACTCAAGTTCAGGCTGGCCTGGTACCTTAAAAAGAATGCTTCCTCCAAAACAATCGAAGAAAGCATGGTACTTGCTTAGCCAGTCCATTCCAAGCATAATATCAAAAGATGGCATAGAAAGGACTAAGAGTTGGGCGTTCATCTCTCTGCCACGTATCACTATAGGACCCGTTCTACAAACTCGACTAACTGGTACAACTCCTCCTCCGGTAAGAATTCTAACACAACTAGATAATGGTGTAGAAGCAATATTATGTTTGGCAATAAAACTAGATGATATGAATGAGTGGGTGGCTCCCGTATCAAATAATGTCACCGCAAGAAAAGTAAAAGCAAGGGTAATACCTGCTATGACATCCACCTCATGATCCAGGTTATCTACCTCTAATGCAAAAGCTCGCCCGTTCCTCTGTGGCTGTCCATGTCCGGTCCTCATATACTGCTCCTCCTGAGTGGGTAGCGGTGGTCCTCTCTGAAATCCTCCTGCTGCTGGGGGACGGGGTGCTCCCGGTCCGGTCATCTGCTGGGCTGGCTTCGGTGCTGGAAGCGCTAGTCTCTGAACTGGTGGTGGGAGTATCGATGTCTGCATTGGGCAGTCTTTCGCCATGTGCTGCCCGGAGCCACATCTCAGACACTGACCCAAGCGAGTCCGACAATCTCTCGATACATGTCCGCGTTTCCCACAATAATTGCAGTAGGGCTTCTCTGGATTCTGGTATGGTCCAGCTCTGTGTTGCTGATGCTACTGTGCTAAGGGACGTCTGATAGGTCCTCCCTGTTGTGTCCTGACTGGTCCTTGCTGTATCCTTGCTGATCCTTGTTGTGTCCTCAGCTGACCTCCTTTTCCTCTGCTAATGGTTTCCTGAAATCTGGCCTCTGTCAGAAGTTCAGCATAAGAGACTCGGGACTGCGAGCTTGTATAATGTTGTAGCTCCTGGGTCAGTCCTCGATGAAATCTCTTAGCCTTAGCCAAGTCATTTGGTATCAAAGCAGTGCCATATTTGCTGAGTCGACTAAACTCGGCATCATACTCGTCCACTGTTCGGTTCCCTTGCTCTAAGTAAAGAAACTGATCATACAAGGTGTCCCTGACAGTGTCCGGGAAGTACTTTTCCTCAAAGAACTCCAAGAACTGCTCCCAAGTCTGGTAAGTACCCAACTGGCGCTCCATGGATTCCCACCAGTGATGGGCATTACCATCTAGAAGCGTCCGTACACCCGTCATCCATAGGTCCGTGGGTAACTGCGATGCCTCCAGTAGCTTCTGCGTGTGAGTGATCCAGCTGGTGGTCTCATCCGGGCTCTCAGTGCCCTTGTACTGCCTTGCACCCATCTGAACAAAATCCTTTACTGATCCAACCCTAGCTCGAGGTACTGGAGCTAGTGCTTGGGCTGGTACAGTAGCATGTGCAGCCATCATCTCCAGTGCTGCCAAAAATTCTTGCCTCTGCTCGGCTGCCTGCTACCTCTGCTCGGCTGCCTGCTGTCTCTGTTCCTGTATCATCATCTGAAAGAATTGGAACATCTGCGCTTGGCCATCTTGCGGTACTGGGACAGGTGGAAGGTTCCCAATAGGTGAAGCGGGAAGATCAGATGGAACTGGGGTGTGAGTCTGTCCATCTGGCCCCGGAAGCCTAGGAATCGTTGGGGTCCCTCCTTGAGTCTGACCATTGACTCCAGAAGTTGCGTCGCCATCGGCGGCAGTACATCCATTCTGCAAATCCATCTCTCTGCAGTTGATGTACGAAACGATTAGAGAAAGTACAGGAATCAAACATGATGCAAGTATTAAAATGGAAGGATGAATTTCAATCAAGCGTGGATGAGATCCTTATACTCTATTCCTATACGCAGGCTTGTTCGGTCCGGTTACGTAACCGAGACAATATATTATTGACCTGCATGGGCCACCACAAAAACATGTCACGCCCCAATCCCAAAATACGTAGGACTAGGAATACGTAACACGCCAGCCGTATGTATACGAACTCCAATATATGGAAATCATATACACACGTACGCTGTACATGAATATCCAATCCACAGTGGTAAATATATGTCACAACAAGTCACACGCAGTTCTATATCTCATCCACAGCACAAATAATAGAATAATGGAAATCAATAAATGAATATCAAAGAAGCAGTCTCAAATAGTAATCTCAAAGTGTGATAGTTGGGTGGAGACAAATCCACTGCAGATCGACTATAATAAACTACTAAAGAGAGAAGAGAATAAACTCTAATATAAGAATAAATGTCTCGAAAAGAATAGCAACTAAAATCTCTAAACAGCTGCAATGAATCACATGTAATCAGAAGGTAAGATCTCCTTAGTCTGATAGGTAGCGTCAGGTCCAGGTCCATACTCCTGCGGGCACTCCTGCTCACCTATATCTGGAAGGGACCAGGTCCTCAGAGGGACGTAACAAGATACAAAAAGCACATACCAATAAAGTACTAAAAATAAACATCCATTGGGGTCGCCTAACCATCTATGTGAATGCAGTTTGAGAACAACTTTCTAACAAGTGGGCTATCTGGCCATAAATAGGATTGGCATGGTTCTCTTGGAGATCCAGGGGCCTACAAAGGCACGTCGTCTTTTGAACGGCGGAGGCCCGCCAAGTAGTATAGGTGTCATCATGACCGCGCATCTCCGGCGGAGCGTACGGGTTACACAAGGAAAGTGCAAAGGAGCCCAAATGCCTTACTTGTTGTTCTTCCCACCCAATGCTCTAAGCATGTCATGTCCATGATACGATAATACCTCTAATAACCGCCAGGTCTACTAGCATGCAAAGTTTCTATTTGCAGTTATCCCTATCCGTCGTACGACCTATACGTACCGGTGGCCAGCCGAGTACGCAAGTCCGTGTCCTACATGTGACTCACACTCGTGTAAGAATAGTGTCATGGCCAATGAAACATAAATGCCTCATGCAAATGGGGTAGTCTCATAAAGTAGGTCCAATGCATATACATAAATAAAAACATAGTACGACGACACCGTCGTTGCACCCAAGTTTCCTTGGACGCGCAGTTTATATAGCAGTTAGAATAAATGAACTAAATAAACAGAAAGTAAACATGCATGCCTCATATGGAATATAAAAATAGTACAATGGCAAGGTATACTTGCCTGGCAAGAAATCTGTAAAGTGTACGCGCCCAAATATCAAGGACACTGAACCTGGAACTAAGGACTCCGAACAAACGTCTCCGGATGCTGAAATAAACATCACCAACATTTTTGGAATGAGCAAAATAGCTAAAAAACACATTCCTTTCGTCCAATTTGGACACAGGGGCAAAACGGTAATTTCGGATAAAAGTGGGGTCCACGTGTGGCCCACTTTGCACCGAAAAGCGTGCCAAGGATAACAGTCTCTAAATGGGACAAACTATAGTTCAAACAACTCTAAATGTCAATACGAACCCAACGGTATGTCCAAATGTGGATTCCGATGGGCCGAACAAAATTTTGTCTAAAAAGTCAACTGTGGGGCCCGCCAATTGGCGATCTGGTCAACCGTCTCAGAAATATGTGAAAATTGGGTCACAGGACCAGCGCATTACCACGAGTCCAGTGGTACAAGTTTCGTCGCAATCTGATAAGCGTGCACAAAATACGCGCGAGTTCCACAAAAGTTGCGACACGGTGTGTGTCCGCGGATACGGTCTGATTCCGGCGCGCACACGCGTCCGAATCAGTCCCTACGAATTTTCACATGTCCGGTTATGCTGCGTGCACCATTCGTTACACTTGACACACGGCGGGGCGATCCCGTTTGGCGGGGCGCGCTCCATTTTCCAACTTTTGGAAATCTGGAAAAAGTGGATGCGCACAGTTTTGTGACGAATTTAACTATGTCCACAGCAACTATTAGCATAGGGTTATTTAACAGAAAATAAACTAGGTCAAGTATTCTACAGGTATCAAAAAGAATCACCGAATTTGGATCTTTGTGGTGGGAGATACGAACTCGGCAATATGGGTGGTCATTCTGGAATTCTGTGATTCCAGAATTCTGTCTGCTCGCGCCGACTTTGGACGCTGTTTTTCACCTAGGGGCACACATTTTTCGAGATTGGCTATAAAACAAATATAGGAGAGGGTTAAGGGGTGATCATATCTATGAAGACGGAACAGCGTTTGGTTGAGCGAGTCGACGGGAAATCACGCCGGAGCGAAGGTGCTTCGAGTGGGATTTTGCAGGGCGCGAGGTCGGCGTCGTCGGGATGGTTGGATGGCTTGGTGGGGCTTCTCTGGCTGCGGTGACGACTCTAGATGGGAAGAGGAGGTCTAGAGACTAGGTTAGGTTTTTTTTTTTGAGATATAACTATATATATATTTATATATTAAGGGGAGAGAGAGGGATGGATAGTTGGCGGGTTGGTTGAAGCCGCTGAAGGAATCAAGTTGCTAGCGGGTCTTAGCAAATATTTGCTACAGCCGGTCAATAGCAAGTATGCTGAAGGGATCATAAGTGGACGGTCTCTGGGAATTTCTAAGGGGTTACTTAGTTTGATTTGTTATTCCTAAGGAGTTGCTGTGTGATATTATTATTATTATATTAATAAATTCTTATTAAATTCTTTTGCTTTCTTTTCTTTTCCTTTATAAAATATATATATACATATATATATTCATATATATATATATATATATACTCATAAGAAAATTTATAGATTAGGGTATTGCACATCGCTAGGCTAGCAACAGCTCAAGGGGTCTCCTACATGGAATAAATTCCGAAAAATTCCTGATGGTCCCATAAGTCATCTAAGTGCCCGAACACCTAACATAAAAATTATTAAAAATCTATTTATCTTATTTAGACCTAATTACTATAATTTAATTAATAATTAATAAATAAAGGATATATACGATTTCTAGGAAGGGGGTTTTACAGGCTTCTCGCCCGCTTTTTAAATTCAAATACGTTATATAGGTTCCGTGCACCATCTATTAAGTTATCTTTCTATTCTTGCCTTTTTATGGAATGATAAAAAGCCTAACTCGTATGGCAGTACGTCGTGTAATATAAAGGAACACGGCAAGACTTACCAACTTACCATTTGTCATTTCCTGACCAAGGCAAACCAAGTTAAATCAAGCACGAGCATATATAATAAAATCCAGGGGCAATAGCATAAGCAACACAAGTGTCATGAGCGAGGTTATATTCCAGGTGCACGAGTTATAAGGATTATCAGGTGTGTTATAGAAGATGTCCAAGTGTTCCATATGTACAAGTGTATTATACTCAAGATCGTTCAGGTATTTTCTGATTTCTAGATGCGATGCAATAACTCGCACATGGATTGCCGCTAAGCAGTGATGACTTATCTATATGAACTGGAGGTCGCTGGCATAGCCATAAAGGACATAGTCATTGATAGGGATGGTATGCAACGAAAGAATAGGGTGCGCTACAAGCCATTCAGTCCAGAACAGGAGAGACTAAACTAGAAGTTTAATTCCGAATCGGATCGGCCCCAGTGCCCCGAAGACCGTCCGTGGAACTATGACCTTGTGCACAAGTTGTCCGCGACATGCAAGTCTTGGGTCTTCCAAATTCATATCTTGACAAGACAATCCATGATTTTGTTCAGAACTAGCATTGCTTCATGAGCTGTGATTCTTGATTTGCTAGACATGATTCTTGTTCAGATGTAAACTTGATATGATTTTCGTTCAGTGTTCCACTTGCCTTGATGCATTCCCCTAGTTCGGGGACTGCCTTAGTGACCTAACGGTCCCGGATACTTACAGGTTCATATTTCACAAAAGGACTATTTGATAGTCTTTTGGCTAACAAGATGCATGCACGATACGTAATAGTGTTACTTGATTGTGGCATAAGTTTTATTGTGGCAAGTATTGGATCGAGGCAATATTACAAGTTAACATATAAGCAGGCAAGCATGCATTTAAAAAAATATAAGCATTTAAGTTTGGCACGGGCCTAAGGGTAAAGCGAGGGGTAAAACCGTATATGGATATACCGAGCGACATGATCTAGGGGCGTGCAGTGTAAACAAGTGAACAGTGCACTACGAAGAGTATAAATAACGATCTACTCGAGGTATAGCGGGGTCTAGTAGCACAAGGCAAAGGTATCATGCGAGGGTCCATATATAAGCAAAGTTATATTTCCATGTTCTAACACAAACAATACAAGTTGTGATTATTCCCTTAGCTAGGTGCGTTAGATTCTTTATTAGCATGCATGGGATAATTCACCTAGCGACTAGCATGTATCATCCATATTTTAAGTGTGCTGGCTAAGCAAAGACAAGTTTATCGTAGCCACCCACATTAGTGATGATTCACCTCAGTCGAGCGATACTCCGATCGAGCCTCTGAAAGTCCAAGCCAGAACTCCTGAAGGGCCATGTCTGGAAATCCTTTTGCCTCAAACGAGTATTCTCGCTGAGCAAAGCAGGCCGGGTCATTATACTTTGCCGTTTGAATTGGCTATCCGTTTGAGCGGAACAGGTCATCACATTATACACCACTCAGAAAAAGTCTCATCCTCGAGACTTCCTGAGCGCAAGCTGTTCTATCGTACTATCGAATTTATCCCAAGTGTATCAATCGGTACCACTAAATCCGTTCAAACACAATCTCCTACACGTTCCTTATACTGTGTCACATGTATGCTGGGTTGGTCTTTATTGAATGACTCTATCATCCAATCCAAGTTTTGACTCGGTCTCTATTGCGCCTTAGCGCGGAGTATATTGCTTAACATGGGGTACGTTATAATCCATCGTGAATGATGATCTAAGGATGAGGCAAAATTATACAAGTCGTTATACTAGTCCATGCGGATATTCACTTGAACTAGCATTCGAGGTCAGCATATCGCGAGTCTGGATCGTGCACATATTCAAAGCGTCCTTCAACATATGCATGTCACCAACTTAGCAATAGCGAAGTCTGTGCACTCAAGTTTCACATATCATTGAGTCTTGGATTGTGCACACATTCAAGGCGTCCCTCAAACATATGCATTCAACCAAACTTAGAGATAGTAAAATCGAACAAGTTACTTTGCGAAAATCTTAAGGGTTCTCGTTTTATGAATCACAAGGATACTTCTGACAGGGACAATAAAATCGAAGTCTATTTTCTATTCCAACTTAAATCAAGTTTTGCACAACCGTTAAGCACGATCTATTCGATCTACCGACTAGCGTCCATTCGTTCGGGTCAAACATAGCCCATGTTACCGTTCCATGTCTAACTCTAAGTCTTGCTGCCCCAGTTCTATGGATTTGTTCAAGCAATATGCTAAAGTCGGTCACACAGGTTCTTTCACTCGGCATAGGATCGTCTGCCTAATTACTAGGTCAGCTCACAAGGTCTTAGGTACAAGTTCAAGCACACGATTCATCGTGCAAATTCGTCGCAAGATGCTCGTCCCAATTCCTAAGGTCAAACCATTATTCATTTGTACGAGATATTCTATCCAAGCTCGTATCACTCAGATTTCTAAACATCGAGCACGGATCATCCTACTCTCATTAGCACATTCGTTTGTACAAGGGTCGAGTCCGTTCAGTAAAATTTATGATATACCCAAGTTGCAGGACAAGCCTAGTGATTTGTATAGTCTATCTTCTCAAGTATGTTTGATAGAATCCATATATCCATTCCAAATCTAGACCACCAAGCCAAGATTCAATTCTAAACCTTTGTTTATAACTCCAAGTTATCCAACCAAATTTATGTATCTGTTCACGAAACCATCAAGCATGATTTACTCCAAGTTCTAGGCTAACTTATCCCTGAAATACTTCTGAATCACTTGCATTTCCAAATTTGTCTTATGGTGTCGAACCAAAAATTAAGACGATCCATTAGTTGTCACGCTCTGGTCTTCCGCAAGTTCGATCACCCTCGTTGGACATGAGAGCATCACACCAACGCTCCCGCTGGATAATCGTCCTAATCCGGGCGTGACGCATGCACGAGCATAGAGTTACGCTCGCCCAAGACAAGAACGTCAAACGTTATTTTTATCTTCGAAACGATTGAGATACCTTATTATTTTATTTTTGCTCCATCCAAGTTACAAGTTTATCCACTTTTGATACGTTTTATTCATTGAGTTTATTTGGAATAATCACCGAACATGTTCCCGTGAGTTCGATCATCCCCGCCGTACATAAAATTACCACGCCGGCGCTCCCGCAGGATAATCATTCTCGTTGGGACTGATTTCGAATGTTATCTTCTCGAACTAGATTCAAGATCGTTCTTCCAAATTCTAAGCCAAATCCATTATCGCTTACCTCTTCATCGAACCACAATATTTTTTTCTCGAGCTAACTTCTATTCGAGCGATATTGTATTCAAGTTTAATTTGTTTGTTTCAATCCAAAATCGTTCGCATGATACTCCAAGTTTCTAACAAGTTTCCTTAACCAAGATATCGATTTCCATTTTCGTGAATCCCTATTCGATATAAGCCTTATCACTTATTCAAGATATTCACAAATTGTTCAATACACTTATCGCACGAGACCTATGAATTCATTTGGATATTTCTAAATGATCCATACACCACTCGAAATTGAGTCACCAAATTAAATCCTTAATCGTGTTCGTATCAATCGCTAGCATATTCACCAAGTCGTTCCTTAGAATTTCTGCACAATACTTAAGTATCGTCTAATAAAATCTTAGTCTCGTGTATATATATATATATCCCTGATAGTCATCCAAGTAAACCATATTCGATTTCTATCTTCCGACACGAAATATCGTTCAAGCTATTTCCCAAAATCCAAGCACGATTTCCCAAGTTCGCCTAAGCGATAAATCTGAAAATATTTCTATCGATTGGCATTCTAAGTCTGACTTATCTTTTCTGAACGATATCCCAATCTCGTTGCAATCTAACTTACACCAAAAGGGATTTTGACGCACGATACTCAACACAACTTAGTCGAAAGGCTGTGTGCATAACTAACCATTTGAATGACATTCTATTCCGTATACTAACTAGCTGGGTAATCAAGTATAGGTATTCGGGTTCGTACATAACTTGCAAATTTTTCTATTCCAACAAAGTTTAGCACAGGTCGGCACAAAGGCCTTAGCATCATAATTTCGTACAAGAAATCAAATCATTCACATGCACTTTTGAAAGTATTTAGACTCATTGTTTGGAACATTCCAATGGGACATTGAGAGAGTGCATATGCGCATAACCCATGAATGAGCTTTCAAAACTGAGAAAATTAAAACAAAGTCAAAAGATGTATAGCCATGCTCTGATACCAATATGTCACGTCCCAATTTCCCGCAGGAAAATAGGCCGTCCCCACTAGGCGCGAATCACCGTACTAGTGCTCCCGCGGGACGATCGCTTGACCCATCTGGGTGTGATAATGCACGGGCGTAAGCCACGCCCGTGCAAGGCCGTGATATGAACAGGCGGTAAGAGGTCTAAGCCACAGAGTCGCAAAGATTGTCCGAGTGCAGCAAAATAATAAATGCATAGGCAATTGATAACAAGTTCACAGAGTCGTCAATAGCGGAAGCATTGAATAACACAAGTATAGAAATAAAATAAGCTCTTTATTGATATAAATAAGTGTTACAGGCGGCGCTAGGCCGAGATTACAAGTCGTTCAAGTCTCCCTCTCCCTGAAACAGTAAAAGTATGCCAAATGGCTACATTATGGAATGATACATAGGCGATGTTCCAATATTATGTCTTGTATATGTGCTTCAGTTTCAGACTCAACGCTCCAAGGCTTCAGAGTGAACTCCGTTCCTTAGTACGCACGAAGGAGACATCCATACTGAACGAGGTTCTCTCGTACCCTGCAAGCAATCTTCTGGGTTATCAGTACATGAATGCACTAGTGGGGAGACTTCTCACCCGCTCGACAAATCCAAAAATGTTATATAGGTTCCGTGCACCATCTATTAAGTTATCTTTCTATTCTTGCCTTTTTATGGAATGATGAAAAGCCTAACTCGTGTGGCAGTACACCGTGCAATATAAAGGAACACGGCAAGACTTACCAACTTACCATCCATTATTCCCTGTCCAAGGCAAACCAAGTTAAATCAAGCATGAGCATATATAATAAAATTCAGGGGCAATAACATAAGCAACACAAGTATCATGAGCAAGATTATGTTCCAGATGCACGAATTATAAGGATTATCAGGTGTGTTGCAGAAGATGTCCAAGTGTTCCATATATACAAGTGTGTTATACTCAAGATCGTTCAGGTGTTTCCCGATTTCTAGATGCGATGCTATGACTCACACGCGGATTGCCGCTAAGTGAGGATGACTTATCTATATAAACTGAAGGTCGCTAGCATAGCCATAAATGATATAGTCATTGACGAGGATGGTATGCAATGAAAGAATAGGGTGCGCTACAAGCCATCCCGTCAAGAACATGGGAGACTAAACTAGAAGTTCAATTCCGGATTGGATCGGCCCCAATACCCCGAAGACCGTCCGTAGAACTATGACCTTGTGCACAAGTTGTCCGTGGCATACAAGTCTTGGGTCTTCCAAATTTATATCTTGACAAGACAATCCATGATTTTGTTCAGAACAAGCATTGCTCCACGAGCTGTGATTTTTGATTTGCTAGACATGTTTCTTATTCAGATATAAACTTGACATAATTCTCGTTCAGTGTTCCACTTGCCTTGATGCATTCCCCTGGTTCGGGGACCACCTTGGCGACCTAACGATTCCGGATACTTACAGGTTCATATTGTACAGAAGGACTATTTGATAGTCTTCTGGCTAACAAGATGCATGCACGATACGCGATAGTATTACTTGATTGTGGCATAAGTTTTATTGTGGCAAGTATTGGATCGAGGCAACATTACAAGTTAACATATAAGCAAGCAAGCATATATTTATGAAAACATAAGCATTTATGTTTGGCACGGGCCTAAGGGTAAAGCGAGGGGTGAAACCGTATATGGATATACCGAGCGACATAATCTAGGGACGTGTAGTGTAAACAAGTGAATAATGCACTACGAAGAGTATAAATAATAATCTAATCGAGGCATAACAGGGTCTAGTTGCACAAGGCAAAGGTATCATGTGAGGGTCCATATATAAGCAAAGTTTCATTTTCATGTTCTAACACAAGCAATACAAGTTGGGATTATTCCCTTAGTTAGGTGCGTTGGATTCTTTATTAGCATGCAGGGGGTGATTCACCTAGTGACTAACATGTATCATCCATATTTTAAGTGTGCTGGCTAAGCAAAAATAAGTTATAGCCATCCACCTTAGCGATGATTCACCTCAGTCGAGCGATACTCCGATCGAGCCTCTGAAAGTCCAAGCTGGAATTCTTGAATGGCTAAGTCTGGAAATCCTTTTGCCTCAAATGAGTATTCTCGCTGAGCAAAGCGGGTCGGGTCGTTGCACGATATAATCCCAGGAGAATGTGGATACGAGATTTATAGTAATTTAGATCTCATCGGTCAGCCCTGGGATGACTGGTTCATTCTGACTTTGACTACGAAGTCGAAGAGAATCCTAAATCTCCTCCGTCTCCTGCACCTGCTAACGCCTAAGAAGATGATTTGTATGCATGCATGCATGCATTTCTTTATATTTTTAATATTTATATGATATCAATATGTTATCCTCAATTTTTTGGGTTTAAAAGAACAATCAATTTAAAGTGTTATTAATGTTCTTTTTTTTGAATTTCCAGCATAACACTCGGGGTCCGGCGTAACGCTCGAAACTTTGTACACACTGTATTGCATGCCTTTGGACCTACTGCCCCCCAACTTCTACTATTTTATAAATAGAAGGAATAATACGCCCCTGTGTCTCGATACACTGATCTTCTGCCACCCAGCCAAGGTCTTATACCTCTCCTCGGTAACCACAAGAGGCACTCGAGTTCGGTGTTATTAATGTTCTTAGTCTGGGCATCATCTGAGCTATTGATATCCTTTATTTGGGACAAATTACAAAATTATCCAAATTATGTGACATTATTGGATTATGATTCTAAACTCGATTCCTTTCGATAGTTACCTCGATCATTTACAGTAGCCGGTAGTCGGTCTCCTACGGCTATTACCATTCCAAACCAGTCGCTTATAGCCGGACCATACCAATCCGATCCAATCGCTTCTAATCGGACCATACGAATGGTTACATTAAATATTAATATAATTTTCAAATTTTATTTAATAGTTAATTATACTCCTAATTTTATTCTTTATGTAATTTCAATCTTAATACTAATTCACCACGCAATCAATTCTATTAAATAATTATGCACATAATGTTAAAACCAACCACATCATACTGAACTAAACCAAACTCGATTCCTTTCAATAGCTACCTCGATCATTTACAGTAGCTGGTAGTCGGTTGCCTACGGCTATTACCAATCTGAACCGGTCGCTTATAGTCGGACCATACCAATCCGAACAAATCGCTTCTAATCGGACCATACCAATGGTTACATTAACGTTAGTTTTAATATTGTTCACAATATTAATGTATTTTTAATTTTTTTTAATAGTTAATTATACTCGTAATTTTATTCTTGATACAATTTTAAATATTGTACGATAACTGTAAAGTGTACGCTTCAAATCAATTTTGTACGATAACTGTATATGGTAACTGCATCTCTACCTTCCTCCAATTGGAATAAAGCATTTCAGTTAGAAAAAAAATTCTCAAATGTAGGTGGTACATACCATTTTTTGGTATATTCTGCCAACCCTACCCCTAAATCCCACTATCGAAGACATCTTCAGTCCCACAACCCAAGACCATGTGAAGACGAATTTTGGCGGTATAAATAGCACTGATAATGGCTGGATCATTGCTTAACATTAATACAAAATCAGTGTAATCATATCAAGAGATTTGGACGTTTTCCTACACAATGGTGACATTTTACCTTCTTCAAGAAACTATCTTGTGTTATTAAGCCATTCATCCTAATTAATGGTGATAGACATTTATAAGAGGTGGGGCCCGGGGAATATACGAGAAAATTGGTTTCTTCTTCACAACCCTTCAAAACCTACTTATACATCCAAACTATTCATCTTCACAACCCTTCAAAACCAATTTATATGGATTCAAAACCAAGTTATACAGCCAAACTATTTAAATTGACAACCCTTCAGAACAGTCTCAATGGAGAAGAACAAAACCAACAACTGTGGATGGGTCGCCATTCCCAAGGAGATCCTCGACATGGTATTGGTACTGGAGGAGATATCTTCTGAGGAGGTCGTCCGCTTATTTTTTGTTTGCCGGTCATGGTGGAAGGCGCTCTACTGTCCCTGTTTTGGGTCGGACGTCAAGTTAACTCAGTGGTGCCGCAGGGTTAACCAAACCTCAAAAATTGATGAGGCGGTGAACAAGCTAGTGGCGCACAGTGAGGGAAATCTAACCTCCCTCTCGGTTTACAAACTCGACAAATAGGCCTTCTCCTTTACTTTCTCAAGGCCAGTACACGATATTTCTAATCTATTTTGTTTCATAAGTTATAAGTTGTTAATTTTGATTTTTTGTTATCCTGGTTATAACTCTATTTATAATACAGTGGTAAAATTTTAAGGATCCTGTGAATGCCAATAAGAAACATGAGTGATAAAATCTTGGAGGAACATTTGAGTTTTTTTCGGTTCTGGCAGAACTCGACATCAACTACTGCCTCCATATTACGTCTAAGGGCATCCAACTCCTCGGTAGTCGTTGCCAGCGTCTAGTTACGCTGAGGAGGAACATGCCACCTCCACAGTTCATGATCATGAACAGATTCAAGAAGGAAACCTTCGACGAGTCAGAGGCCATGGCCGTGGTCTCTTCGATGTTGCGTCTCAAGCACCTCGAGGTAAAGTTTGGCATGTTCGATGACAACGGGCTGAGAGCTATCATGAAGAAGCGCACGAATCTCCGCGTACTCGACTTAAGAGGATGCTGGAATGTGCGGCTAGATGGGGACCTCGAGTACATACATGGTTTGGTAGATTTTATAATGGATCCCTTCGAGGATCAGAACCCATGGCAGGGTGTGAACCACATCTGGGAGGAGGAGGAGGAGGAGGATTCACTTGACATCGATGATAAACCGTGGTTGGATTACAAAATGTCATATGATTCTTCTGACTGTTAATTTTAAATGATTGTTATTCATTGCAAGGCTCTCCGTGTGCTAAATTATAAGACTATATGGGATTATGATTGAATCTAATATTTCTTTACAGCGTCATAAATGTTTATGAGGCAAGCTAAATGTGTTGGCTGAGATCAAAAAATGTGTTGCCAAATTATTATAATTTTTTTAATTATATTAAAACTAACTGAATTATTATCCAATTTAACATTCAGAAATTTAAAATATAACTATAACAAATTTAACACATCTAAAATAACCGTAGTATTATGTAATGATAAATATTTATAATGCGAGAAAAATTTGTGGGATGGGATCGAAAAATGTGTTGCCAAACTTTTAACGAGATTTCTGCTACATATAAAAATTTTAACTCAGCTAACCTGAGAGAATACCTCTCACCTTAACCACATGAGTTAGAATATATGTTTGTTTATAATTAGATAATATTGCATAGCTAACCGTTTGAAGACTCTTTTTGAAAAGTAGAAATATATTCATAACTAATTATAATTAAAATATAATAAAAATATAACAAATTCTAACTAAAATATAAAAATATATATATAATAAATCTTAATTTAAATATTTTTAAATATTTAAATATTAATATTACATATATTAATATTTAACCACGTGAATTTACTAGTATGTATAATTATTATAAATATTTTAATTATATTAAAACTAACTGAATTATTATCTAATTTAACACATATTTAGAAATTTAAAATATAACTATAACAAACACAAAACTATAACAAATGCAGGATGTGAAAAACCTATGGGTCACCACAAATAAAATGAAACACTTATTTTTTTTAGATCAAATAACCTTCCCTCTTCGTTTCCCAGACCCTCCTCCCAAACCCTTCCAAAATCGAAACCTGCTAAAATTCTCCCCCACCAAAAAATGACAGAAAAAATTTCAGCTAAAAATCAAGAGAAGAAACCTTTTCTAAAGGGGAAGTTATTACGACCAAGGATGAAACCAATGGCCATAGCTGCAGCGGGAGAGGCCGCAGTGAAAGAGTCGACATCGACAGCGGCGTCAATGGCCGCAGCGGAAGCAGCAGAGGCCGCATAGGCAGCGGCAGAGGCCGCAAATAAAGAGGCGGGAGAGGCCGCAAAGGCAAAGAAGATAGATATTCCAAAGGTGAGGTATTTACGCGAAAAGAAGGAATCACTGGCTAGAGCTGCAGCAGCAAAGGCCGCAAAGAAAGATGCGACAGAGGAAGAGGCAGCATTGCTCGCAGCGACAGCGATAGAGGCAGAGAACGCAATTAAAGCAGCAACAGCAGAGGCCGCAAAGAAAGAGGCTGCAGCGGCAGAGGCCGTATCAAAGGGAATGGGACCAGATACTTCAAAGTCAAAGGAGCCACAGGATTCTGAATCTGAATCTGAAGCCGAGAAAACAACTCGCAAGAAGAGAAAATCTGTTTTTGAAACAGACTCCGAAGAGTCAACTTTTACAAAACGATGACCAACTCGATCGAAGGCAAAGTTGGCCGATGATATAGAGTCGACATCGGACTCGGAGTTCAAGGCACCAGACTCAGAGTCGGAGTATTCTGAATCCTCATCAAAGAAGGAAGATGCAGAGGAGAAGCCATTTGCCAAGAACTCCAATAAGGAAGGAAAAGTACCTATTTCTATTGACTCTAAATCTAAAAACAGTTTTAAAAAATATTTTAAGAAAAGGGCTATTATACTTGAAAGAGCCATTAAGATGGCTAATGTTGAACATAAAAGTTTTCTAGATATTTTAAAATTCTATCAGTTAGAAAAAAATGAATAAATCCTGCCTTGCGAAACCTAATAGGACAATAGTCAGTAAATTTTACTCAAATCAGAGGATTGATATTGAAAAAGAAAAAGTGGATAAACAACTAGTATTTCTGAGAGAGAAACAGATGCATTTAAATGCTGGTGTCATCAATAATTTTTATGAGTTCGATCAAGTTGCTGATTTTGATATGAAGAATATAGATAATATGTTCTTCCCGAATGCAATTTAAGAGATGACTGGTAAATCAGTTGGTGTCAAGGCCCAACAACATGTATACAAAGATGAATTAAAAACTTTGTATAAATTGTTGCATGCCTACATATGTCAGACACTGAACCCTACTGGACACGACAGTTCCATCCATCCTGAGAGAGTAAAGTTTCTTTATTATATGGGGACGAAAAGAATGATGGATATGGGTCGTTACATGTTTAGTAGAATGATGTATTTTGTAGGAAGATCGATTGTAAGGACAACTCTCCCTTTTGGGGGATTTATATGCTCCCTGGCTGTTAAACATGGTGTCCCAAGCTTAACAGAGGATGTGTATCTCAATAACAAAGGTTCCATAAGAAAACTGACTTTCAGCCAATTGTTAAGACAACAAGAAGACTCTTCTCTTCCGCAATCCATCAACTCAGGCACCATCAAACAAACCATCAACATTCGGAATCCAAATTACCAAGGAAAAGGTGGATGATCTGTACAATTTGGTTGCTGCAAACTTTGAGAAAGTCTTCAACAAGATGAAGACTATATCAGACAACCAGAAATTGATTCTGGATAGGATGAAAGAGCTGGAGGCAGAATTAATGGAAGAAGAAGACGAAGACGAAGAAGAAGAAGAAAAGAAGAATGAATGAAATTGTTTGGAGGTATTGAGTAATAATATTACTAGCGTTACTTTACTTTTTTTCTTCTTATTCTACTACTAGTACTCTTGATGATTCTGTAATATAATAGACACATTGATACTCTAATGTTAGAATGATAAGTTTTCATCTAGAATTAGCTCAGCAGTGATGGACATCAACTTATCTGGAAATGGATTTTTTTTCTTTATCTGAATATGAAAATTTGCATTAAAAATGGAAAGATAAGGTTACATTGAAAATGACATTATAAGTCTTCATTCTTTTTCCATTACAGTCTTCCTATTTATAAGGAAAAGTATCAGTATTAGTCGGTTACTATGCTGACCTGAGCTGCTACTCTAATACTAGCTGATCTAGCTATCCATGCTGGATTATTTTCTTAGCTGACTTCTAGGTTTGCTTGCTGACGGTATAGACTTGCTAATACTATGATATCAGTATCATCACTAAAGAAGGAATTCAGGGAATCATCTGTATTTGAATTAAGGCTCAAGTTATTACTGTGTACATTGTATACACTTGTGAGCTTCAACTCAGCTAAATAGAATGTTCAACTCTGATGCTTAAGGCTATAACAACACTTGTTAGCCCCTATATTCTATATTAAACACTCTAGAACTGAAACACATGGTCTTGAATCAAAGCTACTTGGGATAATAGTTAATATTGCACAGAAACTCTGCTACTAGATGGTTTGATACTTTCACAGATATTGCCCAATTGTACCATAAAATGTGATTCACGACTGAACTGATGATGATCCAATGCATGTACAAAGTGAAAATGCCTCAAGGAATGTAATGTATGTCTGATACTAGAGGTAGGACTGAGCAGGAACACTCCCTCAGTCAGTGATATTTGGTATTATAAGCATGAGAACACTGCTATAATATAGCTAACTGGAGAGTGTACTCACTGCTCAGTGATTGATACAAAATGGGGTCGCATCATAGAACCCGCACTGTGCACATTGATACTCTTATGTTAGAACACACACTGTGCACATTGACACTTTAATTCTAGCCCTCACTTTGATACTTCTATTTATGTTTCTGGATGTTATTTCTACATATACACTGAGTCCATACTGACTATAATGTCTGAATCCGTCCCTCAAGGTGTAGGTGAAGGAGATTTTGAGGAAGAAGAAATAAGTAGAAGAAGATGAAGATGGAGATAAAGATTAATCTTTTGAGTTTTGAAACTTTTATTTCAATTTGGACTGTAATATTTGAATTGTAATATGGTTCTGGATATTTGTTGGTCTTGGCGGTGAAACACGAATTTGTGTTTGAAAAATTATTAATTAAAATTTTTGGTTGTACTAAGCACCGTTGGGGTGCATGATTCGTACTATGTTTGGAAATTGTAATATGGTCTTGAATTTAGAGTTTGTCTGATATTTGTTTGAATTATTGTAATATGAATTTTTCAGGTTCTATGTTAAACTATTAACGTGGATTGTGTAGATTATTGTAACGTAGATTATGCAGATTATTAGACTTGGAATAACGTTTACTTAATTTGATTATGATTTGTTTGGTTGAAGCATTTACATATGTTTGTATGAATCATCTAAACATTAATTTAGCTATGTTGTATGCATTCATTTGATTTGCAGTTGGCCTTCACAGATGTTTTTGATTTTTTGGTGTATTCCTTTTATTTGCAGATGGTCTTTACAGATTTGATGAGTTATGGGTGCATTCCTAGAAATTACAGTTGGCCTGCATTCTGGGTGCATTCCTGGGATAACTAAAACTTTATTTGATTAAAATATGTTTTGCTTTTTGTAACAAATCAGTACATCGATACCATCAGTATGAATTCGATGTCAGCGTAAGGCATATTATATTGATGCGTGGGATGGTAAAATTTGAAAAGTTTGAATCAGTGCAGTATTATCCCTTTAAGAGTGAAAGAGTCTTACATGTAATCTTGCATGTTCATCCCTTGTTATTGCTGAAGCAAAGTATGTAATGTAAGAAAATTCTCTTGGATAGTAGGTTAATTATATTCGAACACTTACAAAATTTTTGTTTTGATCACCCTATTTTGTGCTGCCATACAGTGGAAGCCTGAAGAAATGATATTCAGATTTTCTTCACCACTTTAATATTAAATGAATAAATGATATTCATATTAGCTTGACCATGCTTTAATATTTTCCTCAATAGGATAGTGGATTCATAATATTCATTAAAAGTCAAAATTATAATATTTGCTTAAATTTTTGATATATGATATTCAAATTAACGTAAATATTCGAATATAAATTTAAAAATGATATTCCAAATACTGTAAATATTAGAAAGCTGGTTAATATGACAAACGTCACAATAAAAAAATTCGTTTACTTTATTATATTCAACTGCCTTATAGCCTCTTCGAAAATATTATCATTAGAAAAGTAAAAAATATTATCGTTAAAAAATCAAAACAGATTTTTTAAAATAAGTGAGCAGTAGGCGTTCAATACAACTTAAAACCAAAAAAATATATTTTTAAATTGGTGAGTAGCAGACGTTAAAAAAACAAAAAAAAATTAAATTAGTGAGCAGCATGCGTTAAAAAATCAAAAAAAAATTAATAAGCAACATGCGTTTAAAATACAAACAAAATTTTTAATTAGTGAACAACAATATGCGTTAGTAGCATGCGTTAAAAACCAATTTTTTTTAACTTTTGTGAATGAGCATCAGGCGTTAAAAAAGAAAAGAAAAGAAAAAGATAGTGAGTGAACATCAGACCTTTCTGCAGCAGGCATTACCAGTAGGTTAATGTAGGATGGAAAATATGCGTTAATGTAGGGTAAAAAATGTAAATGTTGAATTTCAAATGTCCAACAAATTACGGTAATCTAGGAAGGATTTTTTAAGTAAGTGAGCAGGTTAATATGACCTTCTATACCAGGTAAAGCCAAAGTAAAAGTAAACACCTTTCACAATTTTTAATGCACTTGTTTGGGATGTATTGATACATCCTATATATTGTAGAAGGACCATATATATATATATATATATATATATATATATATATATATATATATGTCATGACCCGCACCCAAAAAATTGGACATGA
>JAYESA010000419.1:62500-70000 GCA_036927795.1 Iris macrosiphon | reverse complement strand
GGTAGTCTACTCGATCTAAGCCTCATAACTCATGCACTCGTCCATGAACATCATCAGCCGGCATACCTCGGGGGTAGCGACCCTCGGACTCCATCAATCGATATACCTCGGGGGTAGCGACCATCGGACACGACCCACCATAGTGCGTGCTAGTGACTACGGTGTTACCAGAGTGGTTAAAGCCAATACGCCTAATGATTGTCCTCTATGATACTAAGTGCCATGTGTGTGTCAACATATCTAATACATAGTAATGACTGAAAGAAAACTACACATGCAAGAATAAACAGAAATGCAATAAATATAAAGAAATATAAATAGCATGTAAAGGTACTGTAACAATTTGGCAATGTATCTTGCCTGGCAAGAAGGCTGCAAAATGTAGTGTCCCAATGTCAACACCAAGAGTCAGAAGCTACGGCCTCAGAATGAACGTCTCCGGATGCTGAAATAAACATCACCAACGTTCCCAGAATAAGCAAAATAGCTAAAAAGCACTTTCCTTTCGTCCAATTTGGACACAGGGGCAAAACGGTAATTTCGGGCAAAAGTGGGGTCCACGTGTGGCCCACTTTGCACCGAAAAGCGTGCCGAGGGTAACAGTCTCTAAATGGGACAAACTATAGGTCAAACAACTCTAAATGTCAATACGAACCCAACGGTATGTCCAAATGTGGATTCCGATGAGCCGAACAAAATTTGGTCCAAAAAGTCAACTATGGGGCCCGCCAATTGGCAATTTGGTCAACCGTCTCAGAATCGCGTGAAATTTGGGTCACAGGACCAGCGCGTTACCACGAGTCCAGTGGCGCAAGTTTCGTCGCAATCTGACAAGCATGCACAAAATACGTGCGAGTTCCACAAAAGTTGCGACACGAAATGTGTCCGCGGATACGGCCTAATTCCGGCGCGTACACGATTCCGAATCAGTCTCCAAGAATTTTCATGTGTCCGGTTACGCTGCTGCACCATTCGGTACACTTGGTACACGGCGGGGCGGTCCCGTTTGGCGAGGCGCGCTCCGTTTTCCAACTTTTGGAAAACCGAAAAAAGTGGGTGTGCACAGTTTTGTGACGAATATAACTATGTCCACAGCGACTAATAGCACAGGGTTATTTAACAGAAATTAAACTAGGTCAGGTATTCTACAGGTATCAAAAAGAATCACCGAGTTCGGATCTCTGTGGTGGGAGATACGAACTCGGCAATACGGGTGGTCATTCTGGAATTCTGCGATTCCAGAATTCTGTCTGTCCGTCCATTTTGGACGCTGTTTTACACCTATGGGCACACGTTTTCCGAGGTTGGCTATAAAACGAATATTGGAGAGGGTTAAGGGATGATCATACCTATGAAAACGGAACAGCGTTTGGTCGAGCGAGTCGACGGAAAATCGCGCCGGAGCGAAGGTGCCTCGAGTGGGAAACTGCAGGATGCGAGGTCGGCGTCGACGGGATGGTTGGATGGCTTGGTGGGGCTTCTCTGGCTGCGGTGACGGCTCTAGATGGGAAGAGAAAGTTTAGAGTTTCTAGGTTAGGATTTTAGAGCTAACTATATATATATATTATACATATTAGGAGAGAGAGGGTTTGGACTCCGCGGGTTTGAATGGAAGTAAGGGGTCGGTTGGATAAATCGGCTGAAGGGTCAATGTGGGCGGTCCTGGGTGTCAAGTTGCTGCGGGTTCCACAAAAGTAAGTTGGCTGCACTTGCTAGCAATTGCTAGTGAATGGGATTAGTAGTATTATGTTTATTATTATTATTATAATAGTTAATATTAAATTCTTATTTTCTTTTCTTTCTTTTTAAATATATATGTACACACATATATATATATATATATATATATATATATATATATATTTACATACAAGAAAATTTATAGGTTAGGGTAATGCACACCGTTAGGCTAGCAACAGCTCAAGGGGTCTCCTACATGGAATAAATTCCGAAAAATTCCTGATGGTCCCATAAGTCCTCTAAGTGTCCGAACACCTAAAATAAAAATTTATTAAAAGTCTATTTCTCCTATTTAGCACATAATTACCATAATTAAATTATTAATTAATAAAAAATAATAAATACATTTTTTTTTTAAAATAGGGGTTTTACACGTCTCAACTGCGATACGTGGAACACATCATGAACTCCCTCTAGCGTAGGCGGCAAATCAAGCCTATACGCCATAGCGCCGACCCTCTCAAGGATGCTGAAGGGTCCGACGAAACATGGGCTAAGCTTTTCGCCTTCACCGAAGCGAATAGTGCCCCGCATCGGAGAAATCCTCAGGAACACCAGATCTCCAACCTAGCACAAACAAGGTCTCAGCACTTAATCTAAAACAAGCAATCACAAGCAAACACAAGAACAAAATCTAAATTCTAAGCTATACCTCGAACTCCAAAGGTCTCCGGTGGCTATCGGCCCAATGCCGTTGTCTGTCCTGCGCCACCCAAAGTCTATCTCTAACGAGCTTGACCTTCTCCGCTGCATCAACCACCATCTCCGGGCCAAGTAAAGATCTCTCTCCTACATCATCCATAATAACGGAGTGCGACACCTCCGTCCATACAACTCCTCGAATGGTGACATCTCGATACTGGATTGGTAACTGTTGTTGTAAGCAAACTCTACCAAGTGCAAAGTGATCCCTCCCAAGAGCCTCTGAAATCAGAACACAAGTGCGAAGCATGTCCTCAAGGTCTGAATGGTCCTCTCTGACTGACCATCTGTCTGTGGGTGGTATGCACTACTAATCTTTAGCTGGGTGCCCAAGCTAGCCTGCAGACTCCTCCAGAATACGAAGTAAAGCGACTGTCCCGATCTGATACTTTGCTCACAGGAACTCCATGCAGTTTGACTATCTGGCGCACATACATCTCTGCTAGTCTCTCTGTAGACGTACCCACTTTGAATGGTAGAATGTGGGCCAATTTGGTCAACCTGTCCACGATGACCCCAAATCACATCTTCCCGCCTGGAGAACGGGGAAGTCCAGAAACAAAATCCATGGTCACATGCTCCCATTTCTACTCCGGAATGGGTAACGGCTGAAGCAAACCTCCTGGCCTCTGCCTCTCCGCCTTCACCTGCTGGCATACTAAGCATCGGGATACGAAGCGCGCCACCTCCCGCTTTATCCCCGTACCACCATACATGCTCTCTCAGATCTCTATACATCTTGTTGGCACCTGGATGCATAGAATACTGGGATCGATGCGCCTCCTGAAGAACCTCCTCGCGCAACGACCCACTCGGCACACACAATCTGGTACCGTGCCACAATGATCATCATCAGCAATGGTGAAGTCATCTGATAAACCAATCTGAACCTGCACCCTGATGCTCCTCAGGGACTCATTCTCAAACTGTGTAGCCCTGATTCTGTCTACCAACTCTGACTGAATCTGCAGTCCCCACATCTGCATCTCAACTCCAGGCACTATCACCTCAATGCCCAAGCTCTCTAGATCTGCCAGAAGATAACGATCTGTAGTCAGGCACATAGCTACTGATACCTGCTCAACGCATCCGCAACTACGTTTGCCTTCTCTGGATGGTACTGCAACAATATGTCGAAGTCTTTCATCAACTACAACCATCTCCTCTGCCTCATGTTCAGCTCTTTTTGGGTAAATACATACTTCAAGCTCTTGTGGTCTGTGAAGATCTCACACGCTCTCCGTATAAATAGTATTTCCACAACTTCAGAGCAAAGATGACCGCTACCAACTCCAAATTGTGGGTAGGGTAGTTCTTCTTATGAGGACATAATTGCCTAGAAGCATAGGCAATCACCCTCCTATTCTGCTGCAACACACAACCCAGTGCCTTCCCCATGCATCACTATAGATAGTGAATCCTCCAGATCCTGATGGCAACGTCAACACTGGAGTTATCGTTAACCTCCTCTTCAGCTCATCAAAGGCGATCTAGCACTCCTCTGACCAAACAACTCCACGTCCTTCCGGGTCAAGCCTGGACAATGCTCTGCAATCCGTAAAAATCCTGAACAAATCTCCTGTAGTAACCTGCCAGTCCCAGGAAACTCCTGACCTCGACTACTGAACTCGGAGCACCCATGCCTCAACTGCCATGATCTTTCTCGGATCTACCGAGATCCCCTCTCCAGTCACCACATGACCAAGGAATTCAACCTTGTCAAGAAAGAACTCACACTTCGAAAGCTTTCCATAAAGCTTCTCCTTTCTGAGAGTCTCCAGCACTATCCTCAGATGCTCCTCATGCTCCTTTGGGGTCTTCGAATACACCAAGATCTCATCTATAAACACCACCACAAACCTGTCCAGATGTTGATGGAACACCTTGTTCATCAGATTCATGAACACTTCAGGGCATTAGTCAACCCAAACGACATCACCATGAACTCATACTGTCCATACCTGGTCCGAAAAGCTGTCTCGGAATATCCTCCCTCCTGACCTTCACCTGGTGATAGCCTGTCCTCTGATCAATCCTGGAAAACACCCTCGCTCCGCTCAACTGGTCAAAACGATCATCAATACGCGGCAGCGGATACTTGTTCTTGATTGTGAGGTTGTTCAGAGCCCTGTAGTCGATACACATCCGTATCGACCCATCCTTCTTCGGCACAAAAGTACCGGAGCACCCACGGACAAGAACTAGATCTGATAAATCCCTTGTCCTGAAGCTCATCCACCTGCTTCTTTAACTCTATCAGCTCACTGTTGCTGACTCTATAGACGTGCTGAGATATCGGCTCCGTGCCTGGCACCAAGTCTATAGAGAACTCCACATCTCTGTCCGGAGGTAACCCTGGCAACTCCTCCGGAAAGACATCCATGTACTCCACTATCAGTGGATGTAGCAACCTCGGCTCTACCACCAGGGCTCCTCAGAAGACTCCCTCGCTCTGCTCCGCTGCTCCTCTGGCAAACTGAAACTCTGCTCACCCGACGGACAAAACAACACTCTGCCTCCACGATAATCTATACTAGCAGAATGCATACTCAACCAATCCATCCCTAGTACAATATCATAGCTCGGAAGTGGCATTACGAGTAGGCACACACTCAACTCCCGGCCTCCAAGGTAACTCTCCGGTCTCTGCAAACATCACTGACTAGGATGATGCCACCCCCGGTCGTGATCTTGCAGAGTCTAGCAAAAGGTTTAGCAACAAGGATGGTGTCTAACAACAAAAGATACGACACAAAGCTATGGGAAGCCCCAAAATTAAATAAGCAAGTGCTGGAATAGAATCAAGAAGAACAGAACCTGAGATTACATCACCACGGTGCAAGATACGATATCATCAAGGAAGGACAGTAATATTGCAAAAGAAAACAATTTCAGGAAAGTTATACATAGCAAAAGAAATCAGGAAGGGTCCTAGTTGTGATTGAGCACACTCTCTCTCAGCCTATATCCTATATCCTATTGCAGGTAGACCTAGAAACTAGACCTGCATACTACGACCTGTATGTGCCACCACCAAAATATGTCACGACCCGCACCCGAAACATCGGGCATGAGTCGTGGGTAACGTCCAGCCTACACCGCAGAATCGCGGTAGAAACGCTGTAAAGGTCCGTTCTAGGTCAACAATCTATAACTCACAAAACCTGTCGATATAACCTCTCCAAAAAGAGGGCAACCACGCAATATATATATATATATATATATGAATACTCAATCACAATAATCTAGGGGAAGAGTAAAAGCCACGATATGATATCACAAAGAACAAGGAAACACAGAGCAAGACAATAACCAAAATACAGTCCAAGTCTACAATATCTCACAGGCAACAAAATAATAGATACAATCATCCAAAATAATCAACTGGAAACAACCCAGGAAAACCCACCTAGCTAACTAGGGCGCTAACGGCGTCTCCTCGACGGGCTCCTCCTCTAGTCTCGGGGTCGCAACACTCCTCGACGCCCGACCCGTAGAATGTCGGGCAAAAATTCTCAGGATCCTCTGGAAAAAATATGCCCAGTCAGGACTGGAGCGAAGTACATAACTTTGAAAGCAACTCCAAATACATGGTAAGGTGTATATGACTAGCAATAGAAAAGTATACAAGATGCACAAGGAAAATAAATACATGATGGAGCAGATAAAGTAGCTGCAAAGTAAACTGGAGAACAATACAAGTAGAGAAGTAACTGCATGTGAAAAAATAGGAATACTAGCTAAGTGCCTTGAGCACAAGTTCATTATGTGATCGGCTTAGGTTGCAGATGAATAAACTATGATAACTCCGTTATGCGTGATTTGCATAACCGGCATACACATGAATACTGTTTGGCTTTGATCACATAACCAACTCCTACTCCCCTCCCCCACTAATACTCTTGGATCCAACCACGACACGCTACATACATGATAATAGCTCACGCACATGAAGGCGAGAGCACAAGAAGCACATGATAGTACATGAGAATCAATACCCGAAAGCACATGATGAAATACACGTGATAGAGTACCCGCTGAACACGTAAGGAGGATAGCATCTCATGAGGGGATCCACTGGTACCAGCTCGTGTAACAATGTGTCAGAATTAAGTATTACAGTTCTAGAACATGTGATATAAACGCTATCATGAAATGGAAACTATCAGAGGTAGGTACTCGCCTGACGTCCTGAGCAACTGGTGAGGATCGAGATCCGGACTGGCATCGCAAGAACCTATTGCGAAAAGCAAGATTAAACAGAGTTCTATGGATTTAAACTAATACAAAATAACTAAAAATAGGGTTCTAGGGGTATTCTAGGTCGAACGGGTCAAACCAGTGAAATCGGGTCAAAAGGTCAACCCGGGGTCCAAAAAGTCAACCCTAGGTCAAAACTAGGTCAAACGTTGACTTTTATGGTCAACTAGGACAATTATGGTCAAATCTAGGTCAAACTAGGGTGTCCCTAAAATTTTAGGTCAAAACTAGCTCATTAAGCTAGCAAACCCTCAAACTCGCCTCCTCGAGATACTAGGATACCCTCGGTATCCGATACCTCGACCTAGGCCACACACCCCGCCTAAACCCGCTAAAACCTATGCTAGCACGCGTAAATATACACATATACATAAAAACCTATCTCTAAACTCAAACCTAGGCAATTGCTCAAAAATCCCGCTCGAGACTCAATAGCTTGGATATCTCAAGGTATTGAGATACCTTGATATCTCAAGGTATTGAGATATCCTCCAATAACCCCTCTAACTGCCCCTCTAGTTAACTATTTATGAATATAGATATACTCCTAGTTAATAATCTAGGCTAGAAATATATATCTAATACATATATGCATATACCTAGATATCTACATATATACATCACACATACACACAAACATATATACTCATACACACTCTCTTATATGTATATCTATATCTAGTATTTATACCTCTATCTAGCTATAACATATATCTAGCTAGCTATATGTATAATATATATCTATACATATAGATCTATCTATATATCTATCTATCTATCTATCTATCTATCTATCTA
>JAYESA010000419.1:22500-60000 GCA_036927795.1 Iris macrosiphon | reverse complement strand
AAATAAAGAAAAAGGAAAATAAAAGAAAATAAAACAAAAACCCTAACCCTACCCTGGCCGCAGCCACCCCCCCTGCCGGAGCGGCAACCCCCCCCCCGCCGCCGGCTACACCCCCACGCCGGAGTAGCCCCCGCGGCGAGCCGCTCCCCGCCGCAGCGAGCCCCCCCCCCGCTGGCCCGACCCTCTCCTTCCCCGACTTCCTCCTCCCCCTCTTCCCCTGACCTCGCCCCCCCCTCCCGCGGCGAGCCCTCGCCGGCGCAGCACCGTGCCGACCTCTTCCTCCTATTCTCCTCCTCCCGATCTCCTTCCTCCCCCGCCGCTCCTCTTCCTCCTATTCTCCTCCACCCCCACGTCTCCACCACCACCGCCACCCCATCACAGCCGAACACCCCCCTCTTCCCCAGCCGGAGTTGCCCCGCCGCCCCTGGCCGGAGTCGACCCCTCTCCGTCGCTCCTCTCCTTCCTGAGCCACCTCCTCTTCTCCTCCAGCCGCTCACCACCACCCTCCACCACCATCACCGGTCACAGCCACCACCACCATCATCATCACCCACATCTCATCCTCTTCCTCTTCCTCCTCGCCACAACCGCCACTCGTGCTCCGGCCCGATGCCCCAGCGACCGGAGCAGCAACTTCCCCCCCAGGCGAGCTCCTCCTCTCTCTCCTCCACTTTTCCCCCTGGCCTCGGCAGCAGCAACCCCGGAGCCCTGACCGCAGCAGCTCCGGACCACCTAGCGACGACCCCGACTCGAGCAGAACCGGACACAGCAACCTTTCAGCGGCTGGACACATCCCGGACACGGCAAATTCGGACCAGGACACAAACCAACATCTCGGACACGTAAAAATCAGATTCACGGAGCCCTGTTCAGGTAACCCATTCTATCTCCTCGTAGTTCCGTTTTCAATTCCATCAGTTGCATCGTGTAGACTGTGTAACCATCTCGGTGCCCGTGTAACCCGCTCGGTGCATCGCGTCCTGTGGCGATCGCGGCACGCGATCCAAAAACAGGAAAAATAATGACCCTATTCACCCCGGAACTGGGTACGCCCTGCCAAACGGGACGACTTGGTCGCACGCGGTCTTTACCAAAACGTGAGCGCCATTGATACGGACGTGCGGGATTTCGCAGAAGTTGATTTAGATGTGCGTGCACACCGGAATCAACGCGTATCCGCCGACACCGCCCCGTATCCGTCAGTTCTGGAACACGCTGCAACTTTGTGTACACACGTCGGATCGAGACAAAACTTGCGCCATCGGACTCGTAGCAATACGCTGGTCCTGTGAGCCAAGTTTGGTTCGATTCTGAGAACGTTGGCAAAATTCCGTATCGTGGGCCCCACAGGCTCCACTTGACGGGCGATTTTGTGACCGGCTCATCGGAATCCAATTCTGGAAGTTCCGTTGGGTTCGTATCATCGTTCCTGACTTGTTGACACTAAGTTTGGCGAATTTGGAGACCTTTGACCCTGGCACATTTTCCGGTGCAAAGCGGCCCACATGTGGACCCCGCTTTGACCAGAAACTGTCATTTTTGCCCCTGTGTCCAAATTGGACGAAAAGATAGGCGTTTCTAGCTATTTGATATTTTCTGAGACTGTTAGTGATATTTATTTCAGTATCCGAAGATATTCATTCTGAGATCAGAGTTTCTGACACTTGGTACTTGACATCGGGACGTTACATATTTGCAGCTCTCTTGCCAGGCAAGTATACCTTGCCTTGTTGTACTGTTTAAATTCAGTTATTGCTAGTTACATATTTATTTATTTTAATATTATATAAATGTGCGCGTCCGAGCAGACTCGGGTGCAGTCAACGAAGGCGTTGACGTTAGGACTTGTGCCTGACCCAGTGCCTAGTAGACCCACCTAAAATTGTGAAGTTATTGATATAACTTCCCAGGCCTTGACACGTATCATTACACGTCACCGAGTGAGTACATGTAGGGACGCGTGCCTCATGCGCGACTGGCCATCAGTGTGAGCAACACGTCTAGAGGTATTTAGCTCAGTTGTTTATTTTATTGAGACTTGCATCATAGTAGGAGGTATCCACGTCGTTTTCACGACTTGTACATCTATATTGGGCGGGAAAGACATCTAGTAGGCGTATGGGACACCCCCCCACTGATATATACTCAAGTTATCATGCTCTTCGGAGATGGGGATTACGGTATATATAGCGAGTTACCATGCTGCTCGGAGATGGGTATTGGTTTTCTTGTTCCCATTACCATGCTTCGAGGAGGATGGGGTATTATCCTTCGTTCCATGCTCTGCAGGGATGGACGATTGCAGAGTTACCCGTGTGATCGGGGGCATATGATACATATACTAGCCAGTCATGACGATTGGTGAATTACGTCAGCATATGTCTAGCCTACACTTTCCCATGCGTACTACAAGGTCTTTAAATTGCATTCACTTAGATGGTTAGCACACCCCTTTATTTATTCAGTATTTACATTATGGCATGTCATTTTTATGTATCTTGCTATGTCCCTCTGAGGACCTGGTCCCCTGCCAGGTGTATATTTTCTTGAGTATTCGCAGGAGCACAGATCCGGACATGTTACGCTTATTCCGAGGAGGTCTTCTCTTCGAGCCTCGTGACTGTCAGATGTTGTTCTTTTATGGTGTGTATTCTGGTTCCTTTTATATTCTATTTCGGCAGTAGATTCGTTCCATCTGACTGCCATTCTTAGATATCTGTATTGAGATCTAGTTATATGGTTATTAGTTATTCATATGTTTATGTGATTTCTGTGGATGAGATTTAGATATTACCCTGTGACTTGTGATTAGTTTTACCACTTATGAATCACTGTTCATTATACAGCGTACGCTCGTATATATGGTTTCCATATATTGGAGTTGCCATATATACAGGCGGCTGGCATGCTTACGTGTCCTGGTCCTACGTATTTTGGGACTGGGGCGTGACATATTTTTAGTGGTGGCCCATGCAGGTCAGAGCATATTGTCTCGGTTACGTTACTGTACCGAGCAAGCCTGCACCTAGGATTAAATTATAGGATCTCATCCAATTGACTATGACTTATCTTCCTTCCAGTCTATCCTACTTACAAAATTGCATCCTGCTTGATTCCTGTGCTTCCCTAATAATTTCTTAAGTATAACCCCTGATAGAATATAGGGATCCCTATTGATAGGATGATACTTAGGGTAATATTCCTACTTAGAACACAACTAGAGCTTTGACATATCATTAAGTTAAGATTTCTTAGTGAACCCTAGCCTTCTTTATTACCTAAATAAACCCTAGTCTTCCTTATTACCTAATGAACCCTAGCATCACTACCTATAGATTAACTTACTATTGTCCCTTGACATATTTATGTATGACTTAAGAGCAGTATAAACACTACTAAGATTAGTTAGAGAATTTACCATAGTGTGACCCTAGTCTTAAGGAACCAATAGAAATCCAAGGTTGAATACTAGGACTGAAACCTCATCCTGTGTTTAGATAAACCCAGTTTTACGCCAGAGACCCTTTACCCTTGTTGGCGTAAAACCTAGTTGACCATTGTTGGCATAAGAACCAAACGACTGCCTAGTTGGCATAAAAAGCCAAATGACTTTCTTGTTGGCGTAAAAAACCAAATTATGCAGGAGATTGTCTCATTTACGCCGTAGTTATAACAACCGCTGCCCACGATCCCTTAGTTTTCCTTATCCTGCATTATGAGAGCCACATAGGTAACTGCCCTGCATAAACCTGATTCATGAATTATAGATAACCAGCGTAGAGTAACCTGACTAGGCGTAGAATATAATGATAGGATGTGAGCGTAGTGTTACAGCCTTAGCTTTCCCCAGGCATGACCCAATCTTGTGCATTAAAGGCAGAGATACGCCTCGAGCCCTGTGCAAAAAGAAACAGCTTTCTGACAGGACATCTGGTTTTGTCTCACCGCGAGCGTAGATGACTTGTATCCAATAAAGTCACTAACGACAAACCTGGATCTCCGTGCAAATTCATCATCGCAGCAGTCCTCTCGATCGTTGTGCAAGTACTTTTTGTCAGAGGTCAGGATTCACTAACTTGACTGACAAACTCATGAGTTTCTCGTACAACTTTACGCTACAACGTATGCTAGACTTTACGCAAACCTTTTTGGCAAAACTTTACGCAGGCAGACTTTTATACAAACCTTACGTGCGCTAATTTTAGGCGCAGATTTTTAGCGCAAAACTTTTACGCCCAGACTTCCACCCAGACTTTTACGCGCAGATTTCTACGCTCAGACTTTTTACGCGGATAGCTCTGAAGCCATGCGTTACGCCAAATTATTTTTTTAATCTCTGTTTTAGGCAGACAACCTATAATGTTTACTAAGATTGTAGAACTTAGAAGACCATACCTCTTTTAGGTCAACTAGCGACTTAGACAAGGATTTAGAATAATAACTGTAGAGATTGTAGAGTCTTATCTTTTTGTGATTGTGAATTATTGGTAATTTCTCATATCATAATCTAGCGTACTTATATTTACTGTACTGCCTTGACTTAAACTGCTATTATAGCCTAGTTTTGCAAGCTTATTCTTTATCGAGCTTGTTCATGACACATGTGTTATTGGGGCTTGATCCACCCCACTAATACAATTGTCTATTCAGAATCAGTGTATTACGGTCTGATCAACCTTAGTGCATTTTGATTCGCCCTTCGCATAACTACTTTACGTGGATTGAGATATATAGTGATTAGTAGACAGATGTACTTGCCCTCTAGATATATCTGAGCATATCGTATCAGTTACGTAACTGTACTGATACGAGCATGTGAATAGGAATTACCAAGATAGGATTTCAATCCACAACTGTTTTGACAATTCCCATTTAAATCCTTTAAACGCCTTGATCCCCACACTTCTAATCTATTACCTCCCCCTTGAACTCTTGATTACTGTTTTTACCGTCTTCCCTTATTTCGGAAAGACGAAACCTCGTGCTTAGTATAAAGGTACGATAAGTGTATTGTTTCTGTAGCCATTTCTGTTTTGTTTCTTGGGTAATTACCAAACCCTATTATTAGATTAGATTGCAATTTAAACCCGTGCTACCCTTAGAATGACCTTCGCTACCTACCTACTTTCCTGGTACGTGCATCCCTATGACAGCATGAAATTTTATCGTAACTCGGGTCAAGTTCAAAACTCAAGTGTTACGATAAAGAATGTATCATTTTGCTGTCAGAGATCTAAATGGATTTCACCTGGATGAACGATTGACTGACTCCTAAAAAGATAGCAGCACCTATGACTAGGTTGACTTTGTTTTAGGATTAAGAATCCCTATGGACCAACGAGTGTCAAGCCACTTTCGAGGAGTTAAAGAAGCGACTGACCACGACACCCGTATTGACTATTCCATCCAGATCAGGCGGTTATGTGATCTACAGACGCATCAGGAAAAAGTTGGGATGCGTATTAATACAGGATGACAAGGTAATGACAGATGCATCCAGACAATTATAAGTGCATGAGAAGAATTTGGAACTTGCAACCATCGTAATTACTCTGAAGCTATGGAGACATTACTAATATGAGGCAAATCGTAAGATTGTACGGCATACCAGTCAGCATTGTACCAGACAAGGATTCGCGTGACCAGAGCTGGTGGTCAACACCGTAGAGACAGTTAAGAATATACAAGGACACTTGCGAACAGTGCAAGACAGACAACAGCAGTGGGTAGACCGTCATCATCGTCCCTTGGAATTCAAAGAGGACGATCATTGCCTTCTTGAGGAAGTACTTGCTGTATTCCATGTGTCGCAACTCAGGCGTATGTGACAGACAGCAGTGAGGTTCTCAACCATTCGGAGATCACCATTAGGCCGAGCTTGTCATATCAGGAGCAGCCCGTAGAAATCCTTGAACATCGAGAAATGGTATTGAGAAATCAGTCTATTTCCCTTGGTCTGCGTGACATAGAAGCACGGCGCGCCAGGAGAATCTACTTGGAAGCGTGTGTACGACATGCGTAAATGTTTTTCGAACCTATCCGTAAACCAAGATATAAATTACTTTGTTAAATTATATCTTATGCCGTCTTTGACTTCTATCCCAGCTTAATTTTAATTTCGAGGACGAAATTTTTATAAGTTGGGTAGATTGTAAACCCCCTCGACCAGATTCCAGTATTTTAAGGAATATTTTTGTTTTTTTGGATTTGTTGCAATAATTTATTTTATTTTGCTTACATATCCTATTGACTTGTGCACCTGTCCGTCTCCAAATTATTTGGAGCTTTACCTTGACTGTTATCTCCGAACGAAGTTCACATACCTCTCCTAGACATGCCAGTCTACTATCATGCACTTTGTGCAACTCCCAGATACTTAGTTTTGAGCCTCGTATGAGACGCACAAATAGCGTTACAAACGTCCGTATTTAATTCCTATTTTAAATTCCAGACCTGTACCCATCCCTGTTCCAATAGAGATTTGAGACCCAATATGCACCTGTTTTGCCCAAACAAAAATACGTTATTTTTCTACACTGAGTATACTACATTTAGTGTATTGACACCGTAGAAAAATTATGACCCTACCTGCCTCTAAATAATTAGAGAACACCGTGCGCAGTATTTATTTATTAAATAAATACGATGGCCCGTATCACCCCAAAACCAGGCCCAGTCCCTGCCCAGACTCACCCTCACCCCCGCGGGACCCTCACACAGCTTTTCCCTTCAATCCTGTGAATTTTAGTATTTTTCAGAATCGGGTATTTTTCTCAGACAATTTTGTAATTGCGTAATTTTCCAAAACTAGGACTTTATGCAATTTATGATAGTACAGGGACTTTCCTGCAAATTTGCATATGAGGTGTCACCCCCTGATTGGCCGGTGAACGTGCACCGTCCATTCCAAAAGGAGTCCAGATTCGATGTATTTACATTAAGTAAATATCCTAATTGTAAAATTACAATTTAACCCTTAATATAATTTTCTACAAAATAAAGAAAAAGGAAAATAAAAGAAAATAAAACAAAAACCCTAACCCTACCCTGGCAACAGCCACCCCCCCCTGCCGGAGAGGCAACCCCCCCCCCCCCCGCCGTCGGCTACACCCCCACGCCGGAGTAGCCCCCGCGGCGAGCCGCTCCCCGCCGCAGCGAGCCCCCCCCCCCCACGCTGGCCCGACCCTCTCCTTCCCCGACTTCCTCCTCCCCCTCTTCCCCTGACCTCGCCCCCCTCCCCCCCCCCCGCGGCGAGCCCTCGCCGGCGCAGCACCGTGCCGACCTCTTCCTCCTATTCTCCTCCTCCCGATCTCCTTCCTCCCCCGTCGCTCCTCTTCCTCCTATTCTCCTCCACCCCCACGTCTCCACCACCACTGCCACCCCATCACAGCCGAACACCCCCCTCTTCCCCAGCCGGAGTTGCCCCGCCGCCCCTGGCCGGAGTCGACCCCTCTCCGCCGCTCCTCTCCTTCCCGAGCCACCTCCTCTTCTCCTCCAGCCGCTCACCACCACCCTCCACCACCATCACCGGTCACAGCCACCACCACCATCATCATCACCCACATCTCATCCTCTTCCTCCTCCTCCTCGCCACAATCGCCACTCGAGCTCCGGCCCGATGCCCCAGCGACCGGAGCAGCAACTTCCCCCACAGGCGAGCTCCTCCTCTCTCTCCTCCACTTTTCCCCCTGGCCTCGGCAGCAGCAACCCCGGAGCCCTGACCGCAGCAGCTCCGGACCACCTAGCGACGACCCCGACTCGAGCAGAACCGGACACAGCAACCTTTCAGCGACTGGACACATCCCGGACACGGCAAATTCGGACCAGGACACAAACCAACATCTCGGACACGTAAAAATCAGATTCACGGAGCCCTGTTCAGGTAACCCATTCTATCTCCTCGTAGTTCCATTTTTAATTTCGTCAGTTGCGTCGTGTAGACTGTGTAACCATCTCGGTGCCCGTGCAACCCGCTCGGTGCATCGCATCCTGTGGCGATCGCGGCACGCGATCCAAAAATAGAAAAAATAACGACCCTATTCACCCTGGAACTGGGTACGCCCTGCCAAACGGGACGACTTGATCGCACGCGGTCTTTACCAAAATGTGCGTGCCATTGATACGGACGTGCGGGATTTCGCAGAAGTTGATTTGGATGTGCGTGCACACCGGAATCAACGCGTATCCGCCGACACCGTCCCGTATCCGTCAGTTCTGGAACACGCTGCAACTTTGTGTACACACGTCGGATCGAGACGAAACTTGCGCCATCGGACTCGTAGCAATACGCTGGTCCTGTGAGCCAAGTTTGGTTCGATTCTGAGAACGTTGGCAAAATTCTGTATCGTGGGCCCCACAGGCTCCACTTGACGGGCGATTTTGTGACCGGCTCATCGGAATCCAATTCTGGAAGTTCCGTTGGGTTCGTATCATCGTTCCTGACTTGTTGACACTAAGTTTGGCGAATTTGGAGACCTTTGACCCTGGCACGTTTTCCGGTGCAAAGCGGCCCACATGTGGACCCCGCTTTGACCAGAAACTGTCATTTTTGCCCCTGTGTTCAAATTGGACGAAAAGACAGGCGTTTTTAGCTATTTGATATTTTCTGAGACTGTTAGTGATGTTTATTTCAGTATCCGGAGACATTCATTCTGAGATCAGAGTTTCTGACACTTGGTACTTGACATCGGGACGTTACATATTTGCAGCTCTCTTGCCAGGCAAGTATACCTTGCCTTGTTGTACTGTTTAAATTCAGTTATTGCTAGTTACATGTTTATTTATTTTAATATTATATAAATGTGCGCGTCCGAGCAGACTCGGGTGCAGCCAACGAAGGCGTTGACGTTAGGACTTGTGCCTGACCCAGTGCCTAGTAGACCCACCTAAAATTGTGAAGTTATTGATATAACTTCCCAGGCCTTGACACATATCATTACACGTCACCGAGTGAGTATATGTCGGGACGCGTGCCTCATGCGCGACTGGCCATCAATGTGAGCAACACGTGTAGAGGTATTTAGCTCAGTTGTTTATTTTATTGAGACTTGCATCATAGTAGGAGGTGTCCACATCGTTTTCACGACTTGTACATCTATATTGGGCGGAAAAGACATCTAGTAGGCGTATGGGACACCCCCCACTGATATATACTCAAGTTACCATGCTCTTCGGAGATGGGGATTACGGTATATATAGCGAGTTACCATGCTGCTCGGAGATGGGTATTGGTTTTCTTGTTCCCATTACCATGCTCCGAGGAGGATGGGGTATTATCCTTCGTTCCATGCTCTGCAGGGATGGACGATTGCAGAGTTACCCGTGTGATCGGGGGTATATGATACATATACTAGCCAGTCATGACGATTGGTGAATTACGTCAGCATATGTCTAGCCTACACTTTTCTATGCGTACTACAAGGTCTTTAAATTGCATTCACTTAGATGGTTAGCACACCCCTTTATTTATTCAGTATTTATATTATGGCATGTCATTTTTATGTATCTTGCTATATCCCTCTGAGGACCTGGTCCCCTGTCAGGTGTATATTTTCTTGAGTATTCGCAGGAGCACAGATCCGGACATGTTACGCTTATTCCGAGGAGGTCTTCTCTTCGAGCCTCGTGACTGTCAGATGTTGTTCTTTTATGGTGTGTATTCTGGTTCCTTTTATATTCTATTTCGGCAGTAGATTCGTTCCATCTGACTGTCATTCTTAGATATCTGTATTGAGATCTAGTTATATGGTTATTAGTTATTCATATGTTTATGTGATTTCTGTGGATGAGATTTAGATATTACCCTGTGACTTGTGATTAGTTTTACCACTTATGAATCACTGTTCATTATACAGCGTACGCTCGTATATATGGTTTCCATATATTGGAGTTGCCATATATACAGGCGGCTGGCATGCTTACGTGTCCTGGTCCTACGTATTTTGGGACTGGGGCGTGACAGCCAAAGTCTCCAATTCACTTGAAATCACCACCCTCAAACTCCAAACCTCCAAATCTAGCTTCCACACTAAGTCTAGGCTCTACACACCTAGGTTAGGGAAAAGTGTAGGGTTAGGGTTCACATCCATGAAGAATAGAAGAAGAAAGAGGAGAAATAGAGTACTTACTTGAAGTTGGAAGAAGGAAAGAAGAAGAAAGAGTGGAGAATGGAGAAGAAGAAGAAGAAGAAGAAGAAGAAGAAGAAGTGAAGAAGAAGAGGGGCTGCTGGTTTTGGTCGGGTCTGGGAAAGAATAGGGCCGGCCATGTAGAAAAGAAGAGTTTACATAGTTCAAAAAGACCAAAACACCCTCTCCTCACTTGGGTTTTGGGTTTGGGGTTCCAAAAGCACTCAAACTAACTCTTAATCTCTCCAACTAACCTATTAAAAATATAATAAATATTCTTAACCAAAAAATAGGTCTCATAAGGGTGTGGGTTGGGTCGGATATGGGTCCACTAGGGTCTGACATGGGTCCAGGCTAGCCAAAACCCTAAAACAATCAATAAAAAATAATACAACCATCAATTAAATATAATATAATTAATTATATACAATACACAATTTACCAAATAAAAATAAAAATAACCCTATTTCTAGAATTGGACAGTGACAATATATATATATATATATATATATATATATATATATATATATATATATATATATATTCAAGGACTTCTACCTCAAGTGGTTAGAGTGAGTATATCCTCCAGAGGTTGCAAGTTTGAGCAACGGAGAAAGTATATTTTATTTTTCGTGGGAGAATTAATGTGAGGGCAACTGGAGTGTAGGCCGGATGCGGTACAGGTACGGATCTTCAGACGGGTGTGACCTTAGGAACGAGTTTGTAGGCCTTCGTGTGTGTGTGTGTGTATATATATATATATATATATATATATATATATATATATATATATATGTGATTATTTGAAAACTTGGTCTCTCCGGTTCCCTGCCAACTCTACTCTTTTTGGATATACTCTTAATTTGTTATGTCGCCGTATCTTGACAAGGTTGCAATCAGCCATGACTCCTGCCGCATATGTATACGTGCGTGTGTGTGTGGTCAAGATATGGTGATTGCGTCTTTAAGACTCCGTTCGGGACTCTTGACCGTTGATTTGGTCTGAGTAGGCTGGCGCAACCCGTTCATCGTATTTATCCTAAGATCAACAACTGGAGATATAATCAGATTATTGTTCCTTTGAGGAGGATATATATACACACCAGATCATCCTATCTCCGCCATAAATTACTAAGGAAACATGATATCATTTCAACATGAAAGGAACTATATTTTGTAGTTTGAGTAGAAACAGCATAATATAACCACAATATGAAGTTCTATTGGATTTTGACTGATTTGATATGCTTTTTCTTTACTTCTTGTAGTGACATCAAAGAGGAGTTGATATAGAACAATGACCAAGCATTCCCTACACCCCTCCCTCTACGATGGCCATAATGTATTTCGGGTGGACAATGCTACGTGGACCGTATTTTTTTGCCCGCGGTCCATGTGGCAACTCTTCATTGACAGGTCAACCGTCGATGAGCCCCACACTAATAGGGAGGACAAATGAGATTCGACCACGTCGCCCCCGCGGTCACGAACTGCGATCCAAGACCGCGGACAACATATAATTTTCCATTTTGGGTAAAGAGTATTGTTAAGTTCTTATAAATAAATTTTCAAGCCAATTTTTTCTAGGAAAGCTAGTTTGTTAATACCAATGTTTTAAGAACCGAACCATAGATAGATGGGTTACGTCAAATCGGTCAATCCAGTAGATTAATTCGGATTAAACTAGTTATATAGACTTATAATCAAATATTGAATATATTATATAGTACACAACTACATATATATACTAAGTTATGCATGTTTACTATAGTAGAATTAATCAAGAAGCAAATATATATTAATTTTGATTGCATGTAAAGTCCAAAATAAAAGTCAAAAGTTACAGTCAAATCGGTTCAAAATCCAACTGGTTATGACCAGCGGAGTTGATTGAGTTGACCGAATTTTTGAAATAAAAATAAAAATAGTAAGCCGGTATTAAACCATGCTGAAAAAGTTACTGACCCTAATCTTGTTTCAATCCCATCACCACCAAATATTTCAAACACCAAACAAACTCACGTTCCAGGTTTGAGATCCACAAGATCTAGACATTTCTCACAGCCAAACACGACCTAGACATTTCAATACCTCTTTCCTCTTATTAGAGTGTGTTTTGGTGACTATTGGTGGCTTTCATTTTTATAATTACGCGGAATCTATTAATTGTGTGCAATTTTGATTGGGTGGAGATATCTAAAGGATGAAGATTAATATGATAATCAACTTTACTTGGTCAGGAATTTAAGTATAAGATGCAAAGATCTGATCATAAAGTGAGATCTTTTCACAATGAATTAAGCAACCATATCGACACAAATAATTAACATGTGGTCTATCATATATATCTTTTCTTTTATAACCAAGAAAATTCTAGCATTATTCTTCCAGTCAAAAGGTTATTTCTTGACAAGCATGCTCTCTAATAAAACCATTTCACATTATTTGTAGTTACAAGGAAATATCAGTTACTGTCCTTATGTAACCTCTTTACTGCTGTTAATGATGGATATATACATCTTCATAAGCTAGTTACACAAGAATTAGCTACGTTGTGTATCAAACTCACATGTGAGGTCTAAAAGCTGGGCACTTTTATCCAATATACTTGGATGCAAATTCAATGGGTACCTACAATTCACTGGTCTCAAGCACATTTCCACAACAATTTCTCAATTGGCTTGTGCTTGCATGCGAGTATGACCTATCTTATTGTCACGTCCCAGTCCCAAAATGCCGAGGGACTGAGCACGTGAGCAATGGCCAGCAGCACGCACCGATGGACAACCCAATTTAATGGATCCATCAGGGCATGCTTAAGCTGTAGTCTATCAGTAATATGTTACAAGTCTCAGGTATTTCTAATCTCATCCACCAAATAAACACAGATTAATTGCCAGAAATAATGCAATGGAATTAAATATGCAATATCAAATAAGGTTATCTCGGGAAACAATCCGAGAATTTTTCTGTTACAATTAAGGAAACATAGACTGGAAATAAAATACTGAAAAGGAAATACTGTGTAGCTGAAGCCGGTGCTCAGGTGAAGTCTTCGGCCACTATCTCGTCCTCAGTTCCTGGTTCTGCTCCAAGGAGTGCTCCTGTACCGTACACCTCGGGGTAGTTCTCTGCGGCTATACTTGGGGACATAGTCCATTCCAGGTCCTCAGGGGACATAACAAGGTACAGAAAATACAAGCCAAAACATATGCAGTGCAGCAACAAGATAAACAGCAGGGTAAATATATAAACCAGCTAGTGATATGCAAGTGAGAGTTTTAGTCATACTCAGGCTAAGACTACTACAGGATCAGTGTCGAAGAAACCATAGCAGTATTTTCTCGAAGAGCCAGAACTTGTGCCAAAGCTCTGTATCAGAGACTAAGACACCTCCAGATAACATTATTTACATTATAATCAGCCTTGATATGGTAATACTCTTCCCACCCCATGTAATCTCACGTCACAGTTCCAGAATATATCAGGTACAAGTCACGCAAGTTTGAATTAATGCAATTAGTCAGGCTAGAATCTAAGCATGTAAACTGGAAATGACATGAAAATGTAGCCTATACGGAATCACCAGGTATATCTCAGGCAATTCCGTCACATGAAGAGTGTCAGGTATCCTGGGTTGAGCAGTTAAGCAAGTTTTCATATGAATCTACAAGAAATACTGTAACCAGAAATATCTGAGAATTGACAAGATTTACTTGCCCACTGATGTATAACTAAGTCCAGGAAATAGGTAGCAAAGCTGCAAGTTTTGGCAAGGTACACTTGCCTGTGGTTCCGGCTCTGATTGCGGCTCTGACTTCGGTTGGATTTACAGGCGGTACTCCGGTTGCTGAAATAAACATCACCATCAGATTCAGAAGATATCAATCAGCTAGAAACGCCTGTCCTTGGGTCCAATTTGGAGACAAGGACAAAAACGACAGTTTCGGGTCAAAACGGGGTCCACCGGTGAGCCCGCTTTGCACCGAAAAACGTGTCAGGGTCAACGGTCTCCAAATTTACCAAACTTAGTGTCAACAGGTCAGGAACGCTGATACGAACCCAACGGAACCTTCAGAATTGAATTCCGATGAGCCGATCACGAAATTGCCCGTCGAACGGGACCTGTGGGGCCCACGACACGCGATTTCGTCAACGTTCTCAGAATTGAACCAAACTTGACCCACAGGACCAGCGTATTGCTACGAGTCCGATGGCGCAAGTTTCGTCTCGATCCGATATGTGTACACAAAGTTAGGTCGAATTACAGAAAAGGCGGATACTGGGCGATGTCCGCGGATACGCGTTGATTCCGGGGTGCACGCACCCCCGAATCGACTTCCGCAAAATCCCACACGTCCGTATTGACGATGCGCACGTATCTGTGAAGACCGCGCGCGACCAAGTCGTCCCGTTTGGTGGGACATACTCAGTTCCGGGGTGAAACAGGGTCTAGTTTTTCCTGTTTTTGGATCGCGGTGTGCGATCACCACAGGACGCGATGCCCCGAACAGTTTATTCGGACACCGAGAGGGTCATACAGGCTTCGCAACGCAATTTGCGGAATCAAAAACGGAGCTACGAACAAAAAGTTATGCGTACCTGAACCCCGCTGAAAAATCGGGGTTTCGCTGTGTCCGACTCGACACGGACACTGTGTCCTGTGTCCGTGTCCGACACAGGAAAAAGGAATTAGGGTTAGGGTTAGGTATTCCGGTGCTGCGGCGAGGCTCCGGCGGCTGGGACGGCGGCGTGGGGGGGCTGGCTGCGGCGGGGCAGCGCGGCGAGGCGCACGGCGGCGACGGGCTCGGCGGCGGCGCTGAAGGCGGCGTTGGGGGGGATTGCTGCTGCTGCTCGCCGCTGCTGGAGGTGGAGGGAGGAGCTGCGGGCGGTGGCTGCGGCGCTAGGCAACGTCGGCGGTGAGGCGGGAGGCGGCGAGGCGATGGCGGCGTGGTGGGGAGGAGCGGTGGCCGGAGAGGAAGGGGGAGGGGATATATATATATAGGGCGGAGGAGAGGGAGCGGGGCCGAGGATGGCGGGGAGAGGGGCGGAGAAGGCGGTGGACGTGGGGGAGAGGGCTGCCGGAGCGGGCGGAGGGCGCGGCGGAGGCGGCGCACGACGCGGGGACGGGGAGAAGTCGTGGGGGAGAGAGAGGGGGCGGGTCGGGTTTGGCTAGCGGGCGGGTCTGACCGACCCGACCCGCTAGCGGCGCGGGCTGGGTTTGGGTTCGGGCTGGGCCCGGTGGGCCGGGCCCAGTGGGCTGGGGTTTAAAAATAAAATAAAAATATAATAAATAATAAATAAAAACAGTAATTATAATTAATAGATAATTAAATAAATAGATAAATATTTTTTAGGCATTTAAAAAATAGGTCCGGGGCCCAATAAATTCCAGAAAAATTGTCCTAAGTCCAGTTTTTCATTTTAAACACAAAAATATTATTTTTATAATATTTTAATATCATTTATTATTAATTAAAAATCATTTAAAAATTAAAACCCTGTTTTAAATTACAGAAAATTCCCAGAAAATTCCAGAAAATTGTGAAAAATCCAGTTTTTAAAATTTTGAAAATTCAGGGGGTTTATAATCTACCCCCTTTAAGAGGATTGCGTCCTCGCAATCAAAGAGTAACCGGTCAACAGAGATGACGCGGTCGCAAACATCGTTTGGAAACACATCACAAGATACTTAGGGAAGTACCGTTTCCCTAAAAATTAAAAGTTTACACTTTCCAGGAAAATCTAGTTAAAACTATAACTTTTATGAAAACCAGGTTGTTATTAATAAGTTACAATTTACTAGGTTGGGGCTGAGGTCACGAACCAACGGGCACGAACTACGACAAGACTGGAAACAGATAACTATAAATCACTTACTCGCATCGGCTTCCTGCACAGTCATCGCGTAAGCCTGCTCTCGTCCTTGAGGTAGATTCCTCTGCTGTTGCTGAGCTTGCTGGTAGGGTGCTGCTTGAGGCGCTGGTGGAGTATGCTGGTTCGCCCTAGGTGCTCCTTCTCCACGTTGAGTGCAATCCCTTACCGAATGTTGACGGGATCCGCATGCCAAACACAATCCTAGTCTGCGTCGGCATTCCTTGGCGATATGGCCTGCTTTGCCACAGTAATGACAAGTAAGGAGGACTACCACTGGTGGTGTAGATGCTTTCTGCTGTTGGGGCGGTCTCTTTGCAGATTCTTCTTGTGCTGCTTTGGTTAGTGCGGATGGGGACGACCGCTTCAGTCTGGTCTCTCTCTTGGTGACGCGCTCTATGCGTCGAGCCGCAGCAAGGACGTCCGAGTATGATATTGGTGCGATGGACCCAATTAGTTTCTGCAGCTCAATGTTCAGTCCGTCGAAGAATTTCTCGGCCTTCTCTTCCTCAGTCGGGATCAGGGTGGGGGCGAAGCGGCTCAGCCGAATGAATTCTGCGTTGTACTCTTCCACCGTCATGGAGTCCTGAGTGAGGCGATTGAATTTGTCCCGCAGTTCTGATCGAGCGATGGCAGGAATGTACATCTCCTGGAAGAGTCTGGAGAACTCCTCCCAGGTGACTCGGTCTGGTCCGAGTCGCGTCTCCTCGGATAGCCACCAGTGATGAGCGTTGTCCGTCAATTGCATTCTGACGGCTGTCATCCAGCGTTCCCGTGGAAGTTCAGCTGCTTCAAGTTGATGCCGAATATTGGTGAGCCACTCATGAACTTCTGTGGGCTCCTCTTTTCCAGAAAAGTGCGGGGCTTCAGTTGGCGGAAGTCAGTGATTGAGCCTGTAGTTGGCCGTCGAGCTGGTAGGTTGGCCTGCTCCAGTGTAGTTACAATGCTGTCCCTCAAGAAATTAGCTTCGCGACGCTGAGCCTCGTGTTGGACTTGTTGTTGTGCTTGCATCATCGCGTAGATCATTTGGAATATTTGCTGCCCATCGATCGACTGTCCTGGTGGAAACACGGGCATTGGTGGGACGAACTGCGGCGGAGGTGGGAGGTTATCGCGCCGGAATCGGGAGGTAGGTTGACCTGCCTGCTGGCTCTGTTGAGTTGGTGGAACTCCTCCGACTGGTGTCACTTCGTTGTCATAGGTGACACCTGTAGCTTGGGGTATTCCGACGGGAGTCTCGTTGCATTCTTGTGGGTCCATTTCCCTGTATCCAAAATAACCAATAAGAGGCGCACAGGAAACAAGGCAAGATGCAAGTTCAAGTTAGTTCGAATACGATACAGATATCAAAAACGATTTCAAGCAAGTGGATGAGATCCTAAAAACTATCATATCTTATTGCAGGCCTGTTCGGTCCCTAAGTTGAAATCGAACATTTTAGTCGTTGACCTGCATGGGCCACCACAAAAACCATGTCATGCCCCAGTCCCAAAATGCCGAGGGACTGAGCACGTGAGCAATGGCCAGCAGCACGCACCGATGGACAACCCAATTTAATGGATCCATCAGGGCATGCTTAAGCTGTAGTCTATCAGTAATATGTTACAAGTCTCAGGTATTTCTAATCTCATCCACCAAATAAACACAGATTAATTGCCAGAAATAATGCAATGGAATTAAATATGCAATATCAAATAAGGTTATCTCGGAAAACAATCCGAGAATTATTCTGTTACAATTAAGGAAACATAGACTGGAAATAAAATACTGAAAAGAAAATACTGTGTAGCTGAAGCCGGTGCTCAGGTGAAGTCTTCGGCCACTATCTCGTCCTCAGTTCCGGGTTCTGCTCCAAGGAGTGCTCCTGTACCGTACACCTCGGGGTAGTTCTCTGCGGCTATACCTGGGGACATAGTCCATTCCAGGTCCTCAGGGGACATAACAAGGTACAAAAAATACAAGCCAAAACATATGCAGTGCAGCAACAAGATAAACAGTAGGGTAAATATATAAACCAGCTAGTGATATGCAAGTGAGAGTTTTAGTCATACTCAGGCTGAGACTACTACAGGATCAGTGTCGAAGAAACTATAGCAGTATTTTCTTGAAGAGCCAGAACTTGTGCCAAAGTTCTGTATCAGAGACTAAGACACCTCCAGATAATATTATTTACATTATAATCAGCCTTGATATGGTAATACTCTTCCCACCCCATGTAATCTCACGTCACAGTTCCAGAATATATCAGGTACAAGTCACGCAAGTTTGAACTAATGCAATGAGTCAGGCTAGAATCTAAGCATGTAAACTGGAAATGACATAAAAATGTAGCCTATACGGAATCACCAGGTATATCTCAGGCAATTCCGTCACATGAAGAGTGTCAGGTGTCCTGGGTTGAGCAGTTAAGCAAGTTTTCATATGAATCTACAAGAAATACTGTAACCAGAAATATTTGAGAATTGGCAAGATTTACTTGCCCACTGATGTATAACTAAGTTCAGGAAATAGGTAGCAAAGCTGCAAGTTTTGGCAAGGTACACTTGCCTGTGGTTCCGGCTCTGATTGCGGCTCTGACTTCGGTTGGATTTGCAGGCGGTACTCCGGTTGCTGAAATAAACATCACCATCAGATCCAGAAGATATCAATCAGCTAGAAACGCCTGTCCTTGGGTCCAATTTGGAGACAAGGGCAAAAACGACAGTTTCGGGTCAAAACGGGGTCCACCGGTGGACCCGCTTTGCACCAAAAAATGCGTCAGGGTCAACGGTCTCCAAATTCACCAAACTTAGTGTCAACAGGTCAGGAACGCTGATACGAACCCAACGGAACCTTCAGAATTGAATTCCGATGAGCCGATCACGAAATCGCCCGTCGAACGGGGCCTGTGGGGCCCACGACACGCGATTTCGTCAACGTTCTCAGAATCGAACCAAACTTGACCCACAGGACCAGCGTATTGCTACGAGTCTGATGGCGTAAGTTTTGTCTCGATCCGACGTGTGTACACAAAGTTAGGTCGAATTACAGAAAATGTGGATACGGGGCGATGTCCGCGGATATGCGTTGATTCCGGGGTGCACGTACCCCCGAATCGACTTCCGTGAAATCTCACACATCCGTATCGACGATGCGCACGTATCTGTGAAGACCGCGCGCGACCAAGTCGTCCCGTTTGGCGGGACGTACTCAGTTCCGGGGTGAAACAGGGTCTGGTTTTTCCTGTTTTTGGATCGCGGTGTGCGATCACCACAGGACGCGATGCCCCGAACAGTTTGTCCGGACACCGAGAGGGTCATACAGGCTTCGCAACGCAATTTGCGGAATCGAAAACGGAGCTACGAGCAAAAAGTTACGCGTACCTGAACCCCGCTGAAAAATTAGGGTTTCGCTGTGTCCGACTCGACACGGACACTGTGTCCTGTGTCCGTGTCCGACACAGGAAAAAGGAATTAGGGTTAGGGTTAGGTATTCCGGTGCTGCGGCGAGGCTCCGGCGGCTGGGACGGCGGCGTGGGGGGGCTGGCTGCGGCGGGGCAGCGCGGCGAGGCGCACGGCGGCGACGGGCTCGGCGGCGGCGCAGAAGGCGGCGCTGGGGGGGATTGCTGCTGCTGCTCGCCGCTGCTGGAGGTGGAGGGAGGAGCTGCGGGCGGTGGCTGCGGCGCTGGGCGACGTCGACGGCGAGGCGGTGGCGGCGTGGTGGGGAGGAGCGGTGGCCGGAGAGGAAGGGGGAGGGGATATATATATAGGGCGGAGGAGAGGGAGCGGGGCCGAGGATGGCGGGGAGAGGGGCGGAGAAGGCGGTGGACGTGGGGGAGAGGGCTGCCGGAGCGGGCGGAGGGCGCGGCGGAGGAGGCGCACGACGCGGGGACGGGGAGAAGTCGTGGAGGAGAGAGAGGGGGCGGGTCGGGTTTGGCTAGCGGGCGGGTCTGACCGACCCGACCCGACCCGCTAGCGGCGCGGGCTGGGTTTGGGTTTGGGCTGGGCCCGGTGGGCCGGGCCCAGTGGGCTGGGGTTTAAAAATATAATAAATAATAAATAAAAACAGTAATTATAATTAATAGATAATTAAATAAATAGATAAATACTTTTTAGGCATTTAAAAAATAGGTCCGGGGCCCAATAAATTCCAGAAAAATTGTCCTAAGTCCAGTTTTTCATTTTAAACCCAAAAATATTATTTTCATAATATTTTAATATCATTTATTATCAATTAAAAATCATTTAAAAATTAAAACCCTGTTTTTAAATTACAGAAAAATCCCAGAAATTCTAGAAAATTGTGAAAAATCCAGTTTTTAAAATTTTGAAAATTTAGGGGGTTTACACTTTTGAAGTAGGGTAACCGTACGCGTAGGGATGGCAACGTGACGGGTTGGGGCCGAAAACCATACCTCCCATCTTCGTCTCCGGGTAGTATTTGAATTCTCATCCCCATTTTCATCTCCGATCGGATTCAATTTTTTATCCCCATCTCCATCCCCGTTAAATAATGCACTCTCCGTCTCCATTCACGTCCCCATTAGATAATGCACTCTCCGTCTCCATCTCCATCTCCGTCCCCTCTCCATTAACACTTTCAGGGTCAGATTTTTCCGTCCCGGCTCCGTTAACACTTTCAGGGTCGGATTTCCCCGTCTCCATCCCTTGGGTTCTTAACAAATTTTTCTGTACATTATAAACTTAAAAACTATTTTTATTCCAAAAAATATATACAAAAATAAAACATGGTTTCTATAAAACAAATATACTACCAGATAAAGAAAATGATACAATACAACAAAAAGAGAATATTAATTCAACAAAAATATACAAGTATTAATAGAAGTCCACAATACAAAACAAATAAAGAGCGAATGTTAATCCCATAAAATATATTTCAAATAACGGTCTACATTTTCATACAACAAAAATATATGCATATAAGTAATCGGGGTCGGGAATTTGTTGGTCACGAGACGGATCAAAGATGGTAGAACGCGAGGCATAACAGAGCTGTTAGCGAGACCCGAATGTCCGCTCTCTACTGGAATCCAAGTTGTCGTCGAGATCAGAGATTCAGACTGTAACGCCCCGCAACCGCACGATGCGTTACGCTGAGTCGGATTGAATGAGGAAAATGCTGGTTACATTTTAATTTGTTGGATTTGGAAACGAGTATTGATTTGAGTTGGTTTCATATGCAGATCGCTAGCGGAGTTCGATGGAAACAAGATGTTCGTTCAGAGCAGTACTGGGATAGCAGGATTGGAACGATAATGTCGTCTTCCTTAGTCCGATCGGTAGGATATTTTTGAAAGCACGGCCTGCTCGCACGGTCATACCAATTGAGTAGATTGTGCTTTCCATCGGACCACGGGTTCAAGGGATCGGCCGTATCGGCAGGACATGATGCTTAACGGAATCAACTCGGTGAGTGGGCTCTGTCCCTTCTTCTCTCCTCCTTCATGCCTAATAATATGGAACACTCGTAAAGGCTTGAACACTTGGACTAAAACTTGAAAATTATCACACTGTGGCGTGCATAGACTGTACGTCGTTTGCTTGGATAGGTTTGTGGCTTGAATTGGTTTTTGCGTTGGATAGTTGGAGCTAGAGCTGGATTATACATTTTGGGGCAGTTGGAGAAACAGTTGGAATGATGCATCTTGGTTGGAACATCGGGGATTCGGGCGAGCGAGCGTGCATCCATGCACAAGTATCACTTGGACGCTTTGTCAAGCAAAGCGTGCAATTGTGGTTTGAAATCGAACAACTGCTTCGGCGAGGGCATTGTGCCACTGTTGGGGCATTGTACCACTGGATTGTTCTGAGCGTGGGGTGTTGCACCAATTGGAACACTGTGTCGAGAAGCGGCATAGTGCCTATGGGATAACTTGAGATTTGTGCCTTGGGCTATATGTTGGAGAATGGTTATGGATATTGGTTGGATATTTGGTTGGATGAGTCTAGGATCGTTTGGTGGGACGAGAATGCTCGATCCTCTCGTCTTACCTACTTGGTGTCTGCATGTCACGGATAACTTGTGTTGCACAGGGTTTCGTCTCCTCGAACGGGATAGGCTCCGGAGCACCGGGACCGTTCGGCCATGGAAGAGACAATGGTAACGTGCCTTGGGCGCGGTGCCGGTAGTTCAATACGACCAGGCGGGCTAGCTACTCGATCTGGCTCGGGTAGAACTGCACTTGATCAGTCCGATCAAAGTCCTTTATGGCTTGGCCAGTGACTTCATATAGATAAGAAATGGTTTGTTTTACTTTGGTTTGGTTTGTGCTTTCGCGTAGGCGGTGGCCACCTTGCCTCGGCAAGAGTGTGCATATCGAGATTGGATTGTGGTTTGGATTGAGGATGGATATTAAGGCTTGGATGATGGTTCGATAGGTTCGATAGGTTCTCATATTGCTTGGGTTTGAGTAGGACAGTTTGCATGCTAGTTTCCTTCGAGTTGCCTATAATTGCTTGTCTATTGGGTTGAGATTAAATGCTTGCATTGCTTAACTTGCTTTACAGCTTTCCTTAACATGTCATGCATATGCCATAAAAATTAATCTAGGATTCAACTAGAAAGATCACCATATAACTGTTTGCATTCACTATTTTACTTAGTGTCGGCTTAGACGAGTGAGTTACCCCACTCACCAGTACGGCTGTGTACTGACCCACGTTTGTAGGCATTATTTTAGGTACGCAGGTGTAGTTGTGCTGCTTGGATATACGAAACATAATGTATGAACGGTAAGTACCTTTGTGGGCTAGAGAAAGAGCAAGAGTATTGCATTAGCCTTTGTGGCATCGCCCTTGTGGCATTCTCCTTTGTGGTATTTCATTTGGACCCTATCGAGAGCTTCGCTGCGTATACTCTGATGTGTGCTTGGTACATAATACTTGACTTTCGTTGCAACTTGATCGTTTCGATGATAACTTTGGTGTTTGACAACATCGCCTTGTGCGAGCGCAACTCTAGGCTCGTACGACATCATATTCCGATGAGAACGATTGTCCTGCGGGAGCGCTACAACGTGATGATTCACGTTCAGCGAGAACTATTGGGCTTGCGGGAGATTGGGGCGTGACATATTGGTATCAGAGTGCCCTGTTCATTTCTTAGAACTTGGTCCTTCGCTTCATCACAAACTCTAAATAGCTTCCGTGTGTCGTTTAGCTTTTGGCTCTACTTAGTACCGCATTGGATATTTCATGCAATAAGTCTATATATTGCTGGTTATGGCTGCATGATATTCTTTGTTGCTTTGCTTTTGTTGGTTTTCGGTAGATCGCTTAGCATCGTTAGGCGTTATTGTATTCGTGCAGCAAGTTGTTGGGCGTTATTGTATTTTTGTAACAAGTTGAGAGAGAGGTGTCATTGCGTTGGTTTGGCTTATCGTTCGGAGAGTTTCTGATTGCATCAGTAGATCAGTTTGTTAGCAGACGAGATTGGTTATGTGGCATGTTATAAGTAGAAGCATCGGATGAGAATGGATCGTTGTACGAGTTGCTCGTGTAGCGAATAGTTGGATGGAATTTTGATTTTTGATTGGGTATATCACAGAGAGCGTTGCACGAGTTGCTCGTATGGCACATTGGTTGAGCAGGTTTGAGTTTGGCTTGGGAATATCAGGATAGTGTTGCACGAGTTGCTCGTACGGCAAATGCAAGGAACAGTTGGGTATTGGGTTGGATTACTTGGAAGAGATCGTTGCACGGGTTGCTCGCGTAGCGAAAGTATCGGACGGTTTGAGAATAGTTGAGAGTATTGAGAATGGAACATGGCATAAGTTGCATAGAGAGATTGAGAGAAGAGTTGGATAGTTAAAGCATTGGCTGAGTTTAGTGTCAGACTTGAGTTGGGGATGGCAGGATCACGCATAAGGGATGGTTCAAACGGATCTTGAATCAGTGCAAAGGAATTATGATGCAAGTAGTAACTTGATTCGGAGTGGTATATGGTATACCATATAGTGAACTTGGCATTGGAATATATTGGATAGACCTCAAAGAAATTGCCTCAACGAACACGGGTAACAGGAATATAAGTTGGTTGGTGCACATCAGTTGAGTTGGGAAGAATAAAAATGGAGCAAGCGAATGTTGAGTTGAGCAATCGAGAACGAACTTGTGCAAAATGGAAGTATCGTTGGACTAGAGAGATGGACGAGAATGGAACAAGCAATGAAAAGAGTGTCAGAAATTTGAGGGATTTAGGCAGACCAAGTATTAGAAACAAGTTGAGATAGCCAGATGGAAAGCTAAATATCAGAGTTTGCTTGCACGATTTAGAAGTTCGGTGGAGCATTCATGAATGCAAAGAGAGAGTTGAGTATGAGGAAACGAACAGTTGGGATATGCTTGAACGAGCGATGGGTGGATCGAATAATAGCAAGCACGAACTACGAAATTATGGAAACACATTAGAGCTTTTGGTTGAGTAATGAAATACAATCTGGTTTGGAGGGGCAATGCGATGGATTCACACGGACTTAAAGTATTTCGGATATTGGTGCTCGAAAAGTTTGACTCGGGTTTAGCGGAAGTAAAAATTTGGCAAAATGGTGCAAAGATGGTAGAGGATTCTTCGGAAGACATGAACGGGAATGAGGCAAGTCTAGTTGATGTTGAGTCAGATTGGAAGTTAACACTTGCAGTACTGAGGCGGAATGAGGCAACAATTAAAGACAATATGGATTTGAGATTTATGTTAGAACCGTGCACGAGTCATCGAGAGTGTGTGGACTAATCGAAACATAGAGAATCAAGATGGGCTGAGAAATAAAACGAGAGCAAGGATTGTGTGTCACGCCCCAGTCCCAAAATACCGTGGGACCAGACACGTGGCAACGGCCAGCAGTACGCACCGATGGACCAACTCACTATAAAGGATCCATCAGGGCATACTTAAGCTGTAAAACAAGTCTACGACAATCATGGTACAACTAATCTCATCCACACAAGACATAAACATGATCCACAGAATAAATAAGGAATGTAAATCATCATCCAGTCTCACAAAGTACTTCGGGGAACAACCCGATAAATATCTAGTACAATGGTTCATCTGACCAGAATATAAAAGACTGAAATAAAAAATAAAAGCTGAGCATAAACATGGATGCTCAAGAGAAGTCTTCAGCTAAGACCTCGTTCTCAGATGGTGGTACCACTCCTGGATCAGCTCCTGCTCCGGTCCCGTAAATCTCGGGATAAACCTCGTCTGCAAAATCTGGGGACAAAATCCGGATCCAGGTCCTCAGGGGACATAGCAAGGTACAAGAAAGCTCATGCCAATAAATAAATAAACAGTACAGCAAATAAATAACTAAATGAAACAATAGGGTAAATATGTAACCATCTAAGTGTAAATGCAAGTGAGAGCAGCACTAGTCTCAGGCTGAGCCACTACAAGCTCTGTGTCGGGGAGCCGGTAGCGGTAATAACCAGTAGTGGGTCTAGCTCTGCTACGAGAGTCTACGACCTCTCAATAATAGAAGATATATATAAATACAGCCTGTAGCCTGTGTGTCTCTCCCCACCCAATGTAACCACGCAAATCATGACCACAACGTCTCATGCCCATGTCAAGCGCGATCATAGCTAAATGCAACCAGTCATAAAGTATCTAAGAATATAATGTCCATGTCCTGTATCCTATACAGAATCACCACGAATATCTCGGGAAAATCCTGTCTCATGAGTAGTGTCAAGTGTCCTGGGTCATATGGTACTCGATAAGACAAGTACGAGAATAAAGTGTCACGAATGTCCATCTCTAGATGACCGTACCCAACACTGCGTACAGTGTCGGCACCCGACTGATAATCGGACGCTCAGTACGTCATACGGCCCTAGGTTGAGCATGCACAGCAATATATATAAAGCAAGGAAAAATAGATAACTAAGCTGCAGAGTTTGGCAAGGTACACTTGCCTGATGTTCGGATATCAACAACTGTCCCTGTATCAGTGGATCCGGTAGGTACTACTCCAAAAGCTGTAATAAGCATCACCAACAGTCTCAGAAGATGTCAAATAGCTGGAAATGCCTGTCCTTACGTCCAATTTGGACACAGGGGCAAAAAGGTCATTTTCGGGCCAAAGCGGATTCCATATGTGGGCCCACTTTGCACCGAAAAGCGCGTCAGGGTCAAAGGTCTCCGAATTCTGCAAACTCAGTGTCTACAAGTCAGGAACGATGATACGAACCCAACGGAACTTCCGGAATTGGATTCCGATGAGCCGATCACAAAATCACCCGTCAAGTGGAGCCGGTGGGGCCCACGATACGTGATTTTGTCAACGTTCTCAGAATCGAACCAAACTTGGCTCACAGGACCAGCGTATTACTACGGATCCGATGGCGTAAGTTTCGTCTCGATCCGACGTGTGTACACGAAGTTACAGCGTGTTTCAGAATCGATGGATACGGGGTATCGTCGGCGGATACGCGTTGATTCCGGGGTGCACGCACCTCCGAATCGACTTCTGCGAAATCCTACACGACCGTATCAACGTCGCGCACAGTTTGGTAAAGACCGCGTGCGACCAAGTCGTCCCGATTGGCGGGGCGGACTCAGTTCCGGGGTGAAACAAGGCGTTGTTTTTTCCTGTTTTGGATCGCGGTGTACGACCACTACAGGACGCGTTGCACCGAGCGAGTTGCACGAGCACCGAGAGGGTTATACAGTCTACGCATAGCAACTGACGGAAATGAAATCGGAGTTGCGAGGTGAGAGAAATCGGTACCTGAACAGGGCTCCGTGAACGCTGAATTCCAAGTGTCCGAGCGTCAATTTGTGTCCAGGTTGAACTCTTGTGTCCTCGCGTCCGGGGTCTGCTGTGGAGTTCTGCCGCTCACGTCCAGGCCGAGGGCTCCGTGAACGCTGCTGAGTCAGCGTCGACCGACGGAGAGGTACTCGCGGCGGCCGCTGCGAGAATCGAGGCCGTGTGAAGCAGTCGAGCGGCTGCTCGGCGTCTGGGCGGAGATGGGCCGAGGGTTGAGAGACGCCGGGGTCGCGCTGGACTCGGCGGCGGGTCGATGGCGTCGTGAGTCGGTGGATTGGAGTCGACAGCGGGGCTGGGATTCGGTGGTGTCGGGGACGAGTGTCCGCTCGCGCGGAGGGAAAAGGTCGAGGGTTGGGTCGCTGGCGATGGGAGAGCGGCGGAGTTCGGGGTACGGCGGCGGGGTTGCTGACGGGCGGAGATGGGGATGAGCGGCTAGGGTTCAGATAGCTGAGCACGAAAGTCGAGGAGGGTTTTATAGGCTGCTACAGTGTTGGCGGCCGGCTAGGGTTTGCAGCGGGTCGGGTTTGGTCTGGGTGGGTTCGAATTTGGGTTTGGTTCCCAATCCAAACAGCTTTTCGTCCTCGAATCGTTGCTCCGGAGTCCAATAAATTCACCGAAAAATGCCATGCGTCCGGTTTTCCATTTTACCCAATAAATTTCTATTTCCAGAATATTTAAACTCCATTTAGTCATACTTAAAATTCTTTAACCCACAATTACCTTTGCTATAAATTCCAGAAGAACACCAAAAATACGGGAAAAATTGTATTAAATTTTATTTCTGAAATTTAGGGTGTTTACAATCTTCCCTCCTTAAAAGGATTGCGTCCTCGCAATCAAGAATAAGCTACTAAAGAAAGAGTTATGGAAATACAAGGTGGCCTAGTTTACAACTGCCTCCTCGAACAAGTGGGGATATCGCTGGCGCATACTATCTTCCCGTTCCCAAGTTGATTCGCCTGGTGAATGATGTTTCCATGCTACACGAACCAGTCTGATCGTCTGTCCCCGCAATGTCTTCTCACTGACGTCGAGGATGCCAACTGGTTGTTCCTCATATCTCAAACTTGGGCCTACTGTAATCTCTGAATGATCGACTGCGTGACTTGGGTCGGTCACGTACCTTCGCAACTGGGAGACGTGAAATACGTCATGCACTTCCTCTAAGGATGGAGGTAATGCAAGACGATAAGCCACCTCACCAACGCGCTCTAGAATGTCAAATGGCCCAATATACCTTGGGCTCAGCTTGCCTCTGCTCCCGAATCTGATAGTACCCCGAGTGGGCGAAATCCTCAAGAATACGTGATCTCCTTCTTTGAACTCTAGGGGACGCCCGTGTGCATCAGTCCAATGCTTCTGTCTGTCTTGAGCTGCTCGTAGATGAGTCTGAATCTGTTTCACCTTCTCCACTGTTTGTGTGACCAATTCTGGACCCAGTATTTGACGTTCACCAACGTCACTCCAACACACCGGTGATCTGCACTTCCTTCCATATAAAGCTTCAAATGGTGCCATCTGGATGCTGGCCTGATAACTGTTATTATAGGAGAACTCTACTAAGTGCAAATGATCTTCCCAAGATCCTCCGAAATCTAGCATACATGATCTCAACATGTCCTCTAAGATCTGAATGGTGCGCTCCGATTGTCCATCTGTCTGCGGGTGCTATGCCGTGCTGAATTTGAGTCTGGTGCCGAGACTCTCTTGCATGCTTCTCCAGAAATGAGATATAAATCTTGAATCTCGATCCGATACAATACTAACAGGCACTCCATGTAATTTGACAATTTGTCGCATATACATGTCGGCTAGTACCTCTGTGGACTGTCCAACTCTAAATGGCAAGAAGTGTGCCGATTTAGTGAGTCTATCCACAATAACCCATACTGCATCTCTTCCGCTGGGGCTCCTCGAAAATCCTGTGACAAAATCCATCGTGATGTGCTCCCACTTCCATTCCGGTATCGGAAGCGGCTGTAACATACCTGCAGTCCTCTGGTGCTCCGCCTTCACTTGTTGACATACTAAGCATTTGGCCACAAATCTCGCGATCTCTCTCTTCATTCCATACCACCAGTAATACTGTCTCAAGTCTCTGTACATCTTAGTTCCTCCTGGGTGAACAGAGTACATAGAGCAATGTGCTTCGGCCATTAACTCCTGTCTCAATCCTCCATTTGGAACATACAGGCGATTTCCAAACCTTAATGTCCCGTCTTCGTGGATGCGTAGTCCTGTCTGCATACCTGCTTCTGTCCTTTCTTTGAGTCTTCGGAATCTAGCATCGGTGGGCAATGCTTCTTTAATCTTCTCCATGAGGGATGACTGAATCTCAAGATTAGCCATCAATCCATTCTGTCCCGGTACGATAACCTCTATCTGTAGCTCCTGTAAATCCATCAACAACCCGGGCTGCATCGTCAAGAAATAAGCCGTAGGCTTCCTGCTGAGTGCATCTGCAACAACATTCACCTTTCCCGGATGATACTGCAGATCGATGTCAAAATCCACCATTAGTTCTAGCCAGCGTCTCTGTCTCATGTTAAGCTCCTTCTGAGTATACACATACTTTAGACTCTTGTGATCCGTAAAGATTTCTACCCTCTCTCCATAAAGATAGTGCCTCCATATCTTCAATGCAAATATCACTGCTGTTAGCTCCAGATCATGTGTCGGATAGTTCTTCTCGTGGTCCTTCAACTGTCTTGACGCATAAGCAATGACCTTGCCATGTTGCATCAAAACACATCCTAGTCCACTGCCTGACGCATCACTGTAAACAACAAAACCTCCTGACCCTGAAGGAAGAGTCAAGATAGGTGCTGTTGTTAATCTTCTCTTCAGTTCTTCAAACGCCTTCTGGCAGTCTTCTGTCCATACAAACTCCTGATCCTTTCATGTTAGCTTGGTCATTGGTTCTGCAATCCTTGAGAAATTTTCTACGAACCTTCGGTAATATCCCGCAAGTCCGAGAAAACTTCTCACCTCGGCGACTGATGTAGGTGTAGGCCAAGTCTCTATTGCTGCAACTTTTTCAGGATCTACTGAAAGTCCTTCTCCTGATATGATGTGTCCCAAGAAAGGTACTTTGTCCATACAGAACTCACACTTACTAAGTTTAGCATATAACTTCTCCTGCCTCAAGGTCGCTAACACGATTCTAAGATGCTCCTCGTGCTCTTCATGGTTCTTGGAATATATAAGAATGTCATCAATGAACACCACTACGAATTTATCCAAGAACTGATGAAAGACTATGTTCATTAAGCTCATAAACACTGCTGGCGTGTTGGTTAAACCAAACGGCATCACCAAGAACTCATAATGCCCATACTTCATCCTGAAAGCTGTCTTCGCGATGTCTTCCTTCCTCACCTTGATCTGATGATAGTCGGATCTAAGGTCAATCTTCGAGAATACCCTTGCACCACTCAATTGATCGAATAGATCATCAATGCGTGGTAAGGGATACCTGTTCTTGATGGTTACAGCATTTAGTGCCCTGTAATCAATGCACAACCGTACCGTTCCATCCTTCTTTGGCACAAATAAGATGGGTGCTCCCCAAGGTGAAACACTGGGCCGAATGAAACCCTTCTCCAAGAGATCATCTACCTGTTCCTTCAACTCCACTAACTCCTTAGGTGCTAGCCGATAAACTGATGAAGTGATTGGCTCTGCTCCTGGAGTTAAGTCTATTGTGAATTCTATTTTCCGATCAGGCGGTAAACCTGGAAGATCATCAGGAAATACATCCACAAACTCTGATATGACTCTTGGGTAACCTGTCTCCTCTTCTACAGATAATACCCTAAGAGTAGGCTGAACTCCTTGCTCTACTGCTCCTCGGAGAAACTCAAATTCTGGATGTCCTGGCGGTCTAAATATAACCCGCCCAAGTCGGCAATCAAGAGTCGCATGGTACTGACTTAACCAGTCCATACCAAGTACGACATCATAATCCGGCATGGAGAATATCAGAAATTGAGCTCGTATTTCTCGGCCACAAACTATTACAGAACAAGATCTACAGACGTCACTAACCGGAATAATTCCACCTCCCGTAAGAATCCTCTTCATCTTCGGGAGGGGTGCGGTAGCTACTCTATGGGTGGCTACAAAGCTAGCTGCTATAAATGAATGCGATGCTCCAGTATCAAATAAAACTACAGCTGGTAATGAAGCTACTAAAATAGTACCTGCGATGACCTCGCCTGCTGTAGCCTCCTCCTCAACAGCTAATGGGAATGCCTGTCCTCGTCCCTGAGCTGGACCTCTCTGCTGCTGCTGCTGCTGAAATAGGGCTGCCTGTGGGGCCAGTGGTGGTCTCTGCTGATTCCCTCCTGGGGCTGGTGGTCTGACCCCACCAACTCCTGTCTGCTGGCCTCCTGCTGCTGGATAGGCTGATCGTGGTGCAGGTAATGCTAGTCTGGGTGCTCCGTCTCTATATTCAGTACAGTCCCTGGAAAAGTGCTGGTTGGACTCGCAGCTCAAACATAGTCCCAACTTACGCCTGTATTCCTTCTCAATGTGTCCTACCTTGCCGCAATGGTGACAAGTAGGAAGAGGTCTATCTCTATGTGCTGCTCTATCTGGCATACCCCTCTGGGCTCGCTTTGCGGAATCCCCATGTGCTGGCCTGGATGGTGCTGATGTGATAGACCTCTTCAGATTAGATTCCCTCCTGGTGACGCGCTCCAAGCGTCGGGCTGCTGCAAGGACATCGGTATAAGAGGTAGGTGCTACCGTTCCAATCACTCTCTGAAGCTCGAACTTCAAGCCGTCAAAGAACTTCTCTGCTTTTTCTTCCTCCGTTGAAATCAGTGTTGGGGCAAAGCGGCTCAGGCGAATAAATTCTGCGTTGTATTCCTCCACTGACATTCTGCCTTGGATGTGGCGGTTGAACTTGTCTCTGAGCTCTGACCGTGCGACTGCTGGAATGTACATCTCTTGGAAGAGTCTGGAGAACTCTTCCCATGTGACCCTATCCTGTCCGAGCCTCCTTTCTTCTGCTAACCACCAGTGGTGCGCATTATCAGTTAACTGCATTCTGACGGCAGTCATCCACTTCTCTCTTGGAAGTTCCGCGGCTTCCAACTGATGCTGAATATTGGTGAGCCACTCATGAACTTCCGTTGGCCCTTCCTTACCAGAAAATGTGCGAGGCTTGAGATGACGGAAATCGGTGATAGATCCCGTCAATGTTCGCCTTGCTGGCAGATTTGCCTGCTCCAATGCGGATACCAGGCTGGTCCTCAGATACTCGGCCTCCTGTCGATGGGCCTCTTGCTGAATCTGTTGCTGTGCTTGCATCATAGCATACATCATCTGGAACATTTGTTGCCCGTCCATGGCTTGTCCTGGCGGGAATACTGGCACCTGGGGAGTGAACTGTGGTGGAGGTGGGATGTCATCTCTCCGGAACCTTGGATTAGGCTGACCGGTTTGATCGCTCTGCGATGCTGGTCCTCCACTCCCTGGAGTCACTCCGTCTCCATAAGTAACCACAGCGTCGTGTGGCATATCCAAGGGAATATCATCTCTGTTCCCTGAATCCATTGCTCTGCAACCAAAGGATAAACTGTAAGAACGCTCAGAGGAATCAATACAGGATGCATTTCAAGTAACAAATTTCGAGTTCGATATAGAGTTCAACAATGGTTAAATAATGGATGAGAACCTATAACTTATCCTATCCTTAGGGCAGGCTGGTTCGGTCCCTAAGTTAAAACTGAACTATTTAGTCGTAGACCTGCATGGGCCACCACAAAAACTATGTCACGCCCCAGTCCCAAAATACCGTGGGACCAGACACGTGGCAACGGCCAGCAGTACGCACCGATGGACCAACTCACTATAAAGGATCCATCAGGGCATACTTAAGCTGTAAAACAAGTCTACGACAATCATGGTACAACTAATCTCATCCACACAAGACATAAACATGATCCACAGAATAAATAAGGAATGTAAATCATCATCCAGTCTCACAAAGTACTTCGGGGAACAACCCGATAAATATCTAGTACAATGGTTCATCTGACCAGAATATAAAAGACTGAAATAAAAAATAAAAGCTGAGCATAAACATGGATGCTCAAGAGAAGTCTTCAGCTAAGACCTCGTTCTCAGATGGTGGTACCACTCCTGGATCAGCTCCTGCTCCGGTCCCGTAAACCTCGGGATAAACCTCGTCTGCAAAATCTTGGGACAAAATCCGGATCCAGGTCCTCAGGGGACATAGCAAGGTACAAGAAAGCTCATGCCAATAAATAAATAAACAGTGCAGCAAATAAATAACTAAATGAAACAATGGGGTAAATATGTAACCATCTAAGTGTAAATGCAAGTGAGAGCAGCACTAGTCTCAGGCTGAGCCACTACAAGCTCTGTGTCGGGGAGCCGGTAGCGGTAATAACCAGTAGTGGGTCTAGCTCTGCTACGAGAGTCTACGACCTCTCAATAATAGAAGATATATATAAATACAGCCTGTAGCCTGTGTGTCTCTCCCCACCCAATGTAACCACGTAAATCATGACCACAACGTCTCATGCCCATGTCAAGCGCGATCATAGCTAAATGCAACCAGTCATAAAGTATCTAAGAATATAATGTCCATGTCCTGTATCCTATACAGAATCACCACGAATATCTCGGGAAAATCCTGTCTCATGAGTAGTGTCAAGTGTCCTGGGTCATATGGTACTCGATAAGACAAGTACGAGAATAAAGTGTCACGAATGTCCATCTCTAGATGACCGTACCCAACACTGCGTACAGTGTCGGCACCCGACTGATAATCGGACGCTCAGTACGTCATACGGCCCTAGGTTGAGCATGCACAGCAATATATATAAAGCAAGAAAAAATAGATAACTAAGCTGCAGAGTTTGGCAAGGTACACTTGCCTGATGTTCGGATATCAACAACTGTCCCTGTATCAGTGGATCCGGTAGGTACTACTCCAAAAGCTGTAATAAACATCACCAACAGTCTCAGAAGATGTCAAATAGCAGGAAATGCCTGTCCTTACGTCCAATTTGGACACAGGGGCAAAAAGGTCATTTTCGGGCCAAAGCGGGTTCCATATGTGGGCCCACTTTGCACCGAAAAGCGCGTCAGGGTCAAAGGTCTCCGAATTCTGCAAACTCAGTGTCTACAAGTCAGGAACGATGATACGAACCCAACGGAACTTCCGGAATTGGATTCCGATGAGCCGATCACAAAATCACCCGTCAAGTGGAGCCGGTGGGGCCCACGATACGTGATTTTGTCAACGTTCTCAGAATCAAACCAAACTTGGCTCACAGGACCAGCGTATTACTACGGATCCGATGGCGTAAGTTTCGTCTCGATCCGACATGTGTACACGAAGTTACAGCGTGTTTCAGAATCGACGGATACGGGGTGTCGTCGGCGGATACGCGTTGATTCCGGGGTGCACGCACCTCCGAATCGACTTCTGCGAAATCCTACACGACCGTATCAACGTCGCGCACAGTTTGGTAAAGACCGCGTACGACCAAGTCGTCCCGATTGGCGGGGCGGACTCAGTTCCGGGGTGAAACAAGGCGTTGTTTTTTCCTGTTTTGGATCGTGGTGTACGACCACTACAGGACGCGTTGCACCGAGCGAGTTGCACGGGCACCGAGAGGGTTATACAATCTACGCATAGCAACTGACGGAAATGAAATCGGAGTTGCGAGGTGAGAGAAATCGGTACCTGAACAGGGCTCCGTGAACGCTGAATTCCAAGTGTCCGAGCGTCAATTTGTGTCCAGGTTGAACTCTTGTGTCCTCGCGTCCGGGGTCTGCTGTGGAGTTCTGCCGCTCACGTCCAGGCCGAGGGCTCCGTGAACGCTGCTGAGTCAGCGTCGACCGACGGAGAGGTACTCGCGGCGGCCGCTGCGAGAATCGAGGCCGTGTGAAGCAGTCGAGCGGCTGCTCGGCGTCTGGGCGGAGATGGGCCGAGGGTTGAGAGACGCCGGGGTCGTGCTGGACTCGGCGGCGGGTCGATGGCGTCGTGAGTCGGTGGATTGGAGTCGACAGCGGGGCTGGGATTCGGTGGTGTCGGGGACGAGTGTCCGCTCGCGCGGAGGGAAAAGGTCGAGGGTTGGGTCGCTGGCGATGGGAGAGCGGCGGAGTTCGGGGTACGGCGGCGGGGTTGCTGACGGGCGGAGATGGGGATGAGCGGCTAGGGTTCAGATGGCTGAGCACGGAAGTCGAGGAGGGTTTTATAGGCTGCTACAGTGTTGGCGGCCGGCTAGGGTTTGCAGCGGGTCGGGTTTGGTCTGGGTGGGTTCAAATTTGGGTTTGGTTCCCAATCCAAACAGCTTTTCGTCCTCGAATCGTTGCTCCGGAGTCCAATAAATTCACCGAAAAATGCCATGCGTTTGGTTTTCCATTTTACCCAATAAATTTCTATTTCCAGAATATTTAAACTCTATTTAGTCATACTTAAAATTCTTTAACCCACAATTACCTTTGCTATAAATTCCAGAAGAACACCAAAAATACGGGAAAAATTGTATTAAATTTTATTTTTGAAATTTAGGGTGTTTACATTGTGGCGGTTAGACTTTTGAAGATAGCTAAACTAGAGAGCAACGTTAGAGCAAAATACTGTGCTGCTCGAGCAAGTTGGACGTGCACTATGAAGTTGGTATACATATAAGAATTGGAGCAAGTATTTGGTTTCGGGAATCGTTGCAAGTGGTAGTACGAGAAGTCGAACATGGCAGTTCGAAAAATTTGATGGATTCAGGATAGAATGGCGGATTGATGGAAGACGGTTTCAAATAACGCAGTTCTCGATTTGTGGCTTGGATAGATAGTAAGACTTTAGGTGGTTAAGCGGCATTTGGTTGACAGATCGTCAGATGTAGTGCATGAAATGCTCAGATTTGGAAGTTTGTTCGGATGGAATGGTTGGATTATGGCTCAGATTTGCAGATAAGATATATCGTGGTTCATAGTAATTGTCCATCGTGATGACTTACAATTATCGAGCATAGCTTCGGGACAGCTGACCCTAGCGACTTGACCGCCAAATCAGAGATGAATATTGTAGACCCATAGAATGACCCTTGCGACAACGTATTTAGGAATGCGTCAAGGGTGGATGTGAGTAGTGTGTGTTGGAGATTGGCCTAAGTAACAGAGTGTTGGATTTGAGAGATACTTGGGATAGCCTTCAGCTGAAGATATAGCCGGAAGACCGAAGCGATGGTGGAAATGGCCTAGTCAACTGATAAGATTCGGAGTCACATATTTTTGAAGATGGCATCGCCTCTGACTCGTCGTGCCCCGAAAGGGAATAACATTCAAATGAATTAACGATTGTGAAACTAGATTGTGAAGTTAAAGCAGCGGCTCATTCAGATCAAATCATTGCAATACTGGAAGGGACAGATGTGCCTCAGATCTACAAGATGCATCAGAACTTAGTCTGGGATGCGTGCTCGTACAGAAGGCAAAGCTGATATCCTGTGCTTCGAGGTAGTAGAAGCAGCGCGAAGAACTATTCCATGTGCAACCTAAAAATTATGGTGAGTATGTCCATATTGAAATCATGGTGACACTATCCCTTTGGCGTGGCAGCAAAATCTTCATGGATTACACGAACCTCAATATAGATGTTCACCCAGTGAGGTATTGAGATTGAGGAAGAGGTATTTGGCTGAGCTGATCTAAAAGCAAAGTTTGATATTTGGGTAAGTCGCCTAGCAGGGGTAGTATCAGTTGTGATGATCGTTCGGTGCAAGAGATAATATTTGGAGATAGTGCATACAGAACATGGTGCTAGTGTGGATTCAGAAATAGTTGGATCGATTGAGTTGGAGTACGAACTGATTTGAGTCAGGTGGGAAGATCGTCAGTGAAAAATTATCATACTTGAGGATAGCGCTTGTGCGAATAAGTTGGAATAAAAGTCAGAATTTGTTCAATTGGAAGTAAAGCAAATGAATGCCTCAGACATAAAGATACCGTTGTAACTTGTCCAAATTCTCTATCGCTAAGCTCGACTGAAATGCATGTATTTCAGGGATGCCTTAAATATGTGTATGATCCAAAACTAAGCGATATGAGGAATTCGTATTGAGCTGCAAGGAGGATGTGGGAATACGAAATTTGTGCGAGCGAGATGCTGAGTCGGGATCAGGTGAATGTGAGTTGCGTGGAGCAGAAATTATGAATTGGGTAAACGGCATGTTAGTAAAGAATTAATACTAGTATGGTTTCGCAACCGCACGTTGCGTTACGCTGATTCGGATTGAATGAGGCAAATGCTGCTTATATTTCAATTTGTTGGATTTGGAAATGAGTATTGATTTGAGTTGGTTTCATGTGCAGATCGCTAGCGGAGTTCGATGGAAACAAGATGTTCGTTCAGAGCAGTACTAGGATAGCAGGATTGGAGCGATAATGCTGTCTTCCTTAGTCCGATCGGTAGAATATTTTGGAGAGCACGGCCTGCTTGCATGGTCATACCAATTGAGTAGATTGTGCTTTCCATCAGACCACGGGTTCAAGGGATTGGCCGTATCGGTAGGACAGGATGCTTAACGGAATCAACTTGGTGAGTGGGATCTGTCCCTTCTCCTCTACTCCTTCATGCCTAATAATATGGAACATATATAAAGGCTTGAATACTTGGACTGGAACTTGGAAATCACTACACTGTGACGTGCATAGAGTGTACGTCGTTTGCTTGGATAGGGTTGT
>JAYESA010000419.1:15000-17500 GCA_036927795.1 Iris macrosiphon | reverse complement strand
ATATATATATATATATATATTGATGTTATGTATATAGGTATATATATATAGATAGATAGATAGTTAGTTAGTTAGAGTTAGAGGGTAAGGTATCTCAATACCGTGAGATACCAAGGTATTGAGGTATAGGGGTAAGGTATCGAGGTGTTTACCTATACACTAGGTTTTATATATATATATATATATATATATATATATATATATATATATATATATATATATATATAGATAGTTAGTTAGTTAGCTAGAGTTAGTGAGGGGTAAGGGTTGAGTATCTCAATACCTTGAGATACTCAAGGTATTGAGCATCGGGGCAAGGTATTGGGTTTTAGCCTATAGGAATGAGGTTAGACTTACTTTTATATATATATATATATATATATATATATATATATATATATATATATATATATATATATATATATATATATATATATATATATATATATATATACGTGATGGTATATATTTTAGAGGGTATAGACGGGGTGTATAGCGTAGGTTGAGATATCGGATACCGAGGGTATCCCGGTATCTCAAGGAGGCGAGTTTGAGAGTTTATTAGCTTAAAGACCTTGTTTTGACCTAGAATTTTAGGGGCACCCTAGTTTGACCTAGAGTTGACCGTAGTTGACTCAGTTGACCACCAAAGTCAACTTTTGACCTAGATTTGACCTAGAGTAGATTTTTTGGACCAAGAGTTGACTTTTTGACCCAGATTTTACCGATTTGACCCGTTTGACCTAGAACGACCATAGAAGCCTGTTTTTAGTTATTTTATATCTGTTCAACTCATTAGAACCCCCCTTAATCTTACTTTTCGTAATAGGTCCTTGCGACGCCAGTTCGGATTATCAGTTGCTCAGGACGTCAGGCGAGTACATTCTCTAATAGTTTTCATTATCTGATGATTATTATGATTCAGCTTCTAGTATAGTATTCTCTGATTTTTTTGGCACGACACGGACTAGTATTTTTGGATTTATTTACTTGCGACACGTATATTTTATGTTTCTGGCCTCTATTCTGGAATCACCTACTGGCATCACATCGTGGCTCACTACAGGTATCACTACAGGCATCACTCATGTTTCTGGCTAGACTCATACTTGATTTGCGTGTCGGGTTTTGGATTCACTTGTACTAGTCGGGGCGGGAAAATACTAGAGTAGACATGTAAACATTTCCAACTGGAATCACTGGAATCACCCCCCCCCCCCCCGTGTCTAATCTGGAATAATAGCAGCCGCACACCCAGTGTGCGGTGAGCCGTACTTACCCCTAGCCGTTTACATGTCGAAATAGGTATTTCAAAGCCACGAGTTCATTCTTTCTAGTCTGGACTCACTTGCATTGCTTGACTGGTCTCACTTATACTTTCTGAACTTGACTCATTACATTACTCTTGCTGGACTCACTACACGTTCTTGTGCACACACTTGATCTTAGTGTAGATTTCTTGTATCTTGCAGTCATATCTATCTTGCTTCTGATATTCATGCATCTTTACCTTTCATGCACCAGTGATACATATATATTTTCTTGTTCATACTTTATTTTCTTCACCTTGCTACTTGCTACAACTGCTTTATAGTTTTTATCATTTAACTGGAACTGCTGTTAGAGGTGTGCTTGCTTCAATCCTGACTGAATATATTTTTCAGAGGATCCGGAGGATTAGTGTCCGATGTTTTATGGACCTCAGCCTGTCGATGGTGCAGACAGGGACCCCCTAGTTTAGAAGTAATTTCCGGGTTGGTAGCCGGGATCACTAGGACCTCAGTTGTTGTATTTATTAGCTTTTGGTACCGGATTTGTCCCCGATTTTGGATTGAGATCTTGTATTATATATGATTCAGGATGTTGTTGTATTATTATTATTGATGTTGTTGTTGTTTTAGTAGCAATTGTTTAGACCTTGTAGTTATTAGACTTTTATGTTATCTTATCGTGCTTAGATTCGTGATTGAGTACTTGTGATTATCATTATTATATTGCTCCTCCATTTGGAGTTAAGATCTTGACAGGTACCTATATATTGTTGTGTGAGATTGTTAGCTAGATAGTAGATCTAGACAGCGTTCTACCACCGATGCTGTGGTGTAGGCTGGACGTACCCACGACTCATGCCCGATTTTCTGGGTGCGGGTCGTGACACGTTTTTGGTGGCGGCCCCATGCAGGTCTCGATTCGCAATTAGTGCAATGTCGTGGTAGTACAACGATTTAGTTGTATTGCTGCGAGACTGCTCTAGGATATAGGATCTAGGATGAGAGTGTACTCAATCACGACTAGGAATAATTCCAATCAAATTATTCTGAAATTGCTTTCCTTTGAAATATTATTGTCCTTCTTTGATGATATCGTATCTTGCGCCGTATTGACTTCTTTTGATCTGTGTTCAGTATGCCTCCGAAGTCACGATCCCATCATACCGTCCCAGCAGTTGCTACCGAGAGGTCTGCTACCTCTCGTCCAGATCATATTTAGGCAGCTGCTA
>JAYESA010000419.1:0-10000 GCA_036927795.1 Iris macrosiphon | reverse complement strand
CTAGATTTGACCTAGAGTTGACTTTTTGGACCCAGAGTTGATGTTTTGACCCAGATTTCACCGGTTTGATCCGTTTGACTTAGAACGATCCTAGAAGCCTGTTTTTAGTTATTTTATATCTGTTCAACTCATTAGAACCCCGTTTAATCTTGCTTTTCGCAATAGGTCCTTGCGATGCCAGTTCGGATTATCAGTTGCTCAGGACGTCAGGCGAGTACATTCTCTGATAGATTTTATTATCTGATGATTATTATGATTCAGCTTCTAGTATAGTATTCTCTGATTTTTCTTGCACGACGCGGACTAGTATTTCTGGATTCATTTACTTACGACACGTATATTTCTTGTTTCTGGTCTCTATTCTGGAATCACCTACTGGCATCACATCGTGACTCACTACAGGCATCACTCATATTTTTGGCTGGACTCATACTTGATTTGCGTGTCGGGTCTTGGATTCACTTGTACTAGTCGGGGCGAGAAAATACTCGAGTAGACATGTAAATATTCCCAACTAAAATTATTGGAATCATCCCCTCGTATCTAATCTGGAATGATAGCAGCCGCACACCCAGTGTGCGGTGAACCGTACTTACCCCTAGTCGTTTACATGTCGAAATAGGTATTTCAAAGACACGAGTTCATTCTTTCTAGTCTGGACTCACTTGCATTGCTTGACTGGTCTCACTTATACTTTCTGAACTTGACTCATTACATTACTCTTGCTGGACTCACTACACGTTCTTGTGCACACACTTGATCTTAGTGTAGATTTCTTGTATCTTGCAGTCATATCTATCTTGCTTCTGATATTCATGCATCTTTACCTTTCATGCACCAGTGATACATATATATTTCCTTGTTCATACTTTATTTCCTTCACCTTGCTACTTGCTACAACTGCTTTATAGTTTTTATCATTTAACTGGAACTGCTGTTAGAGGTGTGTTTGCTCCAATCCTGACTGAATATATTTTTTAGAGGATCCGGAGGATTGGTGTCCGATGTTTTATGGACCTCAGTCTGTCGATGGTGCAGACAGGGACCTCCTAGTTTAGGAGTGATTTTTGGGTTGGTAGCCGGGATCACTAGGACCTCAGTTGTTGTATTTATTAGCTTTTGGTACCAGATTTGTCCCCGGTTTTGGATTGAGATCTTGTATTATATATGATTCAGGATGTTGTTGTATTATTATTATTGATGTTGTTGTTATTTTAGTAGCAGTTGTTTAGACCTTGTAGTTGTTAGACTTCTGTGTTATCTTATCGTGCTTAGATTCGTAATTGAGTACTTGTGATTATCATTATTATATTGCTCCTCCGTTTGGAGTTGAGATCTTGACAGGTACCTATATATTATTGTGTGAGATTGTTAGCTAGATAGTAGACCTAGACAGCGTTCTACCGCCGATGCTGCGGCGTAGGCTGGACGTACCCACGACTCATGCCCGATTTTCTGGGTGCGGGTTGTAACATTATTCCTCATAGTGACTGTCATTATGCATTATGATAGATGTCGCCGACGAATTTAATCTTCCCGCATAGGTCAAACAACAGTACGATACAAGAATATATTAGGCCTTAAATTCTACACCATAGCTGCTATTCTCCCTAGTCACACAATGAACTCAGTTATACCATCCGGTCGAACGTTAAAGGTCATGTGCTGACATGGTCTCAGTGTATGTATCTTGGGCGTCTACAAGCTTTACCTCAAGAGACGGCCTATATCTCTATCCATACACTTAGGTGAGTTCTTTCACTTTAGAGAGTTTATTATCTGTCATAAAAAATTATGCTTCTGGCGGTGCTATGCCGCATGACTTTGCCACCCAAGACCGAGGATCCCCCTCTTATGGTGTCATAAAATTGTAGCTTGAGGACACATGCCTCTTAGTAGTGCCGTTACTACACACAACATGGAGCCTTGCGCTCCTGTGCGGTGCTACGCCACTATGACATTGCTTAAAGCCGAGGTTCACTCCCTCATGTGGTGTCACCCACTATAGCACGAGGTAACATGCCACTTAGTAGTGTTATACTACCTCCCAGCATGAAGCCTTGCGCTTCCGTGCGGTGCTACGCCGCTGTGACAAGCTCAAAGCCGATGTTCACTCCCTCATGTGGTGTCACCCACTGTAGCATGAGGTCACATGCCTCTTTGTAGTGATGTATTGCCACTCTCTATTTCCTTAAAAATATAATTACATAATATCATTCATGCAAACATCTCAACTACGCTATCTAGCTATCCTTGCAACTTGGCCAAGTAGTCTTTGCATCCAATCTTTTCGTTGGCATAAAATATGATTAATTATATAATTATAATATTTATATTCTAAATTAATAGCATAAATTTTTTGGAATTATTTTATTTATATTTATCATGGCAATACTCATTGAACCTTGTCTACCATTGGTACGTCATGTCCGTGTAATGATTATTTGATTTATTGGGATAGTTTCTACATAGAAATACGGGTTTTTCATACATGGAGTTATTCCTACTCATTCTCTAACATTTTCATGAGCTTACAAAAGTTTTGGTTCATGGAGAATATAAAACAGAATCTAAGTTGGAAGACTTACCCGTATATGATTATGGAGGAGGCTCTTCTTGCGACACGGACCTTTCGGAGCACCAAACGAACTCCAACCTTCGTGAAACTAGAGGGGGATCTTGGGGGCTTCAAATATGATATAAATCTAGGGTTTTGTGGGCTTTTGCTGCTGTGGGGGTGCCCGAACTGTTGCTGCAACCAGCAGCATTTTTTGGCCTCAAAGGGGTGGCCGAGGCTTATATTGAACTTGCCGACTTGGCTTACAACATCACTGGTACAAAAGATCTAAAATATTTCATACACTATGCCATGTATATCCGAAGATGACAACGTTGTAAAAATTATTTTTGCTCGCCCAACAATCCTCTGATGCCTAAGAATAGTTCAAACTACACACTGCACCTATAAATTTCCAGCATCTATGGAGCCCAAAAATGCTACATGCCTATGTGTGGTGCTACTGCCGCTGTGACATGGCCTGAAGCCGAGGTTCACTCTCTCATGTGGTATCACACTACTGTAGCATGGGATAAAAGTCCCTTGTAGTGCTGAAACTACTAGTGCTTCCTGTAACGCACGCCGGACATTCACTCTGCCCGAGAACTCATTTAGTGTCACGCCCCAGTCCCAAAATATAAGGAACTAGGCTACGTGGCATTAGCCAGCTGACACGTCACTAAGGGTTTAATCCATTTTGATGGACCCAAAGGAACGTGCTACGCTGTCCTAGTATACTACAAGTCTAGTACAGGCAAGTCTATCTCATCCACAGAAAATGTTAGAAAATAGTGCTGAATATATATAATGCTGGGTCTGATAATGTCATATTACACATCTTGTGGGAACAACCCACTGTCAAAATATAATAATAATACAGAAAACAAGATAGACTGAACATCGTCTATCTAACAAAATATCTCCATCGCCAAGAGAGCATCTCCTAGAATCAGGTAGATTCTGATGGTGTCTCCTCTAGTTCTTTCTCGGTGGCATGCCTAGTCTCCTGTCCTGGACCATACACCGTGGGGTAGTAGGCCTCGTCTAAATCTGGAAGGGAACCAGGTCCTCAGTGGGACATAACAAGATACAGGAAATAACATGCCAGATATAAAAATACTGAATAAATAAATACAGGGTGCTAACCATCTAAGTGAAATGCAAGTAAAGACCTTGTAGTACGCATGGGAATGTGTAGGTTAGACATATGCTGACTTAATTCACCAATCGTGGTGACTGGCTAGTATATGTGTCATATGCCCCCAGACGCATGGGCACTCTGCAATCGTCCATCTCCGAGGAGTATGGAACGAAGGTAAAACATACATGGAGGGGGTGTCCCATACGTCTACTAGTTATCTTTCCCGCCCAATGTAACTAAATGCCAAGTCGTAATTATTTCTGATTGTGCTAAGCCGTGATGCGTGTCACACGTACTGGTAGCTAATCAAATACGCAGCTCGCATCCCAATATATATGGCAACCATGTTGCGTGTTCCCGTGGTAGGGTCTAGGAGGATATTAAGATACCCTCACAGATGGGTAGGTCTGAAAAGACTAAGTTAATTATGCTACAAGTTAACGTATCTGTTGACTGTACCTGAGAAAATCTCAAGTATTCACAGTTATATGGAAATCAAGAAAAACTTAGCATATAACAGTATTTGTATTTAGATAGTAGCTTTGGCAAGGTATACTTGCCTACTTCCTGATAGTGTTGGACACCTGATCCCACTGTCAAGACTGAGGGTCCTTGTGACAGGGGGTCACTGACTGTGCTGGAGATATTTTCTGTTTAAAAAGTACAGGTCTTGTAAATATCATGGGTAAAGTATAATCATATATATACTTATATACATATATGATAATATATATATAATATAGGATACACATATATATATAGAGTATATATATATATAGATAGTATATAATATATTATATATATATATATATAGATATATATATATAAATGAACAGACAGTGCAGAAATGAAAATATATATATATATACTGTACTATCCAGTATAGTATTATATAGTATATATATCATATATATATATACATATATACATATATATAATGTAAAGAAAATTATAGCGCTGGAAATATAAATACGTATATTAATACTGTATTATCCAATATAGTATATAGATAATATATAGATATATGTATACAATAAAAAGGAAATGACAGTGCAGAAAGTAAATTATACATATATATACATAAGCTGTATTATCCAGCAATATATTATATAGTTCATATAGATAATATATATATATATAGATATAGTTATATATATACATATATATATATATTTATAATAAAAGGAAAGACTGTGCAGGAAATGAAATATATATAAAATACATATATTTACATATATACATATATATATATATAAAAAGAAAAGTAAAATGCAGGAATTTAAATACATAATAATAAAATGAAAAGCATAATATATATATATTTATACATATATATCATATAGGTATATATATAATTATACTATATATAAATAAGTATATATATATATATATATATATATATATAGTGATATATATATATATAAGAAAGAAAAAGACAAATATATAAATAATAATAATATATATATACACTGTATATATATATATATATATTCTGTATTTAATAATAATAGTAATAATAATAATAATAATAATATATATTATATATATATATATATATATATATATATATATATATATATATATATATATATATATATATATATATATATATATATACATATAGAATATATATATAAATATATATACATATGTATATATACTACATATATATAATAATAAATAAAAAACAGAAATAATAAATAAATAAATAAAAACAGAATTTAAAAGGTGCATAAATACATAATATACATATATATATACATATATACTGTATTTTATATATATTTTATATATATAGTAATATTATATAATTATATATATATATATATATATACATAGATATATATATATATATATATATATATATATATATATATATATATATATATATATATATATATATATATATATATATATATATATATATATTTATATATATAATTAATAATAAAAAAATAAAAATGAAGAAAATGAATACATATGTATATACTGTATATTTACAGTATTTAATATTAATATTAATAATATTAATTACATAATAGTAATTATTAATATATATATATATATAATAATATATATAATTATATACATATATATACATAGATATATACATATACATATACATATACATATATATATTTACGTAATTATACGTATATAAAGGGGGGTAGGGGTATACCTACTGACAGGTGGGACCCCCACGTCGTATACGGCGGGAGGACGGCGGCGGAGGCGGCCAGAGGTGGCCGGAGGAGCAGCAACAGCAGCAGTGGCTGCTAGCAGCAGCAGCAACAACAGCTGCTTGCGAGGGCTGCCGGCGGCGGAGCGGTGGCGGAGACGGTGGTGTAGGGTGAGGGATCGACGGAGGGAAGGGTGGCGAGGTGTCTGGTGGTGGTGGCGAGGGTCCACGGTGGCTGTGGAGGCGGCTAGAGGCGGTCGGAGGTGAGGGGGTTCTGTGGTCGGGGGTCGGGGGGGTTGCTGTGACGGAGCTAGCGGCGGTGGGGGTGGTCGTGGGGCGGTGGAAGTCGGTCGGGATGGTGGAGGAGGTGGTGGCGAGTCGGGTGGTGGTGGTGGTGGGGGTGCTCGGTGGTCGGAGGCGGTGGTGGAAGTGGTTCGGGTGGTGGTGGCTGTGGGTGTTGGTGTTGGGGGAGTTGGCTTGTGGGGGCTGCCGGCGGCGGAGCGGCCGGTTAGGGCGGGGTCCGGTGGTCGGGGAGGAGGGAAGGGAGGTGGCGAGGGGTTGGGCAGGGGTCCGGTAGACGGAGGGTGGCCGGAGAGGGTGTGGAGTGAGTTTGCATGGGGGGTGCTCGGGTATAAATAGGGTTTAGGGGATGGCATGGGTAGTAATTAGGGGAAAGTCTAGGGGTATTTAGGGTATTTTGGTTTTTTAGATATTTTTGCAGCCATTTGTGGGTCCCACATGACACGTGTGCGGTCCACATTCACCAGCCAATGAGGTGATGCCACCTCACACTGGAAATTTGTATAAAAACCCCTAAAATTTCCTAAATTGCAAATAGGTCCCAAAATTGGTATTTTGCGTAATTACGCAATTTGTCTGATAAATTTCCCTGTTCCCAGAAAATACTAAAATGCTCAGAATTGAGAGAGAAAAGTTGTGGGAGGGTCCTGAGGGGGTGGGGGTGAGTCTGGGCAGTGGCAGGGCCTGGTTTCTTGGTGATACGGGTCATCGTATTTATTATTTAATAAATACTGCGCACGGTGTTCTCTAATTATTTAGAGGTAGGTAGGGCCATAATTTTACTACGGTGTCAATATACTAATTGTAGTATATTCAAAGTAGAATATTATCGTATTTTTGTCTGGGTAAAATAGGTGCCTGTTGGTCCTCAATCTCTAGGGGTACAGAGATGGGCAAAGAGCAAGAAATAAAATAGGAATTAAATACAGACTTTTGTAACGATAATTGTGCGTCTCAAACGAGGCTCAAAATAAGCAATCTGAGAGTTGCACAAAATTCAGGAAAATAGTTTAACAAGTTTAGGGCAGGTATGTGAATTTTGTTTGGGAATTACAGCTAGTGTAATGTCCTAAATAATTGTGTGAAGTACATGTGTACAATCAATAGGATATGTAAACAAAATAAAATTTTAAAAAGTTACAGAAATTCTAATTAGCTAAAATTAATCCTAAATTACTGAAATCTGGTCGAGGGAGTTTACAATCTATCCTCCTTAGAATATTTCGTCCTCGAAATAAAAACAGACATATAATAAAATGAAAGATTGAAATAAAATTTTAGGACATACCCTGGTTTGGAAATAGATGGGGAAAACGCTGTCGAATATCCTCCTCTCGTTCCCAGGTTGATTCACCTGGTGCATGATGCCTCCATGCAACACGAACTAGAGGGATAGTCTGGCCTCGCAACACCTTCTCGCCACGATCTAGGATCTCTACAGGTTCCTCCTGGTACGATAGGCTTGGACCGACGGTGATCTCTGAATGGTCCAGTACATGACTTGGGTCTGGAATGTACCTCCTCAGCTGAGATACGTGGAAGAAGTCATGTACTCCTTCCAAGGTCTGGGGTAGGGCTAGCTTGTAGGCAACTTCTCCGATGCGTTCTAGTACATCGAAGGGTCCAATGTACCTTGGACTCAGCTTTCCTCTTCCTCCAAATCTGATAGTACCTCGGGTGGGTGAGATTTTTAAGAACACATGCTCTCCCACTCGGAACTCTAGAGGTTGTCGATGAACGTTGGCCCAGTGCTTCTGTCTGTCTTGTGCAGCTCGTAGGTGTCCTTGTATCTTCTTTACCTTCTCCACCGTACGAACAACCAGTTCTGGTCCCAAGATCTGCCTTTAGCCAACATCGCTCCAGCATACTGGGGAACGACATTTTCTGCCATACAATGCTTCAAAGGGAGCCATTTGAATGCTCGCTTGATAGCTATTGTTGTAGGAAAACTCCACCAAGTGCAAATGATCTTCCCATGATCCGCTAAAATCAAGCATGCAGGCTCTCAGCATATCTTCAAGTGTCTGGATGGTGCGTTCTGATTGGCCATCTGTCTGCGGATGGTACGAGGTGCTGAACTTAAGGCGGGTACCAAGGCTTTCTTGCATACTTCGCCAAAAATAAGATGTAAACCTCGTATCTCTGTCAGACACTATGCTGACTGGTACTCCGTGCAGACGCACTATCTCCTTCATGTATATGTCCGCCAAGACTTTGGTAGATTGTCCGACTCTGAAAGGTAGGAAATGTGCAGCCTTGGTGAGTCTGTCTACGATCACCCAGACAGCATTACGACCACTAGGACTTCTTGGGAAGCCCGTAACAAAGTCCATCGTAATGTGTTCCCATTTCCACTTGGGTATTGGGAGGGGTTGGAGTAGACCGGCAGATCTCTGATGCTCAGCCTTGACTTACTGACACACCAGGCACTTTGCCACAAAGCGTGCTATCTCTCGCTTCATTCCATGCCACCAGTAGTATTGTCGTAGATCTCTGTACATCTTTGTGCCTCCAGGATGTATAGAGTATGTTGAGCTGTGAGCTTCTGACATCAGCTCCTCACGAAGTTCTCCATTTGGAACATAAAGACGTTCTCCACATCTTAGAGTCCCATCTTCGTGTATGCGGTATCCTGTCTGGATTCCAGCCTCTGTTCTTTGGCGAAGCCTCTGAAATCTTGCATCTGCTGGTAGAGCAGCTTTGATTCTTTCGACCAATGTTGATTGTAGCTGGTAGTTTGATAATTGGCCGTCAATTCCTGGCATAATGACCGTTATTCCCAATTTGTCTAGATCTCTCAATAGACCTGGTTGGGTGATCATAAAGAATGTCGAGGGTCTTCTGCTTAGTGCATCAGCTACTACATTAGCCTTTCCTGGATGGTACTGCAAATCGATCTCGAAATTCGTCATCACTTCGAGCCATCGTCTTTGCCTCAGGTTTAAGTCTTTCTGAGTGTAGACATATTTCAGACTCTTGTGATCGGTGAATATCTCCACTCGTTCGCCGTATAGATAATGTCTCCATAGCTTCAGGGCGAAGATGACTGCGGCAAGCTCCAGATCATGCGTGGGATAGTTCTTCTCATGAGTCCTCAGTTGTCTTGAGGCATAAGCTACAACCTTTCCATGTTGCATTAAGACACAACCTAATCCTTTTCCGGATGCATCGCTATAGATTATGAAACCTCCGGATCCAGATGGTATAGTCAAGATGGGGGCAGTAGTCAGACGCTTCTTCAACTCATCAAAAGCTGTCTGGCATTCCTCAGACCAGATGAACTCCTGATCCTTGCGGGTAAGTCGGGTAATTGGCTCCGCGATTCTTGCAAAGTTTTCTACGAACCTCCGGTAATATCCGGCAAGTCCTAGAAAGCTTCTCACCTCTGAAACGTTGGTCGGAGTTGGCCACGTCTCGACAGATAAGATCTTTGCTGGGTCTACCGAGATGCCTTCTCCTATGATCACGTGTCCCAGAAAAGCGACACGATCAAGGAAGAACTCGCACTTGCTTAGTTTAGCATAAAGGCTCTATCGTCTCAGCGTCTCTAGCACTAGTCTCAAGTGCTCTTCGTGCTCCTCGTGGCTTTTTGAATATACCAAGATGTCGTCGATGAAGACTACCACGAACTGGTCCAGATATTGGTGGAAGACTCTGTTCATCAGGTTCATGAATACGGCTGGTGCATTAGTCAGTCCAAACGGCATCACCAGAAACTCGTAGTGACCATAACGAGTCCTGAATGCTGTCTTTGGAATATCTTCTCGCCGTACCTTGACCTGATGACAGCCTGACCTTAGGTCTATCTTTGAGAATACCACAG